>WBMZ01010832.1:0-382622 GCA_013400975.1 Atrichornis clamosus
CAGGGGATAAAGTGAGTGTTTTCTGGGTTAGAGTATGTGGGAGGAATATAAATAAACATTTTCTGGTTATTTTTACTGTGATTGCTGAAATGCTGTGAGGGTTATTTCATTGCTTCAGGACAACAAGTCACAAGCAGCTGATGGGACAGGGAAGGGTATTCCTGTTTCTTCTCTCTTTGAAGTAAAGACAGAAGCTATGGCAATTACTGCTGCCTCCTACCCAATTTGCAATAAGAGGGGAGAATCCCTCCCCTGCTCAGAGGTAAAGTTTAGCAGAATATTTCTGGTCTTTTGGTTAGGTAGAATGTGAGGGATGCTGCAAGCATTCCTTTATTTAAGTGATAAATGTGGTTCTGAAGGGTATAGACAAGAAAAGGAAAGGTGAGGAGTGAATTCCTTGTTACATTTTTGATATCCAAGTTGTTACTGAAGAAACAAAAATGCTCTTGTTCTCCCTTGCTTGAAGTAATCTATTTCTGCCTTGTATTTCTATGAAGTGCTGTAGAAAAAAAATCATAATTACAGTGTACTAAACTAATTCTTCTACACTGCATTAAGTTTAAAATAATGTTGAATCCATACTTCCATTAGCTAGCAATGAAAAAGCTATTTAGACTAAGGCTTAACACACAATCAATTCAATTCCTGCAAATGTTTCTACAGAAGCATGGTGCTGCAGAGCCATAAATAAATGGAAGTGATAGCCTGAAATGTGCTGTAGTATATGTACTACCCAACATTTCAATTCAAGGAAAAAATGTTCTTTATTCTAACTATTAGATGAAAACTACAAAGGGGGCAGGTTCAAAGAGGTACTAAGATCTTCTTTGCTATATGCTTTAGGGAAATTAGGAAACTAAGTACTTAGTTTTGTCACATTTGCATTTTTTCCAAGGCCCCATCAGTAGAGAAAGCATTAAAAGTATTTTAAAGCATTTTAAAGTATCAAACTGTATATAGGTGTTTTATACCATTTCAGTTATGGTGTCACTGAGCCATTTTTCATTAGGAGACTGTAAATACAGAAACACAATTCTCAGGCATTTGCTGGCATAAACTCAAGAAATGGGCAGCTTCCTCTAAAAAGTTGCACAAACTCATTCCGTAGGTATGCAATATGTCTGAGGTCCTCAGGTTAAACAGTAATGGGTATCACAGAAATAGGATATGTACTTGTTATCACTTCCCAAGGTGTGTTTTGGATTAAATAAGATAGAAATTTCCACCAGAAACAAAATCTTCGTTAAACGTGCTTTGTCTTTTGGAGATGAGCCGATTACAGTACAATTCCTGATAAACTTCTTTTGATCCGTGGCAAGAGGTAACTGCTTTGGCCTAGTCATTAATTTAGGAGCTGTAAAGACAAAGATTTTCTTACTGGTGTATCAGAATGGGAGGACTGTAATAATTGGAGGCAGATACAATTTATTAAACTTTCCCTAGTAGTAGGAGAAGAGGCTGGCACATGGCTCTCCATGGCACTGTCCAGGAAGGTGTTCTCTTCAAAGGACACCCCCTGAAGTACAGGTTGACTGTGAAGTCAGTCTTGATCTATGCTAGTACGTCAAGAGGGTAGAATTTAGCCCAAAGTGTCTTAAAATAATTCTTCAGTGCTTTACATTAGTAAAACCCTGCTGTGGGATAAGACTTTGTCATCATGCTTTTTCTGTGCTCCTTTTCCAGTGCTGGTCCAAGCCCTGGGAAGAGGATGGCTCTTTCTGTGAGGTTGAACTGCTGTGATCAGTGAACAAGTGTGCCCATAACTTGCTTGCCTCGCAGAAGGGGTAATGCAGGTGGTGACCACAATGTCCCAAGTCCCCATCCCATTCTGGGTGTTAGCAGGGCTAAACCACAGCAGCACTTGGGTCACTTTGCCTGCCGTGCTGAAGCTGTGCAGCAGGGCAGGCACAGGCAAGGTCTGTAGGTCTACAGCCTGCAGTTTGCTTCAGCTCCTACAACCTGGAAGCAGTAGGCAGTTATTTTCCAGCTTCCACCTAAGAGGTAGCATCTAAACTGTGACCTTCTGTGCCAAACTTTGCTCCAGAGCCAATTTGTAAATGCTTTGTATGTCAACTTTAGCTGGGAAGTCCCAACCACTCTCACCATTGTAACATTATCTTCCAAAGAGCCAACGAAAATGCAGCTTTGATGTGTTTCTTTTGGTGCTCAGATGCCATTGCATGTGAGGTATTATCATGAAAACCACATTATCACAGTAACTCAGGGCCTTCGGGCATCTGATGTTGCCAATTGCCTTCACTTCTTGCTGGTATGTAATTTATCACTGGCGTGGCCTACCCTGCTAATATGTGCCCTTTGTGGGCAGAGGCGAAGCTAATATACTTTCAAAGTGTATTTGCTTGGCCTACCCTGCTAATATGTGCCCTTTGTGGGCAGAGGCGAAGCTAATATACTTTCAAAGTGTATTTGCTTGGCCTACCCTGCTAATATGTGCCCTTTGTGGGCAGAGGCGAAGCTAATATACTTTCAAAGTGTATTTGAATTGCTTCCATAAATCACAGCTGTCACTGTGAGCAGTTTTATCACTTGCCAGAACAATATGTTATGTTCATGCTTTATAGTCTTGCTACTATTCTGAACTTTTATTTGTGTAAATTGTAATGCATCATAACTTATTTTATCTAACAAATTTGAGCAGTCCTGCGGTTTTCTATTATTATTTAGTTTTACATGGAAATGGCCTGGCTCTGTAAAGAAGAGCATTTTTATAGTTGTAATTATTTTTTATTATCAATGAGCTTCAAGAACACTTGCAGTTTGTGTTCTAATTGTTAATTTTCATTCTTGTAAGAAGTTTGTGCAGCTGGAGTAGCTTTGTTTTTGTAGCTTGTTTCCTCTCCCACTCGGCTGTGTACCAGGAAGAGCAGCTACATGGCAATCCTGGGCCGTGGAGCTGGACAGTGGGGAGGAGGAGCCTCCTTGCCTAATAGATGTTATTAGCTCTCTGTGCAGAATATCCACCAAACTAATCAATTGTGTGGATTTAAAATAAAAAGCCTTGTTGAATCCAGAAAGCACTTGCAGGTAAGCCATCCTACCTGAGAACTCTAGGATAGCGTAGCAGGGAAGTCACGAGTAGTTATTTGTGCCTAAGGCATAATTAATCCTTTCATCTGGGAGTCCTTCCCCTGAATCATAGAAACCATCTGGGAGCATGGACAGCATGAGATGTGCTCTGGCTCAGGCATGGGCTGGGGAGTGGGACAGTTGTGTCTCAGCAGCCAGAGCCACTCACCTGGGCAAGGACCAGCTGTGCCTACACTGCCTGCCCGCCCTGTCCCTGTCCCAGGCGTGCCGAGTGGGGCTGTTCCCATCTGCCAGCACAGCCAGCCCACCCGGCACAGTCCTGGTAGCATCACTGAAAGCTCTGCACAGGAACAAGCTCATCCATCATATTTTTCTTCTCCTGCCACGGTGACAGATCTGTTTATGAGTGTTACCTGGGACTGGTTTGGGACTTCACTGCAACAAGAGACTCTCCTTAGCTCTTCTTTCTCAGGGATGCTCTGACATTAAATGCAGTTTCCAGAACAGCCAGTAAAATGTCTCCTTTTTACAGCCATGCCTAAAATACCAGTGAATATTTATGAACCAATTTGCCATGGCTTCTCCTGTGATGGGAGAAAAAAGTGTTGTTTTTTTTTTAATTGATGCAATAGCTCATTCCAGAATATGAGAACAAGGTCTATAAAGTAGTCAGTTTTATAATTAGAAAATTATTTACTTGCAGCAAATATATTTGCTAAAATGTGAAGATTGTATTCCTCTGTTTTTTAACATGAAGAAGATATGCTAATTGTTTAAAATTGAACAGTGTCTCAATGGAAGTTTTTTAGGTGTAGATCAAGCTCCTTGTCATGAGGGGTAGTCTAAAGGTATGATTTAGGTTTGTCCTTTTACAGAAGTTAGTGTTTATTCTCAAGGTTTGCACTCAGAATGAGCAGTCGTTGCTAAAGAATATTCTGCAGATGTGTTTGCAGATCTTGTGATTTTCTCTTTTCAAAAATTTTAGCTAGACAGACATTTTCAGCAGATTGGTGAGGCACATCAGCTACCACTTCAGAAATGCATGTTGTAAATTTTACATGAAGAGACATTTTTGGCAGCTGCTTTGTGGTTTGACTTTGAGCAGCCCCAGAAAGGGTATGTGAAGTCAGTTACCCCATCCAGACCACGTAAGCAAGAAACAAGCATTTTAGCCTAAGGATGACTTGGATGATGGCACTGCATTAAATTCAATTATTGCACGTAGAGGAAATCATTTCATAGGATCACAGGAACTAAGGGGGGAGGATACTCCTGTTTCTGTGAAAAAAACACTAAGAAACCTGCTTTTCCCACAGAAGACATCTCTCCCACCTCAGCTGAGCTGAGGAGCTGGCCTTTTAGCAAGCGTTATAAAGCCTTTGCAAATCTTTCCAGTTTACTTCGAAAATGTCTATCTGTATTGCTTTGCTGACAAACCTCTGATTTCCAGAGACCTGTAGTTAAGATTTTGCTCTGGCAAATGACTCTTACTATGCCCTCTGTCTCACCTTCCTTCCAGTATTGACAGACTTAGGCTCTGGGAATTTGGCCTTACACTTGCAGGCACTTCCAGAAAAAAAAACCCAGACTTTTTTTTTTTTGGATCAAAGTAGTCTTCTTCATCTAACTGAAAATTTTGCAAAGCTCTGTGTGTAACTCTTAGCAAATTTAGCACTTAAAGATCTCTTCTGATTATAGATTGTATTGAAGATTAGATGTTTTTCCACTGACTTTATCTATTGAATATATACCACTTCCTCAACACTGCTGGATTTTAAAATGCCATCCCTCAAAACGTTATTTTACAGATGGGAACTAATAAGCAGAAAGAAGTAGTAATGCACTCAGAGTGTACTGTGTCCCAGGCAAGAAAAAAGCTATCAAAATTTATGATGTATGCAAGGAAAAAGTTCTGCTGCTGGCTCTAAAACCTACCTTGACAACAGACCCAGGCTGATCTTCAGCATTTATGCTGAGTTGAAGACTCCATATGTTTATGGTCTTTGTTGTGCATTTTCCATCACTCTGAGTGCTTAGTTGGCATCCATCAGGAATTCAGACTTTGCAAATACTTTTGGCCGTGAAGATTGTAAACACAGCTTTGCTGGGGTTGCAAAATATTAAGTGTTCTGTGTGACAGCAAATGCTCCATGGCATCTCTGCCCCAGTGGTTTCTGAGAGCAGATACCACCCCAGAGACCCACAGCAGACAAAGCACAAATATTCAGAAGACTTTCCTACATTTAAATTTGTGTTATGTTTTGGGGTTTTTTGCTAATGAAAGTAAATTTTGCATCATTTACTGCTGCACAGTTGCAGATATTTTGAGGGGAGGTAAGGGGATCAGGACTGATCCTATGGGTTTTTCAGGACAAGCCTGCATAAAATGCTTTTACTTGTCAGAGCAGCCTTCGCAGGCTGCTGCCCTGGTTGAGTTAACCAACATCCCCTTTTGCACCGATAACACTGGACCAGGTGTAGTGGGAGTTTTCCAGCTAACGTGCTGTGCAGTGAAAGCTGGGGGTGAGCCAGGGCGTAGAGAGGTTTTCTTTCATGTATCTGAACTAAACCATGTTCTGATTGAAGATTTTGACATCTGTTGACTACAGGCCTGATTCCAGGCTTTCTCAAGCCTGCAGAAAGACTGCCCTGAGCACGAATGAGGCAAGGAGTGGGGGACTGATGTCTGCCTGTTTCCCAAGCACTGCTGTCAGCTTGTTGTCCAACTTGGCAGAGACTTGAGAATCAATGCAAAAAATAAGTGATCTCTTCTGAAGTCAGCTTCATCTTCCTCTCCCTTTTCTCTTACTTCGGCTCTCTTTGGGCCAAGATTTCTTGGCGCAGCTGTTCAGGAAGGCTTGCTGCTGAGTGTCATTTCTATTAATTTATTTTGTGAGTACACAAGCAATGTGGGACTGCAGGTGTTAATCCTCATGTTTTCAAAAGTGACACTAACCCCTTGATAGAAAAGGCAAAGGTGAAAGTTAACATCCACAGTGCATTCCCCTTTTTCCTTTCTTTTTCTTTTTTTTTCTTTTATGTTCATATAATTCTGCCCAACCAATGCAAGAGTTGAAAATGCATTTGCCTGTGATGTGGAGATAGGCAGGCTTTGCATATTTAGCTGCCCAGTTTATCAAAAAGGTTTCTAAAACTGTATGAGCAAGTTATTTTACACATTCCTTGATCATGTAAAACAACTCAAATTCCTGTGAAAAGAGACTCACACCTCACACACCCCCTACACCCAAGGCAAACCAAAATATAAACCAAAAGCTTTAAATTGCTTAGAGAGAGTAAATTTTTTTTTAAATTACTTTTGAATATTGGTAGTGTTCTGTTTGGAGTGTCAGAGGGGAATGTTTTTACTTTTTTAGACATTTTTTGCTTTTATTCATTTATTCCCTTTGTAAAATGCACAGTTTGGCCACAAGAGAAGCTAATTGGGCACTGGGATGACTACATCTGTAGATTTTGCTGTTCACCTCCTTCCAAGAAAAAGCTTTAGCTGGAAATACAGCCCAGTTGTAGTGCTGTAGTCAAATGTATGGTTTTGTACCTATGGCAGGAATGCAATTAGCATTTACATTTCTGCAGTGGTATGGAATGGAGTGGATGCCTAGAACAGAGAGTGATGCAAAGTACTTGCAGGTACTTTACAGGTCTTTTGCCTTGTACTTCAAGGGGTAAAGGAAATGGAGGCTCTCAGTGATAACAATTGCTTTAGCAAAAGCTTAACCCAACTTCTTTAAAGCACTTTTTAATTAAGAAAGAGAAGAACTGTAAACTAGGGTGTGCTGTAAACTAGAAGAGTTGATAATTGCAAGGCAAACATGGCTGGGAGCACCCTGTGTCTGTGCCACAGAAGTGAAGTAGGTTAAAGTCATCCCTGCTTGCCATTTGGTTTATTATTTGCCAGTATCTCTTGGTACTCAGCCGTGGCACAGTCTAATGGCTCTTTCACACAGGTATGTACAAGTGGGAGGGGCCATGCGTGAATGCAGGCTCAGTTCCACCTTGCCCCTTCTTTCCTCTTCCTCTTTTCCTCTTTCCTCTTGCTTCATTTTTCCTCTTCCTGCAGCGGTTGTGCAGAAGGGTAGTTGAGAAATGAATTTGTTTCATATATTGTAGAACTGAATTTTATTGGAATGGGACCTCTCTTTCCTTAATTTGATTGCTACCTGCCTGGTCAGGTTTCTCAGAAGCCTTTTACAGCATGCTAAGAATATAGTGTGAATAAATGTGCTCGTATCTTTCCCACTGGAGATTCTCCCCGTCAAGGGGTTGAGTTCCCTGACCTCAGTCCAGAAGTGTATTCAAGCCTGTAAATCATTGCTCTGAAATCAAGAAATTAGCTTATATGCTTAAAAAGTAAGCAAATGCTCAAGGGCTCTGCTGTATAGGGGCTGGAGTAATCACTGTGTTGCAGGCGAGTGCTTCTGATATGGTGTAGAGCTGGTTAAGGTCGATTGCTAACCCCAGTAGTCTTTGGATTGCATTCTGCTTGGGTGCACTTGGAAAAGATGAGGTTTTTGCAGTTGCATCCATATGGGCAGACATATGCTCCATCAAAGTCCTGTTGGCTTCAGTATCGTCCCTGCGTCTGTTTGCATCTAGCTGGGGGATGTAGCCCATAACTTGCTGTGTCCTTATGTTATAGGTAAACAAACAAACTCGAGTCTTTTTGCTCAGTGATTTGGTACTTACAGGTGTATGCAGAAGCAGCAGGGAGGAGGAGTGCCATCAGACAGTGGCTGTGCCTTTGTTGTAGTCAGTATTTACAGTTGATGTTGTGTTTACAAAAACTCTTCATGAGGCTGAGATACAAAACAAAGCCCAGCTTGTGAAGGTGAAAGAGCAGGATCGTTAGTGATATGGTGCTAGCAGTCATGTACCTCAATCTGCCCACAGTAAAATGCAACAGTACAGTGAGCTGTGTGTCACCAGCACACTGCAGCCTTTCTCCAATAGATAGGATGTGGACAGAAGCCTGTACTTGGAGCTGCGTGGAAAAAACCAGCATGGCAGAAGCAGCGAGAGCACATGGACCATCCATCTCTAGGACTGTACGGGTGAGCAGCAGCCTGCCTGAGCAGTCCCTGCTCAGGATAGGGCTCTAAGCACTCAGCACACATATTTTGGTGTACTTTCCAGAAAAGTGCTGTGCAGTTCTGCTTCTTTTCTCTGGGCAAATTATTTCCTTGGGTGCTTATTCTTCCATCTCCACCTGCCCTGTCTATTCAGGAATTCATCATCTTCAGTGTAGGGACTGTAGCTATTCCTTGAAGTTTGCACAGTGTCTGGCATAGAGGTTCACCCTGAGCTTGTGCTTATAGATATTTCAGCAGTATCAAGAGCTGGTGCCAATATATCAAGCTGATACCGAGAGCAAAGTTATAGACAGATTAATATACAGGGGCTCAACAATTTGTTTGCTCAGACCTGCGTTATTTATTTGGGGTCAATCCAGAAAATCAAACTAGGAGAGATGAATCTGCAGAAATTCAGTGAATCTGTGGTCCACAGCTTGCATGGAAAATTTGATTCTGCTGTTTTTGTATTTGTGCTTTTTTTGAATCACACCAAATTTTGTTTTGGTGGCTAGCTGTCCCATTGCACAGTTCTTAAGGATCTGCTAACAAAAACAATGGATATTGCATATAATAATTATGTTATGTTTTATTTAACACAACTTAAGGATCTGCTAACAAAAACAATGGATATTGCATATAATAATTATGTTATGTTTTATTTAACACAACTTAAGGATCTGCTAACAAAAACAATGGATATTGCATATAATAATTATGTTTTATTTAACACAACTCAAACCTAGACACAGGTACATATGGGGAGTATTGCACAGGGTACTGTTCATCTAATGAGCACATCATATGCCAGAGAGTCTTACTATCAACAGTAATGAGTTTGTACATTGGTATTTTAGTTGTATATTAGCTATTCAAAACCCCCGTAAAGAGGAATTGCAGCAGACTTCAGCAGTATAACAGTCTATGGCCACAGTAAGGGCTACTATTAGATGTGCATCTGTTTTGCTCTTTAAGCAGTAAAGCTCCCTTAAAAGCATCTCACAATTTCTCCAGAATTATCTGTTAGCCTTCCCATGAGTCTGTGTCAACTCTCCTTAACGTGGTCGGGCTTGGCAGGCAGGGGCTGAGTGCAGAAGGATTATTCTTGGGTGTTCCTTAGCACTATTTTGGACCTCCCTGTTGTCGTGAGAGCTCTGCACCAGCTTGCAATACACGCCTTCAGTGGCTTAGCTCTGTCAAGATGAGAAGGCTTCACCTGTCTCAGAATAATGTTTTTCATGTCCTGTAGTACCCTCCCTGCAGGCACCTCAGCTGACTTTGAGCATCTGCAACACTGCAATGTAAACCCTTGCTCATGGTACTGGCCACAGGGAAACACTTTCCAAAGCACCTCTCCCCAAAGCTGTTGAGCCTGTTCATGTGGCTCCATGGATTAACTTAGTTCAAAAGCAGAAAATACTTCCCTTCTCTCTATTTCACCTGTGTCATCTGCTGGCTGAGTGGATTTTTCTTTTTTATTTTTTTGGTCTCCAATAAATTGCAGAAGCCTCAGATTACAAAAACAGCTGCACATGCTTTAGGTTAATGCATTTAAGTCAGGCTCCAGGGTCTGGGCAAGTGCCAAGATCCTGGATCAGCTGCTTTACCAGAATTAGGCTGCTGTAATGGAGCCCTGCATTATTGTGTTGCAATTATTTTGGATTGCAGCTGGCCGTTCCCTCTATTTTTTTTTACTGAAGTGAGATAAAAGGATTTTGTCTTAAAAATAGAATTTTCTTTTCAGAATCTTACAGAAGCTTTGAGTTATACACCGTGTCTGTAAGCGGTGCCCCTCAGTTTATCTTCAGATTTATCTTCAAGGAAAAGAGCAAGTAATTTTTGTCATAGTTTTTGAAGAGCAAGAACAGTACTAAAGTTTCTCTAAACAAAATAAAAGTGTATTGAAAAGGGAATAAAATAAGTGATTAAAGTGTCATATAATTACATGGTTTTGGGTTCACAGCTAGAACAGGTTTATCTTCAGAATCAAGCCACTTACTAGTAACAAGTTGTTCTTAAAGCTTCCCTGTAATTTGGAAGTCCATGTGTAGAGAAGGAATGAAAACTGAAGAAAAACATTGCCCCAGCCTTGAGTCTCCTGTATTTGTATCCATTCAAGCTCTTTTTAATGCCTATTTATATACATTTCTTGTCAAATAACAGCTCTCTCAGGTTCTCCAATTGATAGCAAAAAGTAAACTGAATGCAATCATTTATCTTTGAACTGTTCAACTGTGCCCTTCTTCATGTTCTTGTTAATAATGCCAGGTCTCCCAGGAGCACTCTCACGCAATTTTATCACATAAGCTTTTTGTTTGACCTTACCTGCTGTTCCCCTGGAACATAAGGGGGAAAAAGAAAGCCAAAATGCCAGCCTGCTTTAATTAAAATTTTAGTCTCAGAAGATGTTACAGTATGTGATTTCATTAGGTATATAATGAAAGTATTTAATCATACCTCTTATTTGTCTGGGCCTTTTTACTTGGAAGTGAAGTCACTGAGTTTTAAACCAACTCTGTTCAGGTGTGGAAAAGTAACTGAGGGGTGGATATGCATATCTAAGTGATTCATAAATTCATTTTACCCAGGATTTAGCATGTTTGCCCTAAAGGTAGGCGGTTGCTTGGATGTTGAAGTAGAAGACACTAAATAAGTGTTCAGCACTCTTTGCAAAAACATTCTTTCCCCATGGGACAGCAAGCATGCATATAAATGTTTTTTAAAAGATAATACTATTCCTCATTTCTAGCGGTTGGAACTTGGTGTCATAGAAAAAAGGTAAAAGAATGGGTAAAAGGGTAAAAGGTAATGGATATTTGTTTGACATGTAAGAAGCTCTAAATCTTACATGTGATATGTGGTGTTACTTTCATCATTTCTCATGGCCATAATCTAAATCACCACAGTAGGAGGCTTTCTACCTCCCAGGTGAACCCATTTCTTTTCATGCAGTGACTATTGAGGAGAAGTCTGTGCACAAAGCACTCTATCTTAGCTTTGATAATGATGTACCTTGTTTTGGTGAATACAGGAAAAGCAGAGTTAAAAAATATGATCCTGCACATCTTTTGAACCAGGAGGGTTTGCTTTACTAGGGGAGTTGTGTTATTCCCCTAATTTTTTCCCCATTTTGTTAGCAGTGGAGAAGTGTCCCCAGTTGGCAGCACTTTCTCGAGTAGCACGTGAAACAATCTATGCTTCAGATGCTCGGTGCTTTGGGTTTCTTCCAGCCCCTGGGGTTGCAAAACAAGTAAAACCAGGATTTCATATAGCTTTTTGATGAAGAATAAAATAAGAGGACAAGGAGGGGCAGTTCAGCTAGGTAGGAGAGATCCTGTTGTAGCACTCTAGAAGAACTCACCACATAGGGGATTTCGGAGCTCTTATCCACAGAAAAAAAGATAAAACTCTAGTGTAGAAGAGTATTTTCATCAGCAATTTTTACCAAATCCAACAAATAGGTTGCTCTGAAATAATTCAAAATTGCAGGAAATTTCCCAAGTATTTCTTTTCCTTCTGAAGCTGTATGAAGATATTTTTACACTCTTGCTTTTGTGGGATTTGTAGCTTTGTAAACCAGAGAGAGAAAGAGGGTTGGAGAAGACAGGCAAACTGTCTTTTATCTGGTATTTTTCTTCTTTTTTTTGTGACAATAAATCTTACTGTCTCATATCTCTGATGCATGTACATCTTCTTGAGTTTCTTAATGCATCTGAATATGGCTCTTTCTCTGTTAGTCTGACAACAAATGTGGCTATTGATCTGTTACCAGGTTTGGGAAGCATGAATGTGCTTTTTGCAAAACTATGGCAAATTTAGGGACTGGGAACTATGGTTCTGGCAACAATTATGTTTCAAGACTCAAAGTTCAAGATCCTGCAGTTTTATAACCCCAGCTCTGCAGAGAATTATTCGAGTCACTGTCATTGTAGTCACTTTAGGAATACATTTACTGCGTTACGTGTTTCCAGTGAATGTAACTGGAGTGCCATTAGCTAAAAATTGTTTTGATCTTGCACAACTTGAAAGAATCGATGCCATTAGTTGAGAATTTTGAAAACAAAACTAACGTAATAACCCATGGTTTCCCTGCAAGCTGTACTGCTGGAGTGGGATGTGCTTTTACCTGAAATGAAAGAAGCCAAACTGTGAGTCACTTCTGTTAAAAGGCTTCTCTTGTTTTTTGAGGGTCTGAACTTGTGGAGTGCTGTGGGGAAATGAGTTTGTGTGCTGCTGTGGTTTTTGACACATGCTGTTTTACGTGCAACCTCATACCTCCAAGTTTTCTTAAGACTCCTTTTTTTCAGGCTTAGGTATTCTTGCTTGGTTGTTTTTTGGTTTTTTTTTTTTTTTTTCTTTTGTATGTGTGTGAAAACTAAATAAAATAATTGCATGGTCTTATGTTTTGAGGAGAAAGGTATTGATTTTTAGCATTCAGCTATTATGTATTTGTCCTTCTAGCTCATATGGGGTACAGTTCACACCCATAAATTATCTGTGATGTCTTCAAGTAGAATATAAAGCTCAAATATCTTTACTAGGTCAAGACATTTTTATGTGTATTGCAGAGAGAAAACAGACAGTAGGAATGGATAGATCAACTGCAGCAGATTTACTTTGCAGCACGCTTTGAATTTTAGATCCAAGCTTAAACTACAAAATTGTTTGCAAAGTGTTTTGGATTCCAGCTGCACAAGATGCAGTTTAAATCTGCAGACTCAAACAGAAAATAACATTCAGGAGGTAGATATTAATTAATGTGTCTTCTGTGGGAATATTCTGAACTGCAGACTCTTTGGGGTGAGGCTAAAATCAAAATCACCTTAAACTTATAGATTAATTTTATGTTTTCGTGAGACTTTAGTCCATCATTTGCAGTGAAATTTGCTGGGTAATGGTCAGCTGCATAATGGAAATTTTCCTCAGGCAGTTGGGCACCCAATTCTGGCACATAACACCTGGACATGAGGAGCCAGTGTGAACACAGTGCCCTGGAGCAGCACTCCTCTAGAGGAAGCAGTGTGTAGGGATGGTGTTACAGTGTCCGTGTAGGAGGTGAAACACCTGGTTACAACTCAGTACTTGAGTATCTCACTCAAGGTAAAGAGTGACTGATGGACCTCACATCAGGGATGGCTTTGTTCTGGCTGCCAGAAAACCCTTCCTCGAAGTCCTGCTCTCATTTGTAGTGGGAAGGGATTTCATTATGCAGCTCCTACAGATTGCCCAATGGGTCTTATGCAAGGTTCCCCAACTGGGCTTTATTTCCTGCTGTTTTACAGGTAACATTTAGAGTCTATTTGAGAATCAAAAGGTTCTTTGTGATGCTTAGGGGCGTGGTTTAGTGATGGATTTGGCAGTGTTACGGCAATGGTTGGACTTGATGAGTTTAGAGGTCTTTTCTAACCTAAGCGATTCTGTGATTCAATTCTGTGATTCCATTCTGTTATTCAAAGACAGTGTTTGATCTTGCTGAACAGCTTGCTTCAGTTTTTTACTTCCTTCCAGTTTCGCAAATACTTTGGGATGAACCAGCTGAGAGCTTTTGGTAAAAAAGTGGACTGTCAAAAACTTTACCAAACGTGCTGATGCGTGTATGACTGAATTGTAGTTCTACAATGACATTTTTCCTTCTCTGATTAGTAACTTGTCGTGGGCATTGTAAATTTCTGTGATTATAAAGTAAAAGCTACATCCATCCACTTTAACACTTTGCCCATAGCTTGTTTGAGAAAGTAAAGTAAAACATAGCCTATGAAAATTGTGGGGATACCGATCAGGTTCTTCAGTCTACAAAGTCTACTGAACACTATCCTAGCCATGGCAAAGTAAACTAAAATAGGCCAGAAATATCCACTTAGAATATCCAGTGTACATCGGTGAACTCTGCTTGTGGAGTGTACTGGGTGGCATTGCCAGTATGTGATCAAAGAGAGGAGAGACTAGGGAGACGATCCTGTGTGTCACGTACAAAAGATTAGTCCTTTTCCTTGGAAGACAGAAAAAGTGTTAAGAGCTAACTGGCTAACATTTTCCTAAGTATTTAAAATCTGGAACATCTCATTTAATGGTCTGACTAATACTGGACAAGGAGCACATTCTAATCATATCTTTATTACCAGAACTTCTTATTAAACTGATGAATATCTTCTAGCAAGATGTCCATCCTCGTTTTAAAGGTGTCAAGTGATACGAATGTGCTTCCTACCTAGGTAAATTGCCTCCTTGTTAACTGTAGGGTCAGTTGAAACTTTGAATTTTATTTCTAATCTGAACAGTTCTAAGTTTATTTTCCAGCCATTTAATTTTATTATGCCATTTTCTATTCTGCTCAAGAGCTACTGTTGTGGGTTAACCCCAGCCAGCAACTCAGCCCCACGCAGCCGCTTGCTCACTCTCCCCAGTGGCTTGGAGGAGAGAACTGGAAAACTAAAAATGAGAAAACTCAGGGGTTGAGATAAAGGCAGTTTAATAGGTAAAGCAAAAGCTGTGTGTGCAATCAAAGCAAAACAAGGAATCCATTCACCACTTCCCATGGGCAGGCAGGTGTTCAGCCATCCCCAGGAAAGCAGGGCTCCATCACATGTAATGGTTACTTGGGAAGACAAACGCCCACTCTGCACATTCCCCCCTTCCTCTTTCTTCTCTCAGCTTTATATGCTGAGCATGTTGTCATATGGTCTGGGATATCCCTTTGTACACCTGTCCCTGATGTGTCTCCTCTGAAATTCTTTGTGCACTCCCAGCCCCTCCCTGGTGAGGTGGTGTGAGAAGCAGAAAGTCTGTGTAAGCACTGCTCAGCAATAACTAAAACATCCCTGAATTATCAACACTGTTTTCAACACAAATCCAACACTTAGTCCTGTATTAGCTACTAGAAAGAAAATTAACTCTACCCTGGCAAAACCAGCACAACTGTCTATTTGCAGATACCACTATATCTTTTGAGTAAGTTGAACAGTGAGCTCACTAGGTCTTCCAGAAACAGGTGCACTTCCTGACTTTAGATCATGTTTTTAGCTTGCTTCTCAGCTCTTATCAGTTTTGGCTAGTCTTCTGCAAATGAAGCACCTTCTGTGTGCAGAATTTGCTGTTAGAGTGTTTTCAAGACATTGCAGGGTATTCCTTTGTGTCTGCACAAAGAGGTTGGTGCGTGCTCCCCTTGGCTTTTCCATGCAAGCTCAAATTCAATCTCTTCCCAGTGCTCCTGGCAGTCGCAGCAGAGGCTGAGCTGGTCTATGCTGGGGTACGATGGGGAGAGGAGAGGAAGGGGGAGTGGCATAGGGCACCAGAAAGGCACTGCAATAGTTGCAGAGCAGGCAGGAACACAACCCGCTCTGTGTAGCGTTCCAACCAACCCAGTACCCTCTGCTTGAGGTTTCCTTTTGGACTTTATTTTGGACTTTGCTTGCCTAAGCCACTGCAGTGTGTTGCCGAGGTACCTGAATTTTAGTTGGCACTACACTGAGTGAAGTGGAAAGGGAGCTGGTGAGCTCACATCAAAACCACTGTGAGTGTAGGTATTTGCATAGGATGGGCTTGGATACAAGGACTCTGTTCAAGTGGCAAGAGTACAATAAGATTTGCAGTTCAGGGACTGACGCCAGACTTCTGCGCTTGTCAGACAAAGTGCTGATTATTCTTTACCTGCAGTGCTGATACACATGTTTCAAAAGTGTCTTGCTAATACATGCTTCTAATCTAAAATGAACAATGAAACAGTCCCTCCCAACATGGATGTGCCATTCACGAAGGATGTGTGCTGAGGCCAGAAGAGCACGAAACATGCTTTAATTACAGCTATGGGTGACACTACTGGCAGAGGTGTAAAACTGCTGCATTTTGTCTTTTGAACTGAATAGCCTCATTAGGAAATTAAAACATTTGTGAGTCTGTCATGCAGTCTTTCTCCCCCGGGATGTTTAAGTTAGATGACTTTCAGCATGGTGATGCAGGCTGTAAAGGTTCAGAGAATTGCCTTGATTGTATGACGGCCTCTTCCATTTCAGCTGGAATCCAAGGCTCATCCTTCTTCTGAGGCATTCATTGAAATTCTGTGCACGATTTGTTCCTCTGGTTGTTTAACAATGTCTCTCATGTTTGCCCTGATTTTAAAAAATCCTCCTTTGTAGCAGAGATAACGTAGAGCAGGATGATATAATTGCAGTAAAGAGGCCCTGGAGCTTGCAGTAATAGGGTGGTTCATCTGATGTGTACTGCCATTAGAAAATAACCCACGTATATATGTTCTCAGGGGACGGTAAAGAGGCTTTTAAGGATTACTCTTTATGTAGTATGAAAGCTAATGAGGAAAAGAGCAAGTGCGACAGAAACTATTGCTGCATAAGCACGTTGCCACTTCCTCTTCTCACTTGTTTCCTTACACCTGTGTAGCTTCAAAAAATCCATCTCTGCCCAGTAAGACCTGTTTTTTCATGTACTACAGTTGGTTTTCAAGAATTTTGAGAACACTATATTTTTTTCATGTCATTGAATAGTAAATAGCATGTGAAAAGCATGGCATAGTTGAGGATTGTGCTGTGTGTGTACAAATTAAGCCATTTGGAGGGAATGGCTCTCTCTAATAGCCTGGGCCTGAGGGAAAAAAAAAAAAAGAGATTTTGCTAGAATGATACAAATTCACAAACATTGCTGAAAAGTTGATATTAGTCTCAGTTCTCCCACCTGCATTCTTTTTTCTGGCCCGTGTGCAGAAACATACAAAGACATCAAGACACAGTAAATAATGGAGGACCTGATTCAAATGTTACATGGAGAATTTGGGCTACAGTGGTAGGAAATTCAGAGCAGCTGGTTTCTGATGGTAACAATTTCTTGTCCAAATGGATTGCCATGTAGAGTACCAATTGTTCCACTTGCATTTATGCTGAAACAGAAACCATTTAGCAGAACAGACATTGGCTTCTTTGTTTTGTCACAGCATTTTTTCTTGTGCTTAATGAGCTTGTTGTAGATAAAAGAATTAATTCACCTTTTAATATTCTGTACCCCCTCTGTACTGTTGGAATATATTTTTGTACCCTGTCATGTTTCTATGTTCAGTGGAATGGATGAACTTGCTTCTTTCTTCATGTATTTAACTTAGTAAAGGGTCAGGCTTTGCTATCAGGTAAAATGAAGTGGCTTTACTTGAGTTGGCAGAACCTTGAAGAAATGGCTGGATTTTGACCAAATGCTGTACTGGGGTTCTACAGCGAGGTCTGACATCCATAGCTTCATTTAATTCCAAAGGCTACCAATCATAAAAAAGAAGTCCATGAATATTAAACAAGGAGGGATGATAGCCAGCATCTTTGCAAAGATACACACAGGTCAGTAACCCTCTTAAACATCCCCATTTCCACCCAAAAGTCAAGGGAGTAAATAGTCAAGAGTTCCTCCATCTGGACCAAAGAAGTGACTTATTTTCTCTTAAAGTCTAAGAAGGTTCAGAATACAACTTCTTTGCTCCTGTCTAATAAAATTGGAAGTATGTTAGAGTGCATGGGAAGTATTTTTCTGCTTGTGTTGAGGCTTTTCTGTGTCATCAGAGCATTGCAAAGGGCTTACAGAGGGAGCAGGAAAAAGGTCTTATTTTCACTTTCAGGGGTGTAAGCAGTACTCTGCAGGTTGGGACAGGAGTGAGGGGTGCACATGCCCTATGGGTAGGAGAAATTGCTAAAGTCCTTTTAAAAATTTTTAAAATATTTTAAAAATACTAGCCTAGTGAATCTCAGCTCTTCAGCCCATCTCCTTTTCGTATCCCTGCACCTAAAACATGGAGTGGTTATGTCATGTACTAAGTAGTGTTTGCTAGTACAGAGGAGATTTTCTGGGTGGGAGTGTTTGTCATTGGAACTAGATGATCTTTAAAATCCCCTCCAACCAAAGCCATTCTATAACTCTATGTTTTTGTAATACCTCGAGGACATCGTGCTTATATGTTCATTATGAGGGTAGTTACTTCAACATTCCTATAATTTTTTGTTTCAGTGTGATAGTTGTGTCTGTATTGGCTAGTAAATTTGTCATATTTGGAGAATATGGAGAACAAAGCTGAAATGTAGAGAGAACTGTGTATTCAAGCATACAGCAGAGCATCAGCAGTAGTCTGACTAATGTAATGGTAATGCAATCATATTTACTAGAGAGAACAGAAGGGCTTCTTTCTACTTGGCCCCAGTGGCGTCTGACTGTCTCTGCAGAGCACCAGTCCTCCACCTTGTGCCCAGTGCATCACAGTCCAATTCTGTGAGCCCAAATCCAATGTCCCCAAATTCATTTGATCACCAGTCCACCCTTCGTTTATTGTTCTTTACACATCTAGGTCTTACTTTAACAGCCACAAGTGACATGAGATGAATTACCTGTTGCTGCTTGTGCTGTCAGTGGACACCTCTCTACTTAAACTTCCAGTCCTGCAAATACCAGAATAGTAGTGCTAAATTGTTTATTTTTGTCCTTTATACCCTCCCCCCCATAATTGGTATACTGGAGCAGAAGAGGACTTGCAATTTTATTATTGCTGTATAAGCCTTCTGTAAACTCAGTTACAGCACTTCTGATGTTGGTAATTTTTATGACTAAAAAATATGCTGACACAATGTTTGGGCATAGGAAAAGAGCAGATTTGAATGTAAAATAATCTGGTGAGTTTGGGAGATTTTAATGCTATATCCCAGCCAAGTTAATCACTCATGGAATTTTTTTTAATTTTATTTTCATTATCTCAGTTGACTGGAGACATTAATCTCATCTCTCTGGAAAGGCATCTTTAATGCCAAAAACTTGACCAGAAATCCCAGCGTTTCTCTGGCATTGGAACAGATTTTGAAGGAAAGCTATCAGCTGACAATAGACCAGCAGAAACAGAGACATTTGTTACTTTATTTTTCTTACATAATGAAGAAATATCCAGATGATGGTTTTCAATTTGTGAAGTATATTGAACCATGTACTGTATTCATGAATATAAATTGAGCAGACGTGACACAAATTTTTCATATAAAGATGACGCAGAGTTGCTCCTTCTGGCAGTTCTTCTTTGTCTGAAATGTGCTTATTGTAATAACATCACTATAGTGTTAATAGTGCACTGCGTAACTTCATGTAAAAAATATGAGTGCTAAAGAACACAGGATGTGTTAAGGAGAAATTATTCATAGATTTATAATACCTATGTCTGGCCACATTTTTCAAGGATGGGGTCTTTCTGCATCTTCCTTTCCTTTCCTGCTTTTTTCTGCAGAGTTCTTAATTTCTAAATATTAGCATCACCCAGCCTGCCCAGTTCCATCTGTCTAGGCTTGTTCTCAGGCAAAATCATGTTGCTGCTGAGCAGAGCACCATTTGTGCTTCCCTTCCCATCCACACTGCTGCGTTGTTGTCCCTCTAGATCATCCAGTCTTTGCTCATTTCTCTTTGTCCTGCAGGAGCCATCCCAGCAGAATTATTGTGGTAACTTTTAACACAGTTGTGAGTTAAAACAGAAGCATCAGCTGCTCATCCCTGTGCAGGCACTTGTGTGGTAGCAGTGTTCCTACTGAGCACTGGGGAGGATGCTCCCTAATTTATGATTTTCCTCCTTTGCTGAACACAAAACTAGTAGGGTGGAATATGACCCTTAATATGCTCTAATTATGTAAGAAACCTTGCAGGTAGGAGCCAGTGTGTATGCGGATGTTGTTCTTGATTAAGTAAAGGCTTCTGTGTTTGCATCATGCTAGGGAGCAGCCTTACAAGAAAGGTAAGAGGGTAAGATAAGAAATGTGACCTAAAAGAAACTGTCAGGTTACACTGGGAAGGCCAGATGCTGGTGTTCTTGAAGTTAGTGGGAGTTCTGGCTCTGAGAAAATAGCCTCTTCAGGGCTCTACAGGTCCTGCACTGCAGTCAGACATGGCTCAAGGTGGTCTCTGCCACAGTGTTAAAAAGCGTAAGGAAAGTGTGCTGCCCGTTCAGGTCAGCCTGTCAGGGCTGCCAGCTTACCACATTTCCTTACTGCACTTCAGTTTTCATTTCCAGTAATACTTCTCTAGGAATGAGTAACTTTGACTAATGTGGGCATAAATGATGGGATCATTTGCTGTTCCTTAGAACAGTTGTTCTTTTACCCCTACAAGCAACAGGGTATTTGAAGACGTCTTTCTTCTTCCAGGTTACCAGCCTGTCCTGCCAAACCAGCAGCAGGGGTTCCAGGGTCTCATGGGAATGCAGCAGCCGCCCCAAAGCCAGAACCTGATGAATAATCAACAGGGAAATCAGGTGCAAGGCATGATGGTGCAGTATCCAGCCATGTCGTCTTATCAGGTACTTAGGAGCCCATAAGGAGAGACTGCTTTTCTCAGAGAATGCTTAATTGAATTAAGTTTTTGCATCACACAGTGATCTTATAACTTCATTTTGACAGCATGTGGCAGGAAGCCTTCTGATGAATATGCTCCTAAGTCAAATGGGTTTCTTTGTTTCCTGTTTACATAGTCTTAGTTCTCCTGGTTTTCATTCTGATTTGGGAATACTTCAAATGAACTGTTTATTACAGCCTGCAGTGAGGGTAAAATGTCACAAAAAACGAAGGATTTAGACTTCTTCCTGTGAAGAAAATTAATTGAAAAAAATATAAGAACATTGTTCATTTCTTCTTTTTTTTGCCAGTGCAGTACTGTTTCCTGTAATGAAGTTGAGGGCTTTGCCTGATCCAGTTAAAAATTACTCATCTGTGGAGACTCCTGCCAAGGATCTCACCATGTCTTCTATAACAAGCTGTAGCCAGATGGATTATTGTTTATTGGGTTCTGGGGAGAGGGAAGGCAGTGGCTTGATTTTTACCAAGTCCGTAAGTTACCCAGACTTATTTCCCCACCTTTTATACCTAGTGTCTCTGAGTTATGCCAAGAGCATGTGAGAGGTGGCCGGGGCTTACGTTTTCTGCTGGTCCCTCTGGAAAGTTAAGAAGATAAATGACATCTAATTCACTTTAATAGATTGCACTGATTGAGCAGCCATTCCCCTTTTCCCTTGGCTTCTCTGAAAACACTGCAGCGACCCAGATGGAAATGGTGGAATTGCTCGTGGGTAAAATTTTCCCCTTACATCTTCAGAAGTACTATCTTGAAAACATGTTTTAAAGGTTAATGATCAAGTTAAAGGTTTAGACCTTTAAGATGGCCTAGATATACCAGGATCGAGTCTTCTGTTTGCACCGATCCCAGTAATTCATATTCTACTAGGTCATGACAGAGACACTTTCTAGGCCTAAAAGCAGAGCAAATTTTCTAACAGAAAAAATTCTCAGAGATGAGAACAGTTCTGAGCAGCGGAAAATAGCACATTTCAGCAGAACATGGAGTATACTCAATTTCATCTAGAAAGAAGATAGGGATACAGGGAACCTACTTTAACTTGCTTAGTAATTGCTGTCTTTTCTTTCCTACGTCTCTCCGTATTCCTACCTAGGTGCCAATGACCCAGGGTTCTCAAGGATTGCCGCAACAATCATATCAACAACCAATCATGCTACCTAATCAATCAGGTCAAGGAACACTTACAGCCACTGGAATGCCTGTCTACTGTAATGTCATACCTCCTGCCCCACAGAACAACCTCCGGTTGATTGCCCCACACTGCCCCTCCAATAACGTTCCAGTTATTTCTGCCAGCTGCAGGACAAACTGTGCGAGCATCAACAATGCAGGGTGGCAGGTCAAGTACTGACACTGTGGCTTAGATATATGAGGATAGCGGTGCATTATTTGACAAATAAATCATGGCCTTCTAATGAAGAGGAACACAACAGAATAATCAGTTGAGGACATAAGTACTGACTATGCTCAAGTGATTTGCTGCTGGAAAAGTCTGTAAAAAAACTAAAAGTAAAATAAATTTTGAAAAAAAAAATGTTTGCTGGTTAATGGTGCATATTTTTGTCATGTCTGCTAGGTATGCCTTTATAGCTTAGCTAGTGACATGAATTCATTGAGGTAAGATTTTTTCCTACCACTGAACACCACTGTGTAGATTGTAATATCCCCGATTCGGATTAGTTTTGTACTTTGTGTTGAGTTTGTGAAGCTAAAAGTATTTAAAAATATAATAAAATCACATTGTACCAAAGCTGTAATGGAAATGAAAAAAAAAAAAAAAAAAGAAAACGAAAAGAGAATTACTGAATGGAAGGAATAATTTATATACACTATAGAGTTTTTTTATGGATATATACTGTATTGTAGTGCTTAATCACAATAAAGCTATTTGACCTCATGGAGGAAGGTCATGTTTCTACCACCTGCTTGGTCTCTTCTGTTTCTGAGTGAGTGACTTTCCTTTTGTTTCTGCATTGTCTTGTTTCAGGTGGAGCTAATGGGGGAATGGTGCTTAATGGGCTTAGAGGAATTTGATGAGAAGGCAGCATACCTGTGTCTCAGCATGCAGTACCATAGCAGCTGAGGCCACTTAGGAATTGTAGCACAGCCAGCGGGGAAGTATTCGCTGAGTGATGTACCAGCTCATCTTAAACTAAGCTTGCACTTTCCCGATCCCTAGGACCAGTAATGTCACAAACACAATTCAGCACTGCTACAAGCCTCTGTTAAGTCATGCCTCTTCAAGAGACCATGCAACAGTTGTATATGAGAAGACGTATAGTTGTCCCATGATATTCCATCCACTGGATGGAAGGTAAGTTGCTACTGATGTAGCAACCACAGTACCCAGCAATCCTGCTACATAGAGATACTCCACCCAGTTATTCATGCTCCAGCTATAAAGCCATTTTGGCACAAGAAGATAACCCAAGAATCTGGTCCATCATGTTCAAGTAAGTGGGGATGAACAATATATTTGGGGCCTTGGCTTTCAAAATACAGTGGTTTGCCAAAAGTTTTTAGAACTTTTTTCAGTTCCTGTGGTGTTTTTTATTTTTATGTCCATCTTCACTCAAATTCCCAGCTTGTTCTGATAAATTGTTCTTGATTCATAAATGCCGCATGGAGTTCCTCATTTTGCTTCAATGATGGCAACATTTGAGACACAAATATGTTTACCAGACCAAAGTCTGTGTCATTTTAACTTAAACTTTATTTTTGATCAATTTTGAACACCTTTATGATGGCTAAGAGTTGAGCACACCAGAATTATGCATACATATTATAAAAAACCCTGAGATCCTTCTGTGTGTAAAATCTGTATGTGTCATAATACGATTTTAGGTACCCAAGATTACAGCAGCCTAATGTTGACTGTTGTTAATCTGAATGTAAAAGAGCATTTATTTTATCTGTAAGATATGTGGCCTTTCCTTTACTTTACACTTCAGCTGTGGAAACAGGAACTGGAGGGGCTACAAGCTATATTTAATACAACAATTTTTCTTTACTATACAATGAACAGATATCTTTCACAGTTCAGTCCTTTTTTTCACGTGTGTGTCTTAAAGTGTGGAATCCAGTCCTGTGGGATCATAAGAATGCCAAACACTGAATTTTATGTAGTGTAATCACGATTCATTTGCTGAGAGACAGTCAAGAGCATGAGCAGTTAAGTAAACACAATTCACTCTTCAATTAGAGGTGAAATGCCTTGGGAGAGCCTGCTGATTGATTTTTTTTTTTCTTTTTTTAAAACAAGATAGTGCATTTGAATTTTGCCTGTGACCCTGAGCTCTCATTTCAGATTCCCTGCATTGTATGGCTTATTTCCTTTTAGTGTTTTATATACAACAGAGATTTTTCTCCTAGCATTACTATAATTACGCATAATTGGGTTTGCTGCTGTGGCATGACTGACAGCTGCAGGAATGGGTGTCCTTCTCTGTCAAGACTCCACAGCCCAGCAGGAAGGGCTGACCTGCGGGTGATCTTGTGCAGGACAGGTAGTGTGTGCCCAGGCTGAACGGGAGGGAAGGGAGGGGGAATCTCTGTGCACCCAGTGTCTGGAATGAAGAGACTCTTTGATCATCACTATATTTAAGTCCCATTGCTGCTCTGAAGCACTACTGTTACCTTATTAATCTCCCCTCTTGTCAGGGAACGATGAATGAATTGCCTGGTAAAAAAACAAATCTGCTCTCAGCATCATAGATCAATGGCAAGCTGGGGTGTAGATGTTCTCAGTAGAGATGGGGGAGTCAAAAAGGAAAACCTAGGAATCTTGCTTCCATAAAGACAATTTCTTCATGTCCTTAGGCCACTCTAGGTCATGTCCCCTCGGCAAACAGCATATCCCATGCCTGACTATGGCCATGCTTTCCCATGACTTACCTGTGTGCTGGTACACTGACCAGCTGGTATAAAACACCTACTTAGCTGTGGGAGCAGGGATCCTGCTGACTGACTTCTCTCAGCCTTGTGGCAGCAGCACCTACCTGCACATTAATGCTCCTTCCTACTGAAATGAGACTTTTAACTTTTTATTTAAAATTGAGCAGTTGTGGGAGGTGGTCACAGCCACCCACCCCAAAATAGTCTACATCCTCTCATTGTCTTGCTCTCAAAAGAGTTAGAATCTCCTTAGGCATTTGAGGAAACTGAATCTGTTCTCCCTCAGCTATAGAGAATGCCCTAATTATTACAGTATTGTATACTTGGGGGAGACATCTCACATGGTGGTGCTCGTATTTGTTTTATGCTGGAAGAATTTGTATTTGAGGACAATTGAGTAATTCTTTTTCTATATCAAGTGAAGCACAAAAAATAATATCTAATTTTATTTTTTTAATCTTATTATATTTTTAAGTCTTTTTCCTAAATTTTTTGTTCCTTAGTAAAAATATTCTGAGCTGGATTACTTCAGCACCTTTCTGCTATTAAGCCACAGAGATGTTTCAGCATTATCAGAAGGGAAGGAGGAGGAAAGAAGAAGTGACACAAATACATACAAATACATATAATGAAAATGGGTAGATGAAGCTCAGCACTTTTTCCTCAGTCCCTTGAAATATTTGTAGGTAATCTCCTTAAGAGAAGTGCTATTAGATTCACATGGCCAAACAGTTCAAGCAACTCACTGGTCACCAGGAGGTCAGAGTCCAGCTCATAGTAGTGAAATTATTTACAGGACATGCACCTCTCCTGTGGGGATGCTCTGTCACTGTGGGCTTGTTTTTCTCTAGTCTTCCCTTAGAATTTGGTAGGCTCAGGCAGCCACTCTGTGGCAGCTCTGTTATGGTGCTAGGGACTGCTTGTTGCATTTTCCCTTTGCCTGCTGCATACTTGCCTCATTAATTGTATATTGCTTTCTCCTTCTTTTTAATATCCTATAGCTGATGGAAAGTTCTGCCAAGGCCCCATACATATTTAATTTGCCACGCTTTTTTTAATTTGTATTGCACTGAGAAACCAAAGAGGCCTATCCTGAATTAAGCTGACTCCATCAGATGACACTGATCAGCCTTTTGGATGGGTCTAATTCATTTGAGCTGTAATTTGCAGAGGCTGTACATCCTAACAGAAGCCAGATGCCATTTGCTATTATTTTGCCCTTTGTGCTGCCCAAGAAGTCAATGATTTCCTTCTAAAACTGTGTTCTCCTTATGTTTCTGTTTAACTCTGTGTGAAAAGCTTCCTGTACTAAAGGAAGACTGCACAAATTATCCCAGCAGCAAGGAATGGAAATGTGCGGGGAGACTGTAGAATAGCCAGACCATGTTGTTCTCTGCCCTCTTAACTGCTAACTGACATGGACACTGAGTGCTTCAACACAATTGCTTCACTTGGTGTGCCTAAAATGCGCACAGGCCTGTGTTGGCTCTTTGGGCTAACTGCAGATAAACCAGTTTCCTCCCTTAATACTCAGTGAAGAGGCTCTGATGGAGGATGATGCCCAATCGGGGCTAGAAGTTTTGGCATGTAGTCCCTCAGAGCTCCTCTTGACCAGTAAGGTAGAGGGAGACTAGTTTCCTTAATCTTCACAAATACACCACTCATGCTTAGCCCAGAGACCATGCTTCAGAAATGCTTACAGCTTCAAAAGGCATATGGATGTTGCACTGGGAGATATGGTTTAGAGGTGAACACGATGCTGCTGGGTTAATTGTTGGACGCAATTATCTTAAAGGCCTTTACCAACCTTAAAGATCCTATGATTCATATCTGTGTAGCAGGATGTAGAAATGCCTTGAGTCTTTTGGAGGAGAAGGAGCCTCGCTGAATGCACATTGCCTGCCCCTACCACGGTATGGGTGATGCAGCAGTTTGGGGGGTGCCTGCGCCCAAATCAGGACAAAAGATGATCATTTCTAATTGAACTTCTGATCCGGGTTTGCTTTAAGAATTGCCTGTCTTCCCTGCTGGTTCCTTTCATTCTTTAGAAAACTGCACATAATGAGCCTTTGAGGCAGTGGATTGATGGTTAAATATTTAATGCCACAGTGTTTCTGAGGATAGTTGGCCCTGCATTCAGTGAGTGGCATGAACTATTGCTGTACTACTGTATGTTTTGCAGACCTTGGCTTCCACACTCCTGAAAATACAGCTTTCCACTGCACATCGGAGGGGGGAATTGGCCTCCAGTCTTCTGGCTGTTTTTACAATGTCCCAGCAACTGTGGAAGGGGATGACTCCTCATTATCTCTCCTGATATAAGGACAAGGGGACCGAAGAGAAATTTTGCCTGTTAAACCAGCAGTCTCCAAACAAAGTAAATATGAGAAGAGCTTTTTTTTCCCCTATAGAGTATTTAGGCAACCTATGGCATTCCTTGCTGCAGGATGCTAGGTGCCCTTCCAGAGATGGGTGGACACAGTCAGAAAAGAATGTTGTACTTCAGGCTGCTAAGTACAGCCAGGCAGTGTTTATTCCACAGAGGCAGAAAACAGCCAGAAGAAATGTCACCATACTGTTGCCCCATCTATAAAGCCTTTCCCCAGACACTACTAAAAATGAGAATTGCACTGGAAATGAACCATTGACCCGATGGAATATGCAGTGCCATAAAGAAGTATTTGTTAGCCAGTAATTAAGAAGATAATACTACTAATAATAATAACAACAATAACAACAGTATTAGTACTTGGTATCACCTGACGGAGTCCATCCTGTAACAAAACAAAACAAACTGTCTAAGGACCAGAAGGGGAGGGTGAGGCTAAACTTGGGTTAATTTTCTTCAGTTTGTTTAGTATCATATGCTGACTGCATGAGTAACTATGACTGGCCTTACACAGCTGCTTGTTCTGCTATTCAGAGTAGGATGTATTACCACTGTGAGAATGAAATAAACCTTACAGTGGAAGCCCTTCATGATTTTTTCCTCATCTTTCATTTCTTCTTTGTAGCATATAATTGTCCATTATTGTTGTAAAGGTTAATTATTCACAAGCAATGCTTTTGTGCTAAAAGTGGTTTGCTTCACTTGATAATAACTGAAGTATTTTTTTAGGTGACTTTTGGAATATAATCTCTTATTTCATGTCAAAAGTCCTGGCTTTTCTGAGCATCAGGTGTAATTGTTACTAAGAATGGGTTTTACAGTATTTTTTAGTTGACTTGAGAGGGGTTAATTGATGTAGGAAGTACAGGAAAAAACTGCAAGAGAGAAACTGTGATTAGCTTTCAAGCTGAAGAATAACAGGTGTTCGGGGTAAACTTACGGATGGCTTGTTGAAAAACAGTATTGCATTCTTTCCTGGTTTTCATTTGGAGACATCAGCTGCAAGCCTACACTTAATGAAGCACTATATCTCAGTTTATCCTTGTGTTTATAAGGAATAGTTTTGGAAAATAAATCTTTTTTTAATTGCCTTTTATGCTACGGGTACAGTTTAACAAAAGGAAATGTAACACAAACACAATGTATAGCAAAGATATATACTCCCCAGTACAGAAATTATGTCAATTGAACTCTGCTAAATATATCCCTAAAGAAATGGTTTAAAAAGATCCCCTCAAAGAGTACTGTGCATCTTGAGATAAAAAGCAGGCTTCACAGATCCCAAGGCTACATGTTTTTTTTAACCCCAAGGATAAATCATATGGGTGTGAATCGAGGCACTTGCCATAGCCAGGTTTTGCTTACAAATCCGTGCCAGGTTATCTCTGCCACCAGGAAAATCTGCTTTTATCTGCATGGAAAACAGATGTACATGAACTCCGTTGGTAATTTTTTTTTTTTTTTTTTTAGGCAGTGTCTTCTTAGTGTGATAGGAAAAACAAGTGAATGGATAGTAGACAAGACTGGAAATTTTCTACTTAATTCCTATTAACTTTGATCTCACCTGGATCAAATCCTATGCCAGGTGGAGCTTGCGGGGGAAAAGGGACTCCATGCATGTGTGTGCATGTGAGTAAAAATTTTTGTGATTAAGAAAAGTGAATTGTTTGGATTTTTATAAAACCTTTCAATTGAAACAAGCTTTTACAAAATTTCTGCTGAACTGTGCTCCTGTCTTCCAAGTTAAGGGCTATTGGTTCTTTGAGGGTGCGATTTAGACAAGGGACACAATGTCAGGAGGTGGGTGATTACAGCACAGTCCTTTGATATGCAACATTTCATGCAGTTACTTGCACAACAAATGACCTTATCTAAGAACCAAGGAGAGAACAAATTGACATTGAGATCAAACCTTAATTGGTAAATCTGGACAAATTCTGCTTTTGAGATAAAAACTCCCTGGCCCAAATTTTCAGTGAGGGTCAAGTCTTGGCTACACTTAAGTTTGAGGCAAGATTTCTTTCATGGGAAGCAAGCAGGGATGAATTTGCATGAAGCTCACATGTGGCACTTGAACCGAGCTCCTGTGTGTGTTAATGGCCACCCTTTCATTTTGTTTCATCTCTGCAGATGAAACACTGAGACAGACAGCATGCTGTAATTCACAATGGCTTCAGGCATTCACACTCCTGCCTCCTACTGGGTGCGTGAGCCTGTTGGGCAACGTGCTCCCCTGACTATGGGCTATGCACAGCTTGATGTTTCTTTTATTGGCATGGATATCAGAAAACCACATGTCATGGGGCTTGCTGTCATCTCCCACTAGGCTGAAATTATCAGGGTGTGTTTCAGAAACTACAAAGAGGTCCAAATTGTATGGAAGACACTTGGGTAAGTCTGGATGCATGGATAAAACTGGATCCTTCCTGCTGTCCTGGAGATGAAGAGCAGAATAAAAAAGACTGATTTAAGTATTTCTTGAACATATTATATCTTCCCAGTCCACTGGGACTTGAAGATTATATGTAGTTGGCATGTGGTGGAAGGAGTTACTGCTGCTGTGTGAATAAAGATGTTGCAGACATCAGAGCTGTCACACAGCAGTGGAATGAGCTCTGGACATGAAGCATTCATACAGCATGGAAAAAATTTTGATCAGAGTGTTGTTGTATTATTTATTCCTGTGCTTCTATCCTCCCCTGAACTGGGGCTGTATATTTTAGAATGCTGTCTTGCACTACAGCAGATGTTCCATGGTGCAGGGCTAGAAGCATTGCCCCTCTTTGCTTAAGAAATAATTGTGTTTGGATCAAATTTTTTTTTTAGAGTGAAAAAGCAAAATTTCTGAACAGATTTAAGTATCTCTTTAGCAAAAAATGTCTGTTTGTCAGAGTAACTAGCATTGTCCAAGTATGAGTGTATAAAGGGAAGCTGTAATTTTTTCAAACCACTCATCCAACACAGGACCCTGCTGGGGTAACATTCTTCTCATCTATAAAGCATGTTTTTTTAAAAACAGGGGTCGACCTTTAACTACAAAGGTATCATTAGCTCTTCAAAAACATCTCTGTGCAAATAAATAAGTCCTTTTTTTTTTTTTTGAGAACTTATAGAGTTCCTTCTGCATTCAAAAACATCAGAAATAGCTGAGAGAAAGCTGCACTGGCAGGGCCTTTTCGCTCAGCTCTGTGTGATGAGTTCTTTGGATGTTGTGAGACAGAGACCAGCGTCTAAACGAGAATTTTTACTGCATTTTTTCTTCCTATTCTCTTCCTTATTGTGCTGTCCAGTTTTATTCCAGCTCATACTGCTGGGAGCTGGGTGTAGTCTCTGAAACATCTTACACAGGAAACAACTGATTTGCAGATTCAGTGAGAGAGGTGCGATGGCAACTGGTTTTTGGGAGCACATGAAGAGGTTTAGAGCAGATAAAACGCTGCTGTGTGCTTCAGGAATGTGTGCTGAGGCCTTGGAGCTTAGTGTGGTAAAGTCTCTGAAGCTGCTGGCTGAAATGAGGAGCTTGCCCTCGTGCTGCTTTGTGAAGATGCCCCAGCACCAGCGTGAGTGACATGTGTGACCTGGTGCCAATGCGGTTCTAAATGAAGTCAAACCATGGCTGTCTGTTTCCTGTGCATGTTGTGGACAGCGTGATAGTGGTCTTTGTATAGCAGAAGCATGAAAAATCCAGCTGTGGCTATACACAAGGAGCCAGGAAGGCATTTCTAATTCCAGCACTATGTATAACGTCAGTAGAAAAAGGACGCCTAATGCTCTGGCACCCTTGAGATCCAGGAGGGAGATGAAACAGATGCTAATAACCACACCACAGGACTGGTTCTGCGGGAGACGACTGATCTTTTTTGCTCGCAGAGAAACACGGGCAGAGAAGACACCATTTGAGATTCTCAACCTGTGCTAGTGACAAAGAATATTCCCTTTTGCTGCTGCAGCTTTCATTTAAAAGAGCTATTGTCCTCAGTTTCTCATGATAAAGACGTATCCTTTACAGAGAAGTGTGAGGATGCAATATTCTAGGGTGGCATGAGTCGCTCTGTGCAAGTCTCCATGCCTCTCTCTATTGACATTAGGGGAGCCAAGGTAGTTAATGCAGCCTGACATCTAACTTCTAGACAGTGAGATGGGGGAAAAATGATATCCAGGGCACAGAAATAATTCCAGGTACACCTGTGATGACTACTGGATTGCCAATGCCCCGTGATGACGGTCATTAGAACTCACACTTCCACCATCAAGCTGGAGCACAGCCTTTCTAAAATGAATCAGTGAAATATGTGTCATGGGTAGTAGTTGGAGAAAAGGCCTGAAGGTATGAGATGCTATCTCACAGAATGACTCATTTCTTCAGAACTAGTAACATCTTGAGCTGAGGGAAGACCAAGGGGAAGTCTGGGGTGTGATCTTTGCCACTGACAGATAATGGAGCAAGGGCTTTCAGTTCATTGCTCTGTGTCTGTGAGTCCCATATAACCAAGGGTCACAATGTTCTGCTTCTCAGCCTGTTACCCACTGTATTTCTTCATAGCAGTCATTTATCTGTGTCTGACTTCTCAGCTGGTCCATTTGAGAAAGAAATGGTGGCTGCCAGCTTGTAAGACAAACTGGGTCCTGCACCAGCCTACGCAGGAGTTAAAACCCTGACAAGCAGAGACCCACATTGTTGGTGACTTTCAGATAACAGCAAATATCATCTGCTGGCCCAACTGCCTCAACAGATGCACATTCCTGTCAGTCAGCCTTGGTTCACATCCACATTTAGCTTGCAAATAGTGCCTAATGCTGATGGCCCCAGACATGCAGCTGTGTGACCTTCTGGTCACTTGTGTGGACCAAGTCATTCTGGTATCTGTGAAGCTCAGTCATGACAAAGTAGGCATCCCGCTCAGTAATCTGCTGCCACACTTAATCCTGCATTTGTTTCTTGCTTACTTACAGCAGCCAAAGTGGCATTAAAAGAGCCTCCTGTGTCAGTGTCACTGGAATGTGGAGCTGGGCTTCAGCAGGCACTGGTGATGCCTTCTCCCAGCCAGCGCTCAAAACTGCTGGGCAAAGTCCAGCTCTGAAGTGAGCAGATATGACCAGGATAAATATTGCACATACTCAGCTTTTAGGAGAGGCAGAGCACTCCAGGGAATGGACAGAACAACTTTGCCAGCACTATTTTTCCAATCTCGGTAAGAGTAGATGCATTCTCCCCAAAAATGCATGCTCTCCTGCAAACTGGAGTGGTGTCCTGATGTGTTGGTGGCGAGGCAGACCTGATAGTCTTCAGCACAGGCACGCCACTGGACTCCAGTCACGCCTCTCCTTGCTCAGTCCACCATTCAGAGAACACTAACTTTAGGTCCCCTCAGAAAGGTCAGACTGCGAGTCGGGGGGCTTGAGAGTGGTACTGGTACACACTCGTGTTTAGTGCTCTGGATGTCACTCTATTAGGGAGCAGCATTTTTTTATCCTTGTCATTTCCATCACAATTCTATAGAAAAAGGTAGGACATGTATGGAAGTTGTTTTATACTGACATTAAGTCCTTCTAGCTAACCTAGCTAGCACCTAGCTAACTAAAATGGTGTTGTGTTCCAGTTCTGTTACATCTCTGCTATCAGTGCACATGAAATAGTGGCAAACACCAAAAGCAACATGGACAAGTGTAAATAATTAGCCAATTTAGTTGTGTCCTTGAATGATTTTATTTATTCACTCATTTTTATTTTCTCCTTCTGAGTGCTTTCATGGTGGTGTATTTTTCTTAAAATTCTGTTTGTCGTTGATCATCAGTTAGAAGAAAAGGGAAGAGTATTTTTTCAAGCACTGACACTGTCTCTGCATTTATTCCTGAATTTTGTATATTTTAAATTCACAATTTCCTAAACTTGATTTATTTATTCTTTTCTTTAAAACAGTCTTCATAGCTACAAAATGCTCTTGGAAACAGAATTTGGTATTAAGAGAATAGAAACAGCCAGTAGTACCAAAACTCTTGACAACAATTTTCCCCAGATGTTTCATTGAATATTCCCTGTGTAAGGAGACTAGCCTCATCATTTCTTAGCAGATGGAGCCACTTGGGTGAAGGGGTTTGACCAAGATCATGCAGAAAGTTAGCAGGCAGCAAAAAAAAAAAAAAACTAACCAGAAAACAAAAAGAGTGCAAGAGTTCAAGAGAAAAACAAAGTTCCTCCGTGTAGCTGATGTTAAAAGTAGGAGACATCAGCATGGTAATGCTCAAGGCTGTAATGAATTCCTCATCCCCAGTGTTGCAAAGGAAGGTGCAGGATGAATCCCAGAGGTAGGATTTATGCCTTGCTCATTCAGAGCAGCTTAACTTCAAAGGCAAGGAGTAAAACCTGTGTGTTTCCACCCTTATCTTCTCATTCTGTACTTTCTTTCTAACTAATTTTTCTCCTAAGAGGTGGATAACAGAGTTGTTGATATATTGTCAACAGGAGAAATCCAACTCGGGCAGATGATAGAATAATAGAACCTGACTTCTCAAGGTGTCAGAGGTTTGTTTATATATATATATTCTTTTGGTTATCATTGAAATAAAGTTGTCCGAAGTGGGAAGTGTAGAGGGCCTGAGAGAGCTGACAAATCTCAAAAAGAGATGGACAGATCTGATTTTGTTTTAACTACCACAGCTCTAGTGAAACAAATCAAATACAGCTTTAAAACTTCCCTGCTTGAACTTCTCCTCTTCCCCTTCCCTCTCCCTGGGGTTTCTGTTTTAGAGCTCTTGAACTGATTTGTTGAGACAGATCAAAGTATAAAGTATTTCTCAGCTGGTCTTATTTCTCTCACTGGATTGTAGTGGCAGGAGACAGGCAGCTCATTACAACTGGGAGAGTGCTCCTATGAAACCAACTTCATTACAGCTGGTAAGAAAAATAAGATTCTGCTGAAGCTATAGTTCAGTCTCACCATCACAGAAATAAATTATTTTAGAATAAATAAATAATGCCACACTGCTTCTCATTAGAGTATAAGGCTGAGTAGCAACATGATGTTAAATACATCTGAACTGTACTGCTTCTGCCTGGCATTGTGAAGGCTTTGAAGTGCATCTTGGGTTTGTCCAATTTTAAGCGTGTTTGCACTATGCCTGTTCATTTTCCTCCCTCTTCAACAGTGCTTCAGTGAATGGAGAGGATGAGAGGGGTTTATGTACCTCAGCAGCCTGTCAGCCTTCTTCAGCTGCTGACTGTGTTCAGTAAGGCAATAGAAAGTATTGGGTCTGGGTATGTTTTTAGGGTAAATGAAAATGGTTACCTGAACCCAGCTGTGACTCCTCAATGCTTCCAGGAGTGCATCATGTATAAATCATGTAGTGCAGGCCTGTTGCCAGTTTGAGAGCAGCTCGGAGCAGGCAGGTTAGGAGGCTGCTTCTTGCTGCACACCATAGATGTGAGCACTCTTTTCACAAGCTCCTGTCAGTCAAGGGGCAGGACAAGCTTTCTGCCTTTTCCCCTCTGCTCTAGGTGCTGTTGCTGCTCTTGTTGCTCCCAGCACTATCCCTTAGTAGTACCCAAACCAGAAAAAGCCTCACATTCTTTTGACCAGGGTCAATGCCATGGTTTTCTCACAGTTATACAAACTTTGTGGGTAAGGCAAGAGGGGGATGACGGCTCCATTCAGCAGCAGAGCGAGTGTGTTAAATTATTCCAGATTTTAATTTCAGAAAGAAGTGAAAAGAGAAGAAGAATGAGAAGAAAAATAACCCAACTAAAGTCATGGTTCAGTAGCAGAGATACGGACAGATTTCAGGTCTCCTGACTCCCATGAAATCGTGAGAATTCTGAATTCATGAAATTCTGAAATACATTTGAGATGCACATGGCTTTATGAGTAAGTTGAGACACAACATGCAGAAAGCAGAATGGAAGTGCCTTTAATAAGAAAGGGACTCTCCTCTTGAGGGTTTGTGATTGCGTTTCTGCTTAAATGACACGCTGTGAGCTCTTTTGATTCCCTTCACATAAGACAAAAAAAATCCAGAGAAAGAGGTGTCCCTGTAGGGAAATGTAACTGTGTTACATGTCAGCTGGTGATAATTTTTAGAACAGCAGGACTGGTCATTTTGTACAGGTATGGCTGGAGCACGGGAGACGTCCTGGGTGGTGAGGCAAGAGGTACTAGTGCTGGCAGAGGAGCTAATCTGACCTAGGTGTGCACGTAGCTCCACTTAAAACCAGTGCAGCTGTTCCATCTACACAAATATTAAACGTTGATCAGACTCTGCTGCAAGTTCCCTTGCAGAGTAAAGCAAAATATGAGATGGAAATGAGGTCAGACCCTTAACAGGATTGAAAATGAAACATGGCTGCCAGCCTTACCTCTATTGTTTGCTGAGATTTTAATAGGTGTACCATAAATGGGGCAATTTTTGGCCAGGTTCTTGCAAGACATAGCAAAATAAGTCTGTGTTTTGTGAGCCCGGATGTAGTGCACTCCACTCTGGAAGGAAAGGACCAAGAAAGGTGTGACATGAATGTACACTCCTGAGGAAGGGCTGAAAAACCTCAGGTCCCCTTCCCACCCCTGTCTCAGCAGACCTACCGTGAAATTAAATTTCCTCAACAAGGCAAGAATTGAAGAACATAAAGCACATGAAGTCTCCTGGGGAGGCTGTATTTGAAAATTGTGCCCTCAGTTTGCTGTAGTTTAACAGCATGAGAGTGGGCTCATTGGGATTTCCTTTATGACAGCCTTTGATAGACCATTCGTCTCACCTTTCCACGGTGCTCCCTCATGGACACACGCATTCAGTGTCTCTGTGGGACCTGTGACCAAAGCCAATGTCCTTGTGTGACATTTTAAGCATGTGAAAAAGCTAAGCATCATGATGCATCAGGGTTTTCTTGCATGAAAACAAACCTAAGCATGAAAACAGAGGAAATATAGCCCAAAAGGGACCTCCCATGTCAAGAAATCCTTTCTAAAACACTATGTCGGCCTGTTGCTTTCATTCATGGATGACTATAAAAGCATATAGAAATTTTGTCCCCTTGTCCCTGCGTGCATGGTTTGGAGCCATGCCCATCCCATGCTTTGAGACCTCCTGTTCTCCAAACATCTGGCAAGATTTTCTGAGGTGACTGTAGCACAGAGAGATTTGAGCTGGTATTAAACATGGGTGGTGGTGGGGCCCCTGCAGCAACAGGGATTGATCCCGATCTCTGCTTTTCTGACTGTTTCATGGTTGGTGTTTCAGTTACTTAGAGGACACAATTTTAAGGAACTGAGCTGGCAAGTTTGAGGCTTGAAAAGCTATGTCAGGAGTCTGTACCCACTTCATGTGGTTTTGTTTGTCCAAACACACTTTTCTTGGTCTTTCCAGAAGTCACAACCACTTTCTCAAGCTGAGAGTTGACCGGCATGCAACACCGTATTATTTCCTGGCTGGTTTCTGCTCCACAAGCACTTCTACAGGGTGCTAAGGAAGGGAACAAAGATTTAACTGACAGCAAATGTGTCTGTGTCCCTACACACTGTCACCCCAGGATTAGAGGAATGCTCCAAAATAACAAGGAGATGGACAAACTTCTTATTATATTGCCATGCTTTTGCTCATGAAGTAAAACTTTGATCAGATATACCTCACAGATAAACTCTAATAAGCAAAGAAAAAAGTCTATTCCACAAACGTCCTTAGGAGTTTTGCTATTATTTCAAGGGTGTTGGGCTTGATACTTTCTGATTAAGTCTTGACTTTGTTAGATAACGGCTGTGAATTACTCACAGTCATTGGTGGTGTGCTGGGCCAGCTGAGTATAATTGATCTTTCTTAGGGCTTGCATTCCTTTCTCTGGAAGGAAGAAAAAGGCTGGGCAGAGCAGGGTGCTGGGAGTCAGTAGTGGTGAGTACTATTCTAAATGCTACTGTATTATGTACTTCTGGCATCTAAGAAGTTGTGATTGTTTTGGAATGGTTTCCATGTTGGTAAACAGAGAGAAGCTTTTCCTACTGTAATGAACAGGGGAACTGCATCAATCAATTCATTAATAATGTGAAATGCTTTGAAGGGGATAACAGGTGTGCTAGGGAGACCAAAGTGTGAGCAGTGGTGGTACAAAGTTCCTGCATATTGCAAAGCCCTTCTCTGCATCTCCCCGAAGTTGTGCCCCTGCTTTTTTTCCCTAGTTCCCCAGTCCTCCTATTCCAGCTCTTATGACACCTCAGTGCAGAGCCTCTAATCCTACTGCTGTGTAGCCTGCTCCCAGATCAACCTTTTCCTAAGCCCTTAGGCTGTGACGCAGTGAAGTTCTTGCCTCGTACACACCCTAAGTGCTTGCTCGCATTTATTCTGCCTCAGTCCAGCTGCTGGGCAGAGGAACCCACTGCAAAAGGTTGATGACATCTGCACAGAGGATAAATACACTGCAGCTGTGATGGACTTGGCAACACAGGAGTTATCAATACTTCCATCACGTTGTTTCTTTAACAAGATCTCTTAAATATATTGTTAGCTACCCTTACTTTTTCCTTAATGAGGACAATTTTGAAATCCCAGCCTTGATTTGTGCAATATTTTACTGCTCTGATTTAGACTGTGCAGGTAATTCTGAAGGATGGGTGCTAAGTGGGACTCATGATTGCATCAACAATATATGTGCTTAAGATAGACATACAAGTTGCCATTTTTAGAAAAATTCTTGTTATGGTGACCAACAAAAAAACTCTATGTTCTCTTTTGTGAGTAATATTTACTACTTACTAGCAGTGATCTGAAATTCCTTCCTTTTTGCCAACTCCCCACAGACCTATATGGGATTTTTTTTTGTTTGCTGCTGCTTCTTTAAGCTTTTCCCTAAAGGGAATGGTCAAAGTAGAAACAGTGGGTTTGCTGTTAAGCAGTTATAATTTTGACTTTTCTTGTAATTTTTACTTTCTGCTAGTAGAGATGAGATTAGCGAAGGATAAAAAGAGAACTTAAAGCTGCCTTAAAAAATAGTAGAAACCAAAACCAAACAAAACACACACACACGCACAAACCCCAAAACTAAAACCAAAACCAACCATTATAGTAGATACAACTATGCTCTGCCAAAACTGTATGATTTTTGCCCTTCCTTATGACGTGTCAGACTGTACTGAAAACAAATGAGGCTCAAAACTGCCACCATCCAGTAGCAGAATCATTCTCTAGGTTATCAGTCTCAGGCAGAGTTTTCCAAACTTGCTTCTCTTTTGAATTCAGGAAAGTGCAGTATTCTCTTCCTGAATCATACAAGAACTTGTGGGTGTCCAATTATTCCTTCAAAAATGAGTGGCAAGTCCCACATTTTAGGATGACACATGTTGGAGGCTAAGGTGAAAGGTAATCATATGGCAGCTTGCATGTTTTCTGGAAAGGAAAAAGTTGGCATGAGATTTCTGAGAAGGTGTATTGCTTCCCTAAGAGCAGCATGGGAAGGAAGAAATACTTTCTTTGAAGTGTAGTAAAGTACTGCTGTCGTGCTTTCATGCAGTTGCTGGAGATGGTTTAGTGACTGCTACAGTGGCTGTGTACAAGTTGTACAACCTGCACATGACAGTCTGATAGGAGAACACTGGGGAGATTGTCTGGGTCAAATAAGCCTTGTGGGTTTGTTTTCTATCTTCAGTGTTGCCCATGACCAAATGATTTGCTTCCACTTGAGAATAGGATCTCATCATCCCATCTCTCCTCATTTTCTGTCACTGATAAAGACCTCACAGTAATTATGCATGCCTCTTTGGCATGCCAAGTGCCATCCTGTCACCTATGTCCTGCTACCTCATGTGCTCTTGCTGTTGGAGAATCTCAGCTTGTTCCCATTGGTACAAACTTCTGTAGTGAAGCAGTGCAAAGCTCATGTCACTCATCCAGAAACAGCAGAAATAGTGTTGTTTAAGGTAAAGATGTACTTCCTGTGTGCAGTAGGTTGCATGAATGGTTACGGGATTGAGACTGCAAATCGATATTCACTTATTTCTTGCACATGTTCTACTGTGACATGGGCTTGCATGCTCTGCTGCCATGTATTTATGGATTGATTATGCAAGTCCTGAGTGTTTCACTGCATCTTACAGGCAACCTGAAATATCAAGGTTGTTATAAATAGGAGATATTCTGGCAATGTCTCATTTAATGTCTTTTCTTTCTAATATTGCAACTAGTAATTTCTTCACACAGCAGAAAATTCTGTAGCTCTATTATGTAGTGGGAGTTTGATGGTATACAGCTTCCTGTCTAAGAATAATTTTTGGAGGTTTCTTCCTTGGTTTATTTCAGGTTTAGTACAGAAACATGGTTTCAGGGTTGTTTTTTTTAAAATCACGTGAATTGAAATTCTGGGATACTTTGCCACATGCTGCCATTGATGACCACAATTTATAGGCAGACTTCTGGAGGAAATATTTGGTAATATTTAGCCGAAGGCATTGTCTCTGGTTTGAAAATTCCCCTGAGCCTTAGATCTTGAAGAGTATTGTGGAGAAGGAACAGGATATATTTTCCCAGTCTTAAACTCTTCCTAAAATGTTTCCTTTTGGGCTCAGTCAGAGAAAGAACTAAGTGCTGAATTGACTTTCTTCTGATTCCCTGCAGCCTGTTTTCTGCTTTGGTCTCTGTAGGGACCATGTTATTGTTTAACTGGCAGTAAGGTCTTCATTCTAGGTGAGATAATATGATATGAATCTTGATATGTTCCTATTTTTGATGGTGTATAATTTTAAGACTTTATTAATGTTATCTTCTGTGCCTGTAGGGCAGGCACCTAGTGAAAAAGATATGAAAACACATTTCTGACTAGATCCTTTCAAAAATGTTTATTTACAAATCCATGTATCTGAAAATTATTCTCCTTATAATACAGAATATTTAGTTTAGATAAAATAACCATATGGATAGTTAATAACTTTACACATCCAGACCAATTAAGGTGGCAGCTGATACAATAATACTTGACTTATTTCAGATCTCATTGTATTTTTGCCCTGGGTAGCAAACAAAAGTAATTTTCTTTAAATCACATTGCTTTTTTGTTGTTTTTTTTTAACTTCACTCCTAGCCCTTAAGTTCTACTCGAATCAATAAGAGGGAAAGTCTCTAAACAAGATCCTGTTAAAACAGTGGCCTTGCACTTCAGTGCTATTCAGATGGGTTTAATAAGTCAAGCAATTGTTTATCTGAGGTGTTTTGACCCTGTGTTTGCAACAGGCAGATACAAAACATACCAGGAGCAATCTGAAGAGCCACCTTTACACAAATTTGTACTGGATGAAACTAATATGCAGGTCCTTTGTCTTTTTTCAGACTTGTTTTAAAGCACTCAGCCTGTCATAAACCACTTCCTAAAGTAATATTGAACTTCTGCTGTGCAAAGGCCTCAAGCAAAAGATGTGTAGTTGTGGCACTTAGAGATGTGGTTTGGTGGTGGGCTTGGCAGTGTTAGGTTAATTGTTGAACTTCATGACCTTTAAAGGCCTTTTCCAACTGAAGTAATTCTATGAAATATATCCAGTCAGAAAGTTCCCAACATATTGTTCTCTCATTCAAAAATACCAATTAATTAGAGGTTGAACTAAGCCCTAGTTTGAGCTGGATCAATACAATCTCCAAAACAAACACCACAACTGTCCTTCCAAAATCTGAACAGAGCCATGTGAAACCAGGGATAGAGAAAACTCTTTGAGTTTTTTCTTCAGATACATGTCGCCTGAAATTTTCAAATTGTGGGTTATGATTGAGAAAGTTGAAATCCCAATATTGTCCTTTGCTATTTTGAACTGAATAGCTTGGTCTGGACCTTTTATGATGAACTGGTTGGGTTTTTTGGGTTGCTACTAATTTTACTACTTTTTTGGTTTTGCTACTCTTGTTGAGCTTTTTTCTCTTTTTTTCCTACTTTAAATCAGAGGGGTTTTGTGGAGGAGAGACAAAATGGAGATCCTGGAGTTCCTTGAGTAAAGTAGAACTGTATTTCTGCCCAGGTGAGAGGAATAACTATCCAGGGCATCCAAGACCAAAATGGAGCGCCTTCCACTGGCTCTTTCGTAGAGATAGGTTTTCCTGGTGCAAGCAAAACAGTGAAGGTGAAGCACAGACAGGCAAAGTCCACATCAGTGGGGAAAAAAGAGTGGAAAAGGGGGAGTGTGTAGCTGTGCAGGACATGATTGTATCCCAACCTTCCTTCTTAACTGGGAAATGGGTAGCTGGGTGTTGCAATTCAAGGACAAACTCTTCTTGTTGTGATGATTTTTAGAAAAGTAGACTCACCTTTGGTGTTTTCCTTCACAAGGCTACCCTGGAGTCCTCTTCCTTGTCCCTTTGCATACCAGTGAGAACTTGGCCTCCTTGACATACATCTGTCCTATGAGAACTATTGTCCTCTGTAAATCATCCATGTTATGACCTTAGGTATCCTATATAGCAGTCATAAAGTAGAAAATGATAGTCTGTTTCTTATCCAACTGGCTGCCTTATAGAAAATGAGTGTGTCTGTAATTGGGCATGAAGTATTTTAAATTGGGCCATCAACCAGACTGCATCTGTTGTTCTCTTTATTATTATTCATTACACATCACAGACACTGATGTTGTGTTTTCATTAATTTTTCTATTAACTTTTCCCCATCAATGTGATTAAAGATTCATTAATCTGAAGTAGAGTAAAACAACCTGCCACCACCTCCCAAACCAGAGATCAAATCGAAACCATCCTGCATATGACATTAGACAAAAACTGATTCAGCCTTATAAAAATGAGATCATATCTCTGAGAACAGATATGTTAGCACAGGATTAACTATTCAAATGGTCAAGTCAAACAAGGTGTAATCAGGGCTAACTTTACAGCTCCTCTTCATTTTGCTTCTCTCATCAGCAATTTCACATTTTAGATGGGAGTTTAACTTAGTACCAATTATCTTGTACCAATTATCTATGTATTTAATTTGGCCATGTAATTGGCAGACATTTCCAACTTAGCTAATTTTTTATACGCTATGTATTTATTGGAGTTGAAGGATTTTTTAATTTCCTCTTGTTATAATCTTTCAAGAAATATGTGAGCTCTTCTGCCTCCTGAAGTGGCAATGTGGTGGAGAGAAGAAAGCTTTCGTTTGGGCCATGGCTGCATAAGAAAGCCAAAAGGAAGAAGCTGCCCCAAGGTTGTATTAAATTAGGGAATTAGTCCGTCTAGATGTTGTGTAGTACCTGTGCCCCAGCTCTGAGATTCTCTCCACCCAAATACTTTGCATGTGTGTAATGGTAACTGACATGCTTTTAGGAAAAAAAAATCTTACAGATCTTACTGCAGATGTGCTTCTCTTAGAGCTCCTCGTCTTTAAGTCACCCTCTGAAGACAAGATTTTCAAAAGATCCTGAATTCAATTGATTTACTTAAAGGACTCTAATGATAAGCTTCTGCAACCTACAATGGCCTGGCTAATAGCATCATCCCATACCAATTTCCAGACATCTCAGTGCACAAATTGGTCAGCAACTGATCAGTGAATGAGTCATGACATGTCCTTGATGCCTTTGAGACCTGTGTGAATGGTGACTTCAGCCTCTGTATGGATTGCCCTTCCTGGGAACAGGGACCTCCATCCACATCCTGTGGCTGGTACCAGTTCATGTGAAACAACATTTTAATAGATCAATGTCATGGTTTTAGAGGAGAATAAATTTAATTTACTGTAAGGAAAAATTGACCAAAATTAGGTTTTCAGGCAGACACCAGTGAGAAAAGAAGCAGGCTTGATAGCAACATACACTGCAACTTATCTTCAGTTTCACCCATGCATATGTTCGGGATCCATGTCACTTGCAAAGCTTCAGATATTGTTTTAGGTAATGTTTTCATTGACCACATTTGGGGAGAAGTCTCTGAAGTTTTCTCCTTGGAGAGGCCTTCAGCTTTCAGAGTTTGTAACTCATAAAGGCAATATTTAATTAAGGCATCAGGAGGAGGTAAGCGAGAAAACTTCTTGCTTCTTGCACTTTTTTGTCCCCAGGTGTGTTTCTTGTCCCTGCTTAATTTTGAAGGAAGGAAAAAAGCTGTTGTCCTCCAGACATGGCTGCATAGGGCCATCTTCTGGTCAGGCAATAAATAAAACTCTTTACTGAGTGTTAATGTAGCCCTATGACTGGCTAGGCAGTAACTTGGCAGTAAATACTGTTTTATACAGACAAATAAATGAGATCAGTGCATGCTCCATGTTCCTCTCTTAAGATGGGATACAATAGTAGCCCAGAGGTTTGAGGTGACAAATTCTACATGGGAAAATTCTTTAAGGAAATCTTAGATCATATTCATATATACTTCAAGTGACATTCAGAGTTGCATTTTTATACAGGCATTTTTCATTCCAAGTTTTTGAGACAAGCATGAAATGCATGTATTGGGAGTACTCAAGTGAAATTTATTCACTCTAGTTGAGACCTGGGGGAAAGATAGGCCCAAGGGAATGGTCTGAAATCATGTCAGGGTAGGTTTAGGTTGGATATTGTGAAAAGGTTTTTCACCCAGGGGGTGACTGGGCACTGGAACAGGCTCCTCAGGGACACAGCACCAAACCTGACAGAGTTCAGGAAGTGTTTGGACAGTGCTCTCAGGCACATGGTGTGGCTCTTGGGGTGTCCTGTGCAGGGCCAGGAGTTAGACTCAATGATTCTTGTGGGTCCCTTCCAACTCATCATATTCAGTAATTCTGTGATAATTTTATCTGAATTTACACTGTATTGCTAGTGATGAAGGAGGAGAATTGCCTGGAAACTTCTTAATTTCATCATAATTGAGTACTGGAGAAAAGGCTATGTGGACTAATTCTGGTCATGTGAAAATGCCAGAGAAGTTGATTTTTTAAATATGCATATTTAAGGTTTTAGTCGATCTGATGCCTGTGGGTACATTTGGCACACAAATAGAACACTTTAAAGTAATGTGCTATTACACTGGAAAGAATAACTGTTTAAGACAGAATGGAAGAGATGAGATGCAAGCAAAATTGTTTTCAACTCTAAGAAAACGTCTAGCACTTGGATGATGAAAAGTTAAATCACAAATCTTAGGAGGAAATATTGCAGTCAATAGAGGTATTGTTTCCCCTGGAGACAAGTCAGTAGGAATTACCTGTATTGCTCTTCAGAGATGATGTAATTTTATTCTCTCTTTTTATTTGTGAGGAAAATGCTCTGTCTGAAAATGACATGTCCAACTGTGACCCTTTTAACATGACTAATTGCCAGAAATTGTGCGCTCTAAACTCTGACTGTACCATTTGTGTCTCATGCTTATTCTAAGTATGTGAATGCTATGTGGTACAAGATGTCTGCACGGGAGTTTAATACATCATCATGCAGGGAAGGAGTCCATCTCCTGGAGCAAAGAGACAAGGAGGGCAGAGCACTCAGCTGTGAGAGGTGCGTTAGTGAGGGATGTGGTCCGTGGTGAAGCCTGGAAGTTCACACTGACTAGAAATGATGTCGTCTTCAAGTTAAAGGGGTTTGAATCCAGTGTCCAACTGTTGGTGTGTATAATTTTGCTTGGATTCATTGCTTTTCTATGTGGGGTTAGAAATGTTAAAAAATGTTGGTTCCTGACTTATTGCAGTTTTAGCAAACACTAAAAGACAACCTGGAAAATGCTGCATCTTTTATGTCCATAAACTCACCTCCACTGCTCCATGCACCTCCCTTCTTAGTTCTTTAGCAACCCAAACAATTCTGTAACTTGTAAGTGCACCATAAATTATCTATTTTACAGCTTACAAGGAGGAACACAGAAGGACTGATGATTTCACAAAGATCATTTTTGTATTTTCATCAATTGAAAGCCAATTGATGAAACAGTTTATCCAACTCATTAAGTGAACCGCTCCCTGAAGGTTAATGTAGAGTTTCGGAAAGTGCCCAAGCGATTAAGCGAGAGCAGTGTCAGAATGATTATGTCATGTGCAACAATTTATTGCCTCTGTGCAGAGAGGGCTGTGGGGTGGGATTCAGTGGAATGACTTCTTTGGTTTTACCTCACTTTCTGAGTAACAGAATAGTTTGTGCTCCAAAATATGCCCCTGGTGGTAGTAAGCAGCTTCTCCCACCTATTCTCCTAAAAGCCAGAAGTCTGAAACCTGATGAGTTATACTTATCACAGAGAAATGCATCATCTGTTGAACATGAAAAAAAAAAGCATGCCGCATGTGAAATAATCATGGAATCATATAATAGTTTGGGACCTTAAAAATCATCTATTTCCCACCCTCCTGCTGTGGGCAGGGACACCTCCCACTAGACCTGTGTTCCTCAAAGCCCCATGCAACCTGGCCTTGAACACTGACAGGGCTGGGCATCCAAAATTCTCTGGACAACCTGTTCCTGTACCTTACCACTCTGACAGCAAAGAATCTGTTCCTAATATCTAATCTAAACCTACTCTCAGTTTAAAGCCATTTCCCCTTATCCTGTCACTACATGTTCTTGTAAGAAGTCTCTCTTCATCTTACTTGCAGGCTCTATTCAGGATTCTGGAAAGCTGAAATTAGGTCATCCTCAAATAATAGTAATAATAGCTGTTAACTGCATGTGGTTAACAGGCCAAAGGTCTGTTTCTCCTCCCAAATATATCAGTTTTACAGTGGTGCAATTTTACTATATGTCTAAACTTAACTGGTTTATCTGAATAAAAGAAACCACTGGATATTTCATGACCTGCCCAACAAAATAGCTTTCTATGCAGTAGATATTTCATTCAACATGATATATCTGACAGGAGACAAAAATAATCACCTGGGATGTCTATTGGTAGAGAGGTCCACTGCCCGCTTATACCTCTAGCCCTGGTATCCCTAAAAATGCTTCTGGATCTTCCATATTGCAGAAAGGAAGAGGTGGAGAAAGAGTTAATGGTTCTGATGCAGCACCTGCTTAAAAGGTTGCTGCCTCAATTCAGTTTGCAGAAAGCAGGGGGTGGTGTGGGAGCAGGAAGGATGGGATGTCTCCAGCTGTTTGAAGGATTTCTGCCATTAGGCATATACCTGAGGTCTGAAGATAAACTTTTTTAAGTGCACTTCATGTTGATCTCTGTTTCACTTAGGCTGATGTTCAATGCTGACAACAAGCTGTTCTGTAGTAGCTCTTGTTATTTTCCCAGACAGCACCCTTAGGACTGTATAAATGGCAGCCACAGGAAAAAAGTATTGAGAACATCATTATTCTCTAAGTGAGTTTCTATTGTTGTTACAGAACTTGGAGTGTCAGGAGCACTGAGACTCATAAAAGTGTCTTTGATTATTAGTTCTTATGATTTCATCTTTTTTTTCTATGTTGGAAATGAGCTGGGATCCTGAATGAAACATGCATTTAAGATGCTGGTATTTCCTGGAGTTTATGGAACACACGCTGCAGCATGATGAATTGTTATAATATGTTTATCTTGTGTGTTCATAAGATAGAAATACTTATTTCACACTTACATAATGAAAATTAGATGTAATTTAGAATCAAATCTAATGCCTGAAAAAAGAAAAAAAAATCTTACAGGAATCAAAGTAAGGGATAAAGTTGAAGAATAGTTGGGGGTTTTTTGCTTTTTTTTTTCCTTTTTTTTCCTTTTTTTTCTTTTTTTTTATCTTTTTTTTTTTCCCTTTAAAACCACTGAAAAATCATGGTACTCTGTTTTGGGTTCTTTTCCTCACAGATTTATAAATGTATTAACATGCCCTTGTGCAAAAACCAAATGTAAGAAGTACTTGGTAATGCATCTATCTGCTATGTGTCACGGCTATAGTTTAAGCTATCTTGTGATGATGCACATATTGGCCAGTATTACTGATGGCATCAGCATAACTGGCTTGAGAATTTAATTTTCTGCTTGCAAAAGATTTAAGTAAAGCTTATAATGCTGAGCAAGCCACCAAATATGCTCCTGAAGACAAACAGCTGCTTTTTTTTAAACATTTTTTAAAATTTAACTGCATGGAGATGGATCAAGAACTAAGAGGTGAAGGAGGTGCCTTGTGTGACGAGGGACTTGCAATGCTCATGGGCACGTCACACTGTCCATAACACCTCAAGATACCAGATGACATCTGGGCTCTGACTGAACATTCAGTCAGAGGTGGGTGCAGCATGAGTTATAACTGGGCTGCAACTTTCTGCACACGCACTCCAGTGACCAGGAAATATGAGGGAATTTACTGCTGCCTAGCTTGCAAAGGAAGAGTACGTAGTTGAGCTGTATTACTTCACTTCAGTGGGCTAATAGCACACATGTATCTTATCAGATCTTGTTAAGAAACAGGTTTTTCACTTCTTAAGAATTACCTAGGCCCTTTTTAATGCAAAGCAGGAAAAATGTGTCTTGAGGTTTTCCTGTCCTCCTCACGGGTCTTAGAGCACTTTGTTATCTGATCATGCATTTACAGGTTCATTGATGTCATACTTAGGGATGTAGCTAAATAATTACACAAACTTTTCCTGAGGCAAAATTAGAGACTTATCAGGTTTGACAGAGGCTCTTAGGCTCTTTCCCCACAAGGCATTTTGGGCAGGCAAATCTTTTTTTCCATGTTATTTCCATATGAAATTCGGCTCTGTATGTGCTGCTGTCCCTCTCCCAGGCTGTTGCACAGGAAGACACCTTGGTCCAGAGCACGTTATTGCAGTCCAGTCATAGGAACTGCCAGCTTATTTCTGTCATGTGGACAAGTGACTGGACTGACAGTGTGAAACCTCTATTTCTGGGTAATAACCAACCTGATATTTCACTAGTTTCAATCTCTTCTTGCATGCTAAACTTCGTCAGAAAAATTGTTGGTTTATCTTCATATTTATTTCCAGCCTCATCTTGCCAATTATTCAGACTTTGTCATTAAAACTCTGTCTGTAATTGGAAAAAGTCCTGAGGACAAATCTCTTCAGGGCTTGGTTATGTAATGCAAAGCAGTTCAGAGACTCTTGCCCATGTGCCAAAAGGGATGGGTTTGAAATCAAAACTGGCATGAGTATGCCCCTAAGAAACAGTCAGTTGTCTAGGGCACAGAAATAGTCTGCTGTGCTTCTGAGATGTATATGGTTGTTTGCGGAGCAGCAGCCAGGCTTGTGAGAGGGTCTGGAGCATTTTTGTGGCACATCACAGATGTATCTATAAAGATAGATCTTCCTTATCAGAGGAACAAATTGCTAGACAAAAGTTGAATCTGAGAAAACCTGATCTCTGCAATTTGGGGTTGTACTGGAAGTTATTTACCCATAAATAAAGTTGTAAAACTTAGTTGCTATCTGTCACCATAGATTGCTGAACTGGCTGTTTTCCTTTAGGATGACTGCGTTAAGGGTACACATCGAGCAAGACCTTCGCAAACTGTGTGTTTACTTGGGGCCTATATATCTTAGGCTCTTGTAGTCCTTGCAATATTTCCTAGCAGAGAAGCTCTAAGTGGCCAGCAGTTAGCTATTGCAGGAGGAACTCAGAACTAAGTCAGCAGAACCTAAGCTCCATCCTACCAATGGAGGTTGCAGCGCGGTACCGAGCAGGAGGAAAGCTACTGACATACAATACTGCTGAAAATGGCAATCATGATGACATAGGAAAAGTGGCCAACTGATTACAAATATCACTGCAAAGTAGGGTGGTTGCTGTTTCCGTAGATGTATAGAAGGTGTCCTGAGGTGCTGTGAGTGACTAGCCCACATGTTGTTGGGTACTCCATGTTTAAATGTACATCCAGGAGAGAGGACTTGGTTTTTTATTATTTCCCTTGTTCAAAAACATAATTTTGTAGTCTACTGCAAAGGAAATAGGTGGATAAGATATTGTAAAGGCTGTGGAGGAGCTGCCTTTTACGATGAGGTGTCAGATGAAGGTCAAGCCAATATATCTGCAGGAGTTCATTAGATAAAGTGTTTAGTAAGATGATGTTTCTTGAAGAAATTCCTCTAGCTGAGAAAGGTTGGTTGATAGGTGAGTGATACAGTGGATACACTTGGTTGTATATGTTTGGGAGAAGAAACTACACAACTGGAATTTGTCAGAAAGGGGAAGCTAGAACTACAACGTTAAAGAAATTAGTGAGCCAGCCTTTGGCATCTGCTACATGTTTGTTCCTAGAGGAAGTCTCAGGGATGATTAGAAAATAACTGTTAAGCCAAAGCAAACTTTCTTGACAGACAAGAACAAACCTGAATATAGCAAATGTTTCCGTAGAACATCATGTTGCTGAACATATGAAATGTTGCACTAGAACCCTAGACAATTGTCCCACTTGGCTTAGGGTAACAAGGTGACTGCTGTATGGTTGTATGTTTGCCCTCTTGACTTGGTGTTTTTGAAGCTGTAGTGGAAGAACTAGATTGTGCCATCAATTAACAGGCAGGGTAAGATGCTGCAAGGTGGTGCCAATTGGGCCTCAGGCTCAGACTGGAGAAGCATTGTGGGGGAATTTCTACCTGGAAAACCCTGGGAGGATGTGATGTGCTAGACCAGACAAAATATAGCTGAGTCAGCTCCCTTCCTTGCAGGGGATTTAATGTGACTGGCAATGCGTGATGAGCCTGGTTCGTACCTGTAGCCCACCACAAAAAAGGCACTCAGGTGATGACAGAAGGCTTTGTGTAGTCTTTCACTGCCATCTTTGAGTTTCCAGCTTCTGCTTGACCTCGTGCTCTTTAAATACTCTGCTACAATCTTGATGGGTGGAAATAGGATGGGGCTGGGGGTGCCACATAATTTTTTTTTAAGTAATTCTGCATAAAAAGTTTTTCTTGCAGCTTATAAACAATATACTGGATCATTGCTAAATTGAAAGCTGCAACTTTCCATTTCAAGTGAAACTCTGTGCCCTAAATTGAAAGCTGCAACTTTCCATTTCAAGTGAAACTCTGTGCCCTTCTCTTTCTCATTAGAAGATGTAAGGTCAGAGATCTGATCAGTAATTCTTCTTTGTCCTCTTATCAAAACTTGTTTTGAATTGACTGTGATTACAATATTATGATTTCCCACTACACTCCAGAAAAAAATGAGCAGTTTGCTGCAAGCTCAGGAAAGCTGAGTTCTTTCTCTCAATACTGACCTCGAGTCCAAGCTCTTCTTGTAACTCTGTACTATGAAGAAAGCCTGGAGTTGTCTGCTTACTTCATTGTTCTGCTGTGCAATGACAGATAGTTAACCATTTGCTGATCAAAGGGGCAACATCCTTCACACACTTTTTGTTTGCTTTGAAAGACTGGGTCTCATCCATCTTCACCGTGATACATCAACATAGCAACTGCAGCTCAGCAAGCTACTAACCTGGGGGGAAAAGGGCTGCCTCTTACTTGGCTGTAATAGCCTCCAAAGTGGTATATGTCACTTCCAATTTTACACCAGCTGAAAATCTTTGGTGTTTTGTGTCTTGCAGTTATTCCCAGGGTGAGAATCCTCCTTCCCACATATGTGTCTTGATTTGTAGTGGGAGAGGTTGGTTTGCTTTGTTGCTGGTGAGCAAATCAGGGTAAGAATGCAAACATTACTAAGCAAGGCTCAACACCTTCCCTTCCAGGCCTTTTTTTTTCCCCCTTCCTCACATTGGAAAGCTACAAGAAATTGAAGCAGGGATTACCCCATCACAGCAAAAGCTTTAAAGGATATTTCCACTGGAAGAACATTTAAAAAAACCCAAAAAAACAACAAAAGGCATTTTTATTGTCTGGACACAACTATGGAATCAAACTAATGACTGATGTTTCTTCTCTGGCAGGCTCCATGCTTGCTGGATTTCTGCACCTCCACAGAAGCATACTGAGGCTCAGATGTGGCTTCATGCATTGTTCACGTGCATGGAAGCTTCTTTACTATGCATCCTTACGCTTGGGATAAACACTATCACAAGGCAGGCCTACAGTCACCTAAGGGCCAGGAATTTGGATGGTGAGACCCAGATGACCCAACCAGTCTGACTCTTTAAGCCACAGAATCATACTCGGCGTCAAATCAAAGGTCGCTTCTAATTTTCACAGCAATGGTGGTGTATTATATTTGTATGTAAAACACTGCAGAAAAGCATAAGACACCCAAGTACCATCACTTTTGAGTTCATGATCGTCAAGATGCTGGAAGTCTTTAATTACTTTTTTCCTACTAAAGCAAAATATTCTTTTTGAAGCTAGTAAAAAAGAATCGGAGTTCAGCATTTCACTTTTTACTTAAATACGAGTGATGACCATCTTTGAGAACTCCTTGACTAAGAAACCAGGCTCCTCTTTCTGAGATGGATGGTAGCATGTGGTGTTTCTGTGTACAGTAATCAATGCTGAACTAGGGTTCTTTGCAGCATCACTTCTGGGAATCCCATGGCTGCTACAACAACAACTCTAGCTATTGAACCAGTCTCTCAGGTAATCAGACTCTCCCTTATATCATGTGCTGGGTTTCTTTTTAATTAGAAAAAAATGCTGTTTCTTACAAGCGAAAGGCTTCTGTCATTAGCAGTTTGTATCTGTCTGGGCATTTGGTCCCAGATTAATTTAGAAGCTGAAGCAGGAGCAGTCTCATGAGTGAATTGAGGTTTTTCCCCTGTCATCATGAAAGATCAGTACTGCTCTAAAACACTTTCAGGAAGGTCCCACTTTGAAATGGCCTTTAATACCAGTGATTTCTAATGGGATGCTGAAATATGACAGCAGGAATGTGTGCAATCAGTTCCAAAAGTCTAATGAAAGTCTAAAATTTATCTTTTGTGTTGCTAATCTCTTTGCTGCCAGCAGAATAATTTTCGGTGCATTGAAATAAAAGCCCATTCACCCTTTCAGGTCCCAGTGCTGCATAATTGGAACATGGGTTCTGCTTGCTCTTTTCTTTCATTGGATACCTTCAGCTGAATCTTACTTTTTTTTTAAATTTTTGTGCTGTTCTTCTGCCATCTTTGTTTACCTGCTGTCTCTTTCATAAGGCTATGAAGATCACTATGTATCCACCCTAATTTGCCACTTCCCAGTTTCCAGATTGTTTTGATGTTTCCTGTCTACACCTGAGCCTATTTCTGTATGGGTCCACCTTTCTATGGCAAAATCTACCCCATCCCCCAGCTCTTGTCCTGTTCTTGCCACCAGCAGACACCCTCTAAGCAGAATTTTGCCCAGGACCCACTGCAGCTCCCAGTATTGCATCAGTGTACCTGAGAAATATGTCCCTTTGCTCTCTGTTCATCTGACCACGTTTGTGTCTTCCTGCCTCCTGAGGAATTCAAATGGAAAGAGTTTAAATGGCAGTTACAGAGGGATTATAGCCTTTTCTTCATAAAACTGGTTTACAAACCTACGTTATGCTATGATTAAAATGACAGTATTGCTTGGCTGAGGAGACTCACAACAATGTGCTCTGCACACAGCTCATATTCTTCAGAATGTTCTCCATTTAGATTTTTCCTGTAATATTGTCTTTGGATGTTCAGTTTCATTTGTGTCACTTGGCAGAGATTAATGACACTGCAGCTCTGAATAATTTCATGACCTACTACTGTGTATTGATGCTAATGAATTATGTTATCTCTGCACCATTATGTGTTATCATCCTTCAGTAAAATTGAGACACAATGTATCAGTACTTGAAAGATATCCTGCCACTTCTTATGACTTGAATTGTACTTTATTTCCATGGGTTTAGATCTTAAACTTTCCTTGATTTATATGGTTCGTCTGATGGTACATCATGAAGTCCCTGAATGACTGCCTAGAAACTATTTCTTTCAGAAAAAATACAGATTATGAAACATTTAAGACCATGTCCACACTTCCCCAATGTATTTCCATCAACCCAGTGGTGAGGAAATACACTCATTCTCAGAAATGGTTTTTGGAATTAATCACAAGATATAAAAGGAGTCATATACTAGAGATAGTATGCAAGGTCATATGTTTTAGGCACCATGAAGTCAATTGAATTAACCAATTTGAAGATTTTTTGGGATCATCTAGGTGTTTAAAAACCTGATAATTACCCAGGTTCTTTCACCTCAAGTGTGACCTTGTTTTTCACTGTAGATGCCCTTGTACTTTTGCTTGCTGTTTATTGTGGAATATGCTAACAGCTTTTTGCTTGTTCAGTAAACTGGAACTTAAGCATCAGTTGTCTGGCACCTTTTGTCATGTATGACCCCTCTTGTACTGTAGATCATGTTCTGTTCATGGTCTTTATTTATAACAAAAGCTTTTATTCTGCATTTACACTGGTATGAAGAAATGGTATTAATTAATAGGCATATAAAATCTCTTAACATCTGCAGTCATACTGGTCTGTAACAAAAAGGATGTTATTTTTACTGGGGAAGTGGGGAGGACAGTAATAAATTACACTGCTGCTGTAATAACTGTCTTGATTTGTTTTGTTGTTGTTTAGTGTCCTTCAGAACTATATCATTTGAGCAATATTGCTAGTAAGAAATCAATTTGCTCAGACAATTACCAAAATAGGGCAGTCCTGTAAGATATTTTATGTTGGTAGTCATAAATAGAATGAAACACTGTCTCTAAAGGCAATAAAACACTGCCATGAAAAGCCTGGCTAATTATGTTTCCCTGCAATTTCAGTTGATAAAACCACCTCAATAGGCATTAAACTTCAGAATGAGTAAAGTAATTTAGGCAAGGGAGATGAAATCAACAGAACTTACTAGGTTACGAGGTCATATAGGGATAGTATTAATTTTAGGTAAAGTCTGCTGTCACGTGAACTGACAGCCAATGTATGTTTGCTTAGGTGAAATGGAAATATTCTTGCTCAACTTGACAAATTTTTTATTAAAAAAGATGAACCAGGTAAATCACTAGCCCAGCTGTTCTTAGTTTCCATAAATGCATCCCTACGTATGATCCTAGATTCTATACTAGTAATAAAGTTTGATTTTTAGGACAAGTGGTCCTTTAAGTCTAGGTGTGTGCAGTATGTTTGAAGTGATAGGTTTCTTTCTGCAACAAAAGTGAATGTTAAGAACTGGGGCAGGGGCCTGAGAGATAAGTTGTGACCTGTTTCTTAGCTGCCTGTGCCCTCCTAGCTGGGTCTGCAAAGGGGCATTTCCTCAGAACTTGGCATTTGCAGCAACAAACTTCCCTGCAAATTTTTAGGTTATCAAGGGGCGTGCTAATTCCACTCATTTTCAAACTCACCTGAACTTGCAGGAGTAGTGTACCTGCATGCTATTTCTACCAGACTCCTTGTCTCTGAGGAGGATCAGGCAACCTCACCTAAACTCCTACAGTCTTTCAGAACAGTGCAAGTTATTTTTAATAAAGTCAATGTACTTAGCATGTTATAGCAAGAGTTCTACATTTGTCCCGTGCTTTCCCTTTGTGACTTTTGGATATTTAGGAAGAACTACGCACAGCCTCAAGAGGTTTTAGCATCTTTCTAAATCTGTAAGCCTGTGAAACCTCCATGAGCTAGACCACTAATGCAATCTTTAATTGAATAAAGGTTTTTTGTTTGTTTGTTTGTTTGTTTTTATTTCCTGGATGATGCACATGCTTCTAGTCTGAAGATATTAGTATTCAAAGCAATTTCAAAAATTTGTCTATGTGAGCATATTCCAAACTCTTAGGTGTGTCAGCTACTGCATTTGCAATGAGATTTTCATGGTGAGCAAGAGGTTGTGTACTGATTCAATTTCCTATTTACAGCACTCTGGACAGTGCAATGTGTTATGGTTCTTTCAATATAATTTCCCATTTTCCTGGGCAGTTATGATACTATATCCATGGACATTCCTAAAGATGAAATCCACCAGAGAATAGTAGACTCCAAATACATGGACAGGGAAGTTCTAGACAGTACTTTTACCACAAATTAGTAGTCACAAACATTAGACTTTGCAGAATTTCCTAGAAATATTGATAGATTTGATATATAGGGATATACAGGTTTTTCACAGAGTAGCTGGATATTAAAACCTTAAAGCCATAAGTCAGAACTTCACAAATGACCACATCAAATGAAGAGGATTTAGTGCTAAATGCGGGATTTAATGCTAAGACTTGGAGCAGAACAAAGAACAGATAGTCCTAAAGTGCTAATCAGAAGAGAAAGAGGGATTAAGAGGAACAAGTTAAAAGAATAAGGACTTTTAGTGTGGTAACACAGACCTTTCCCACGGGAACTTTTCTCTTCTTCTTTCTATGTTTTGTAAATAGAGATAAAAGCTTGGATGTTATTGAAAACTGTCTCTGGAAAGATGGACATTCTACCTGGCCTATCGGCCTAGGGGGAGGTTATGAATTGACCCAATCCGGACGACCTTTGGAAAGTCTATATAAGTTTTAGAATTAAATAATAAATTCAGATTTTCTGCCTCACCCGAACTCGCCTGGTTCTTTCGCTCTGCCAGTGGTTCAACAGCGACATTGTAGCACTTTCATTTTCATAACTAGTAGTACGTGTAAGATAGGTCCTAATGCAAAATGACACATGTATATAGTGCATAGGTCCTAATGCAAAATGACACATGTATATAGTGCATTATTTACTACAAGCACATCCAGAATCTCTTTTGTAATTTAATTTTGCTCCTTCATTTCTGCTCTGGACAACATTCTTCAAGGTCCATGGACACTGTTTTATCCATTCATGTCCTTCACATCCACTCACTATGGTTTCCTCAGGTTCCTTTTAAACAACTTTTTTCCAGCTTTCTATCTTTGTCTCTAAAACATCTATCCACCCATCCACCTTACCCCCTCTAAATGCCTCTTTTCTCTCTCCTTTCCTCCTATTTTTCCACTTCTTTCCATGTGGCTGCTTTTGGTGATAGAGTCATCTTTGACACTTTCTTTCCCTGCTGCTTTTTTTACCTTGCCATTGCCATTTCTTGCCCTGCAGTTGTATCTATCCCTGCTGTAGCAACTGGACAGTCAGAGCGATGCCGGCAAAGTGTAATATTTCTTTCATCCCTCTCCAGGAACAGTCCAGACCCTTTTAAATACTAGACCCTTTTAAACCCTCTAGCTACCTTGATAATCCAGCCAACCAGATCAGTGCAGCATTATCCCAGGCAAGGCTTTTAAAACCAGATTTTTATAATGTGTCTCTAACTAGACATTCCATTACAACAACATTTCTTTAACCACCTCTCTGTTTTAAAACCACGTCTTTTTCCAACAGGAAGTTATTTCTGATACACACCCTAGAAATTCTCTTAATAGCATTTCCCTTGTGTCTTTAATTAATCCACTCTTCTTGCTTTCTCATTCCTTGTATTTGTAGATAGAGAATCAAATCTATTTCTTTGTCCTGCTGAAACTGATCCTCGACAGATAATTCTCAAAAATAAGCAGAAGTACCACCCTGTCAACAAAACTTTTCCTTGATTGACAGGTACAAACAAGAGTGCATTTAAAGGAATTGCTCTGAAGCTTCAGATACTAGAAATAGAGTATTTCCTATTTGAATTCAAACTTTATCTTCATTTCTATTGTACTTACTCCAGTAAAATGAAAAGATCAAGCATATAATGTTGAACTACTGAAAAGGGTTAAGAATGAGAATGAACATCTGATGTCTCTGGAAGAAGGAAATTCAGTGTAGTCCATGCACATTTGGATAGACTCCCTGAGAAATCAAAGCAGTCTGGCTAAGAGAAGAATAAACCAAGAGCATAACTAAGTGCAGTTATTAAAGTGCTCCAATATTCCACTGATTTATGTAATCCTGACACAAGGTAATTCACTGCAGATTTCCTTAATCTTGCATTTAGGATTAAGCCATATAATAACCATTTCCAGTAAAAATTACAAGTTCACTAAATCTGATCTACAGTACAGTTTGCTTGATAGTTTAAGAGATTTTTTTTTTACAAAAACTCAAATTCATGAGCTCACAGCTGTGACTATAACCCATTTTAGCATGATGGTCTAGTAAGACTTTTTTAGAAATTGCTGTAATGTTTTGCAATCATCATAGATTATGGAAGTACAGAAGAGCCAAGGGGATAATACATTTATACCTCCTCCCTCTTCCACCTCCTCCATTTCATAGGAGGCGACGTGGGAATGTGACAAAAGTTGTAAAGAATCATGCTGCTGTGTGAAGCCAGTAGAAAACCAGTAGAGGTGCAGTTAGAAGGCTAAGTGGATGTGATCAAATGATTGGAGCAGTACGTCTTGTCACATGATGACAAACAGAACATTGCGTGATTAAAAAGTACAGGCTGAACTTGGCCCTCTTGCCTTCTCTGTATGCCTTCCACCTCTCCAAGGCCACACATAATCAACTTACATCCATACTTTCCAACTTCTCCACAGACTGAACATACACAAAAAATGTGGATTTTTGGAGAATGACTCTTTGCTTCATCGAGAATGATGCTAGAATGGGTCTCAAGGTACTTTTCTTCTAACATCTCCTTTGAGACTAGAGAATGATAATGCACTGTATTTTAAACAGGTGACCTCAATTTTGGGTAAAGCATGGCATCTTTTTTCCAGCTGTACCTGTTTCTGGATGTACAGGATTTTCTTATTTTTCCTGGGGTTTTTTTTCCCTTGTAGGCATCCTCTTTCAACATCTTCCTGTGGGTATAATTTCATTTAAGTGTATGCATACATATTTACAGTAATAGCAATTTCCAGTGTGCTTTCTAGGTTTCAAATGATTTTGAGATGGTGCCTGTTTTCCAAGAGCAACAAGAAGTTTGTGTACCTCAGGTACTGAGAGCTTTGGGAAGTTGGGGTTTCTCGATGCTTTTCTTTTTTTAGCAGTGGTAGTACCAGACAGGTTATGTGGCTTTGATAGACACTAAGGATGAATGTGAAAGATGCTGTCAAAGCACTGTAATCACAGATTTAATGGCCACCTCTGAAACCCTACACACTTATAAAATCTGCCACTTCATAAAAAACTTCTCTAGACCAGATGACAAACCTTTTCCATGACATCCATCTTCAAGTACCCACTGCAGTGTCTGGGGACTTGTGTCATGCACATGTGGCATCCCCACATTTGTCAAGCCTGTGTTGGTCAGGTGACAAGTTGTCAGCAGGCTCTGGGCCTGTAGCACCTCCTGCAGGCTCACAAGGCCACGTCCCTCAGGTTCTTCCCCCTGCTCTGTGCAGTGTCCTATACTGATCTCATCCTGTAACAATTTCTCTGTGCTGGCACGTTCTGTGTCAGCTGTGAAACACCATGAGAGACTGAAGAAAGTAATCAGCAAGATGTGTGTTCCCAACCCAGGCAGGAAGCGTGCTGCTGTCTCTTTCTTTGTCCTCTCCTTGTTTATCTATCTTTCCTCCTCTCCATACCCTTACAGCACTGTTGAATGATGGTGACACAGCTGGCCATATAACAGGAGGAGTATCTGCACCACTTCCTCAATTTTCTTTGGGGGATGGCTTTTAAGTGCCCTGTCTCATAAGTTTCTTTGCCTTCCTCACTTTAATAAATAATCTTGTGATAGTGGTTTCACGTAATTTGTAATTAATCTGTTTGGTAGCACTGAATAATATTTTTAATCTTAACCAAGGTTGCTCAAAGCATTTAAAAGGGTCCTGTGTGCAAGTAGCAGAAAGTCAACTTAACTACAAGTTCTTGCATACTTATTATGAAAGAAATTTAGTTTTTTAATCTGGATTTTTCAGACATATCCGTAACTCCATATTTAAAAATAAACTGAAAAGATTTAAAATACAAATAAAAGCAAGTAAGACTAATGAACTTGGAATCAAGTAGGACCAGTAGGTCATTTGACCTGGCGTTTAACAGCAAGGGTGTTCTCGGCCATTGATCTGTCTGCTGACTCCTAACAGCTGAGAAAACGACTGGGCTGAACAGCCCCTTAATGAATGTGACTACATTTCTTGATGTGGTGCTATGATGAGGCTGTGATTTGGGTTTGCCAGCTGAAAGAGCTCCACAAAACTGTTGCTGTTTATCTGGTCTGAGCAATCAACTTGATGAGTGAACTGAATGTCATTAGTATTTCTTGTCATCACCATTAGCGATCCTCACCGATAGTGAGTTGTAGAGTTAATTTTATGCTTGGTCTGATAAGCTTTCCTGACAGTTTTGCAAGGTTAATTTAGGCCTGTAGCTGCAGTGAATGAAGCAGCACTGGAAATGAGCCTTCCCTCTCTGAAGCATCTCTTCTATTGGGTTGACTTGTTATGTTTGCCAGCAGGTGTTTGTTGTCTCTGATGTAACAGAGCTTTGACAGCTGAATCATTGACCACAGAATGCATCCCAAAACCAGCTGTGGTTTCCCTAGCAAAGGCATGGTAGAAGTGGTCATTTTCTTTTGGAGAGAATATAAGTGTAAATAGCTGCAATAGTATTTGCTTCCTCAATAAACTGACTCCTGGTTTCTTAAAGATACATGGTGAATACTATGGGAATATCAAGTATAACATTTTTAATCTAAGTGTAATTGTGGTGTTGCAGCAGATGCCCACAGTTAGAGTTCTGCCTGACTCTGTCTGTGAGATAAAATACGTTATTTGAATCTTAGAATATTTCCTCCTGCCTCAGGAGTTTAAAATATAAGGTTTGTCTTATGTTAGGCTAATCAGAATGAAATATCTTGAATACCCTCAATCATATTGTATCAGGAATATGTACACAGGCAGTAGGGCCATGCAGGGTTAGCCATCATCTACTTCATGTTTGTAAAGAAATAATAAGCTGTTACTTCCTGACAGTGAAAGAGGGCTTGGTTTCCCTGTTTTTACTGCAACCATATTGTAGTTCTGTTATCATCACTGTTGGGAGTGCAGGTAGGAAGTACAGAGATCCCATCAGGAAGGAGAACGTACATCACACATCACACTAGGTAGTGGCAACCGGATTCCTTCTCCTTCCCAACTGTGAACACATGAGGTCAACTCAGATTCAGGTCTGTCAAGAGTTGAGGTAACTCGAAGTTTTAATGAGTGCTGTGTACAGCACTGTGAGTGGTGGTGTTCAAGGCCAGCAAATATCACCTAACTTGTTTTCATAGATGTCTCTGCAGGAATACATCACCAGAGGCAGACAGTGTGCTACAGCCCTTGTCCAAGACGCAGAATTTTGTTAAATTGATTATTTGGGCACAGCAGCATTACACCATCTCTCATTGGCATCTTTCTCAATTTTACACAGTGGTATATGTAGCTGAATTTTGCTTTGTGCAGCAATATATACATTCAAAGGGTTAGTTGGCAAATGCTTACCTGGTATAAATTGTTGTGGCTTCATTAACTTCAGTGAGACCATGCTGATTTAGAGCCACAGAGGAGCTAGTCCTGTGAAGCAGTCAAATTTATAAATGACTGTATAATCTACTAGGAAGTCAAGTCAGGCCAACCTCTGTGCTATGACATTTCCTCTGAAATTCACTTTAATAAGGTAATATTTTCTTCCCGTTCCATAAATGCAAATCAGCTGAACTGCACTTCACATACCTTCTCGTTTAATTAGAAACTCTTAGTCCAACTGTACTGCAAATGCAGGTGAAAGTGAATGATTCTAACAATTTTTCATTTTAATTATCTTGATTAATTTTCCTTCCTTGCAATTTTATTATATTTCATTTCAGAAATGTCCTTTAAGACAATAAACTTTTATTTAGCAAGCTGTGGAAACTAAAGGATATGATGCAAAGAGGATTTAACTCATTAAGCATTAATGTTACTAATATTCTTCCACTAATTATTCATTAAGTTGATTGTGTTAGCAGAAAAGTAGGCTTGGCTTCTCTTGTGGATCACCACATTTTATTTGCATATAGCACAAAAAAAGGTAGAAATAGCAAAGCTTACCAAAGTTAATCTGAAATACTTCAGAGGACATAACACACTTAATGAATTTCTCATCACTAGATGTATTTAAAATCTCCCATTTGTTTTTTATCTAGAAAACTCCAGATATATCCTTTCACACACTTTTAGATGTAGTGATATCTATCCCTTCATGGTTTCTTTGTTTCTGACGAAAAAGTATATACAAGGGGAGGAAAAGGTCACCAAAAACACATGCAGTCTTCCTTTCCAGCCTCCTAAAAAATCCTCCTATAAACAGAATTACTATTAAAAAGAAAAAAGAAGATAAAAACCAAAGAAAAACCCAACCAAAGAACTGGAAGATGTTACCGTGTTCACTAAGGATTTTGTTTCTATGTATTTTATGGGGCACTAGTGTGTTTCTCTTTTCCCTGTAAGTTCACACATTTTGAATTTCAGAGATGGCTTCAAGAATGGAGCTTAGGAAAGAAGACTAAACCTGAAATCAGCCTGTTTATGTAATCTAGGAGGAAAGTTTGAGTGTTGACTTGACTATATATAAAGTCTCTAGCTACCAGAATTTGGAATGTGGAATTCAGACCTCTACATCAAACCTGCACTCTTCCAAACCCTCCTTGTATCTGCTGCAGTGCCTGGAGATGCCAGTATTTCACTGACACTTTCCCTGCTCGGCTTCTAAGCTCTCCTCGGGACTGCAGATCAGAATTGTCTCTCTCTTGGCCAGAGAATTGTGCCTAGCCTGTAACCTGGCCTGACTTACATCCTCAACACCTGGTCTGCTCCCTGCCTGTGCCCCAGAGGTATTCCTGGTGAGAGCTGGAGGAATGACCGATGACAATGCTCAGCGTTGGGCTCCATGTGAAATGCAGGGAGGTTCGCGTTGGTGTAACTTGCAACTAAATTGTGCACTTGCCTGGGAAGTGCAGGACTGAAGTTCACTGCGATTTCATTTTGTAGAACAGTGCCATAATTACAAGACCACCTTGAGCGGTGGTGATGGGAAGCACTTTTTACCTTCTTTCTGAAATTGTGCCACTCTGCAGGAAACAGTTCAAGAACTGAGAGTCAAGGGAATGAGAAAAGAAAGCAGAGTACAGGTCTCCATATATACCAGTGTTGGGTACATTTTTTAAAGATAAAAATATTGTTGTGAATGTGAACTTCCTCTGTTCTCTGCTCCGAGAATGGATTTAAATTTGAGTTTTCAGGTTCTCATGTGAGCAGTCTGTCAGCAACCTGATTTAAATCAAATCATCACCACTCTTTTATTCATTTTGGTACAAGGCTGAATATTCCATAGCTCTTCCACAGAAAAGACACTGACTTTTACCTTTAGGGGGATGATTGTCTCCTGGTATTTGTGGGGTTATGGAGCCTCAAAAACCAGAGGTGACTAACTCCCAGCTATCAGAGATGCAGATGAGGCTCTGTCCTAGATATTTTCTCCTGATTAGCCTTCTATTACATACCAGCAATATGTATTATTCCAGGAAAAAAATTCCCTACCTATTGTGTAGGGAAGATAATGCATTTTATTCCCCATTATGGATTTAGCTCCAGGAAAGATTAAGTTTTGCAACCTTTTTGTGGTTTGACCCATAACAGATTAAATAAGAAAAAGTTTTCTGAAAGGTAAGCCAAAGACTGAAACCTGAAATTAGTCAATATCAGTAGCAAATAATGGCACAAGTGTTTCTGTTAGAGCACGAAACTGCTGGAACAATTTGGGATGCTGTAGTAGGATGTTTCTCATAGAAGGTCTTTAAATTAATCTTTGGGAGTCTTCCTAGGGGATCTATTTGAGATGATATGTTGTAAGTGACAAAATCTTGGCCTCTGATAAAACCTCATATCAGAACTGCTATGGATGTGTTTATTGGTTTCTGCACAACTTTAAGCGGTCAGACATTTGAAATGGGGGTTCCTGACCCTCAACAGACAAAGGGTGACACAGAATTGCGTTCTCATGCAGTGTTGTGTAAGGTCATATTCATGTGATGCTGCTTAATGTGCCAGGGACACAGCTGAAATCAAATAACAAAGACTGCATTCTACTCTTTGAATATGTTTGCCATTCTTGTTCTGTAGTTCTGGACTATTTTGCAACTTCAGATCTGTTGCCTGAACTGCAATACAAGGTCTGGATAATCTGGCAAAAAAAAATCAGTACCATAATCTAGCTAAGGTGAATATGCATAAAGTGAGACTTTTCTAGCAACAAGGTATACATTGCTATTGAGATCTCATCTCACTCTTGACATGGTCAAGATGCAGAAGGAGAGCCTGACTCTGTCTTGGAGGAATATCTTTCTAAGAACTGGTTTTTTTGAAGGTCAGGAGAGTCTTTAGAAACCATCCTGATGATAAAAAGGGTGTTTGGCTCAGTTTAAGACTGGAAAAGAGATGTACTAAAATTCATAGGGGAAGAGTTTCTTTTCAGTAGCTGTTTGCTGTCACTTCTAGCTTTGACTCAGGGTGACTTTGTCCAAGATGCCAAGGTTCCTGTGCGTGTCTAAAATCAACATATTGAAAAATGCTTTTCATTAATTTTCCACTTTTATAAAACAATGTGAGGCGAGAATTTGATAATAAATAAAACTTACACTCTGACACACGATTTTCAAACAGTGAAAATTAAATCATATTTCTATACCAAATCTTTCGACTCTTCTGAGAATCCCGTGCTCTCAAAATCCTGCCACAGGTTGATGAAATGGAGCCAATTTGAGAAAGAGGCCTTTTACCTTTTCTCCCAGCTTCTGCTACTTACTACTGCTGGAAACAATCCCAGGCTACTAGTTAGACTTTTCTTTGGTCTCTGTGAGACTATTTGTTTTCCTAGCTGTTGTTGCAACTAATGTGCACAAGGTCATTAAATGTTTCAAATGCCTGGCCTGTCTCACGGACAGGAAAGGTACATGGAACCAAGCTGGCATCTAGCCTGCATTATTTGATGATTTATTGAGTAAAATAAGTTTTCATAGTGACAATATTTTTGTGTTAGTAGCCTATCAATATTCACTTCAACCCAAAGCTCTTAAGGCAAGTTTGAGCCGAGCTGTTAAGAATCCATGATGACAGGCAGTCTTCCGTTGTTTTTCCATAAAACTTCACACTTTCAAAGAGAAGAGTCTTGAGACCATGAAGTAGAAATACAGCTGAAGAGGAAATAAGATTTCAAAGGGATAGTAACATAAGGAATGGTGAAAATGAGATAAACTAATGTACAGTAGTGATCAGAAACTATTCTCTGCTGCAAATCATTTTTTTCCTGTGTTAGAATAAGACAGCATGCAGAAATTAAATCTTCTAAGGAAAAGTTGGCTTTTAATACCATTGAAGGAGGTAGGAAACTTTTTAAGAGGTTCTTGTTGTGGATAGCACTCACCCCCTTAGGAGCTCTAAGCATGACTGGCCCTGCCCTCTGAGGAGGTGGCCCAAAGGCATCCATTATAGAGATGTGTCGCATGTTGCTTTTGTCTTTGAGTTCTCTTTGAGAGAGCTTTTAATAAACAAACCGGCCTTGGTTTCTGTGGAAGGGTGGAGAGAACAGCTAACAGTGCTCTTTAGAAATATTAATTACTGGCTTGTATGGTTTTAGCTTGCCTTTGACTCCTAGTTCTCTCCCTTTGAACCTTGATACTGATGGCTTTTCTTCATCCACCTCCTTTAGAGCCTTCATCACCAGTGTAAGAGGATCAGCAGCCCCATCTTTTCTTCAACACCCTTTACTCTCATCTGACCTGTTCCTGTTTAAAACAAATTGCCCACTAAGAAGCAGAGCTGAGGAGTAGAACATTTCTCACACAGATTTGTTCATTGAGAGGTAGCTCTCTTTTCATTTTCATATTTGACCTGGTTTTATATCATGAATTATTTCTAGAGCCATGAGGCAGCTGTTTCAGCTGGTTTTACAGTCACGAAGGATCCCACTACACTAAAAGTTTTAACAGTAATTTATTTCACTGAAATATCTGCTATATTAATTTCTCAGAATTGTTTTAAGTATAGGTTTTAGTGCTCTGTACTCCTTGTGGTTCCCTAAAACTCTTCTTTTAAAGGTTGTGTTAAACCTAGACTTTAGGTTTCTAGAAGAGAAGACCAGAAATATCTACGTCATGGGTATATTTTGTTCCATGTGTGCAGGGAAACTCTTTTCTGTGGTTTCTGTGGACTTAGATCTGTGTTGGAGCATCTCAACCTGGCACTAACTTTTTACCGACTGGAAAGAAAACTTTAGCTCCAGACATACACTTACCTTCAGGAAGACAGTATCTGACAGGTTGGATCCATCCAGCTATAAATATTAACCACTGCCAAATGACAGGTTTAAAGTTGTGCTGTGGAGCTGGCCAAGGCAGCAATTACTTGAATTTTAGCTAGTGCTGCACATTGACTGTGGATACATTAGCTTTAGTAGAGATTATTTAGAGGCTCAGTGGCTTAAAAGCAGAAATCACTTACACTCATATTGGATATTATTACAGATTCAGGAGAGCTGGCCATAAAACCACTTAGCTTCCTGTAACAAAAGGACTCCTCGCCAAGCAAGTAAAATGTTAATGAGACAGCAAGCACTCATTTTCGTGTCTGTAGCCTTTCCCTCCAAGGTTTTGCTGCTTCATACTGAGGTTCATTAGAGTGGAAATGGTTGACTTTAAAAAAGAAACACCAGCTAAATTGCTAGGGTGTAGAGTTTCCTTTCAGATCATAATTATACGTGATCAACGGAGTGTGTAATTAGTAAGTTGGGTGAAGGATATTTCCAGAACAATCAGCAGCAATTTCCTCTCTGCTGTTCCTTTCTCTGCTCTGAGGACCTTTTGCCTGCTTCGGTATCTGTGGCTTTATTTTAAGCCCAGAAAACATAAAAATAAAAACCTACGTCAGGTAAGAGTGACACAATAAATCATAATAAAATTTAAAAACCCCTGCAACAGGATATTTTGCCTGTACCGTAATAAGCCTTACTGATTTTCACTGTGTTTCTAGCACTTGACCACAGAGGAAAGCATACAGGCTCATTTCTGGCCTCCCTTGACAAACCTGGGAGACTCTTGTTGGAGCCTGGATTTGCAGTTGCACAGCAAAAATGTGAGAAGCTGTCATTGTCTTCAAATATCATAGGAATGCCCAAGCTGTTCTTGGTGCTGTGAATAATTCATGGAATAATTCAATGAGTCTGTCCAGCATGGCTAAAAATAGCTGAGCAAAGTGAGTGCTTTTGACCTTAAGAAACAAAATCTATCTCAAATTTAAAATAAATAAATGAAAAGTCATTAAAAATTGTATTGAAGCAAAGATGTCAGTCTGTAAAGATATGTATGGTATTGGATCCTGAAATGAAATATATCTCATCTTTTCCCTCTTAAAAAGAGGCCTTAATCAACTCCACACAGCTGTTTGGTTAGAAGAATGAACATTTCCCTTAATTAGGGTGGGTCGAGGCTTTTGCTCATCTCTCTGTCCCTGCAGTTAACAGGCATCGTGGCAGGGCATGGCTTTGCTGTGTCCCTGACCAACAGCGGTCCCCTCGTCCCCTTTGGATCCTGAGCAGACGAGTGGTGCAGGAATGATGGCTGTGCAAAGGTCAGGGATGGCATGCAGCGCAGAGATCTCGGCCGCAGCCTCAGCGGTTCCTGCGTGTGACGAGGTGGAGCTCAAGGCCCCCAGTGCTGCCGTCTGAGGTCAGGACTGCGGATCCATTCAACCTGCCCGCCCTGCTTCTGACAGCAGGCACTGTGCCTTGTCTGCAGGGCAACTCTAGTGATCCTTGTGCTGCCAGAGATATCACACACTGGGAGGGGTTTTCCTCTTTCAGTGCCACTGGTTTTATTTTAGAAGCTACGGATGTGCCTGCTCCTGACAGATTTATTTTGGCCCCCAGACTGTTTTGGTACTCTCCATTGTACGTGACAAGGCCACAGATTAAGTTGATATTGGGGTAATAATATGATAATAGTACTTCCTTAAGTTAAACTTTTAGTCCTTTTATCCAGTGACATCAGTAGGTGGCCTTTCATGGCCTCTCCTACTTCTTTTGTAATATGGGAATGTCTTCCCTAGACACAAAGAACAGGACCTCAATTTGGATATTGTGTTCAATGAGTCTCTATCCTTCTGATCAGGATACATCCTGAGCTGCTATAGAATTTTCCCAGACTACCACAACAAGCTTTTGCAAAGCCTGCAGTTTGTGGAAACAATACTGTGGTCCTCACTAATCTGTCTTGTGAGGTACACAGGAACAGACAGCCAGATTGAAAAACTGCACTGGATTTGCTATAGGAGGGCCAGACTCTGGAGTCCAGAACTAAACTGTGTAACATCTTCAAATAACTGGTTTAAAACTTTGCTTAAGAGGGAAAATCTCAACCTTAATTTTCAGGTTGTTTATATCCTCTAGACGAGAACACATACCCTTAAAAATATTCTTCTGTTTATATAAATACGGGCATAATTTTTGCAAATAGTGTTTTGCAGTCCTCATCAATGTGTAATGGTAATTCATGGTCAAAAGTGAGGTTAAACATGAAGACTCTGTATTTTGCATTTCTGTATTGATACAATGGTCAGATTAAACTTTTGCACTGTCTGATACAGGGAGCAGAAACAAGAAGGTCTCATATCTGATTCTGCAAATGTTTCAGGCTGCTTGCATAGGCCCTTGCGTGGATTCCAGGAAAACAACTGGTACTCTTCTGTTCCTACCTGTTCCCCTTCCATCATGTACAGAGTACACAGTGCTCAGATCAGCCCCTGTTTATGAACTGTAATGGTGGATTTCTTGTCTTGAAATAGCAAGAAAGGAAGAATTTTGGGCATGGATGCCATGTTATGCAACCAGACTGACCAGCTGCTAATGTGAGCACACAGTACTGGCACCCCTTGTCTGGCAGAAACAGAACTTTACTCTTCAAGCAATTAATAAAAATAAAATTCCATAGCAGATGCATACTCTTTCCTTACAATAGCATTTCTTGCGCTTTCATTGAAAACCTAGACACAACAAAATCCAAAAGTGTAGACTTGATTGGGGGGAAAACAATGTCTTGTTTTCTGTGTATTTGCTTGATTTCAACATTGAAAGTTTTCAGCACACTTTTAATCTTCTGAGGAAAACATGAATAAATGGTAGTTTCTATTGTCATGGTAAGTGTTTTCCAGGGGGATAGTGGGGAGGGAGGGTACAGATGTACTTTGGTCACCACTGTAATCTTTGTGCTTTGACACAAGGTTTTTTGAGTGCAAAGTGAACAGACAAGTAGAGCTGCAAGTTCACCCTATGGGGCTTCCAAGGGAGAGATGTTGAATATGTTGTTAAATAAATGGCACCTTCATTATTTATTCATAACTAGCATGCTAACTGAAAAATGAAAACAGCTACACCAGTTATTTCAACAAAACTTTGGCTGATTTCAAATACAATTCCTGTCAGTAAAAAATATAGGACCTAATAATTCTGACCACTTCAGAGCCCAAATAATCTGTTTACTCAGTGACTGGTATAGTTTCTAGATATGTGTTTTGTTTTAATGTGAGGGTTTTTTTCAATTTGCATTAATAGTTAAAACTGCAAATTTGGTACATGGCTGATTCAGCAGCATAAATTATATATGTATAATTCAGCAGCTACTGATGTCTTTATGCAACACGGGATCATGAGTTGTGCTTTTCTGTTCTGAACTCATTGTGGGCCTCAGTCCCTCTGCCACTTCGAATCAAATTTTTTTCTTTTCCAAGGAGTATGTGTTTAACCTGTTTCCCTTGAGCTAGAACTTGAGCACCTGACAGTGACAGGGCTTGACTGCATTTGTGACTACTTTCTGGAGCTCACAGAGAAAACATTAATGTTCCTGAAACTGAGACCCTGACTGTGTCACTTAATATTTTCCTGAATATCAGAGCTGGTGGACTAACATTAACTAATATAAAATATTTTTTTATGGATCTGCCACTCAGAGTCAGTCTCTTTGGGGCAGAAATTGCCACGTGGTGATCTGAGCCACACAAATTCTCTGAAATATGGTCTATACTTTGAGCAGGAAATGTTTGATTATCCTGTCACAGCTCAGAGATGAAGTTCTTGGACAGAGCACCTGTGGATGTGGCAGGATGGCATTAGTACCAGGAACTCTAGCTGTGAAGGTTTTGCTCCTGGTGCTGTTCTTGACTTACTTTGTGGTTTTGGATAAGACACATAATCTCCACAGCTGTGGGATCTTTTAAATGATTAATATATGGGGCCATATGACCTCCCCCATCCAACTGGATTCAAAATAGAGGTGATCAGCCAGAGCAATGTGGAGTTTCTGTGGTACACGTCTGACAATGTGCCTAGTGCTTCTGGCAGTAGCATGCAGAGCCCTCTCAAAGGGCTCAATGCCTAGTGGGAGGGGAGCAGAAAAAGCCTCTGTATCCCATGGTTGAAGATTGCTACTCCAGCAGACCTCAAAGTCTGCTTAGAGAGCTGGTGTGGGGGTTTTTTTGATGGCTTTTCTGTGAATGTATGCCTGTGTAAAAATAGTTCTGCATTTCCACCTGAAAAAAATAATCATTTAACAAGAGAGAAGTAGTGTCTGTTTTACTGCCTGAAGCCACCATTAGTCCTCTTGCCTCTTTTGCTTCTGGTGAGATAGAACTCATAAAAATGTGTTGCTCCCTAGAAATAAAATTGCTGCTTTTTGCTGAGGGGAGAGCTGAGTACCTCCAGGGTATCACACTGGGCTTGCAGCAGGCCAAAACTGTGGACAGCGTGGAGGATTGCCGCCCTCTGTTGTTGTAAGGGAAAATAAGTATCTGCAGCAGAGCTAGTATTGTTCTTTCTCTGTCCTTTCTCTGACTTTTTTTCTTTTATAGTTTTTTTTTTTTTCCTCCCGTTTGATTTTACCTTTTCATGCAGTGGCTGGCTGCAGATTCGCAGCTGACAGATGGCTGGTTTCATCTGGCCACCTGAGGGTCTCAGTTGCCAAGTAAATTCTTGTCACAAGTGGTCAGGAGGTCAAGGCTGCTCATCTCTGCTGTCCTCGACAAAGCATGGAGCAGAAAATCAGTCATGCAAATCTTTGTGCATTTTATTTCCAGCATGAGTGTGTGCTGACGGAGTTCCAGATGGCTGAGGGACACGTCCTCTGGCTTGCTGGTACCTAAGCATCGGTTGGCCCATGGGGTCTGGTTTGCAGAGATGAACTTTTATGCAATGTATAGTGTGAAAATGACCTTGTACATTCCTCTCTCAGTGACTGTTTCATAGTAGTTATTTTCTGGTTTCATTGTAGTTGGCAGCAGTTAATTTCTTTTTCTTTTCCCTTCCTGCAGCTTATTTGCAGAAAAGCTGTTTTGCAGTTTCGAGTCATGAAGCCTTACCTGCTTCTGCTTTTATTCTGAACACAAAGCCTTGCACTTCATCAGCATTAACTGATCCTGATGCATTCCAGACAATGAAATGATGTCTGTTGGGGCTATTAGGAGAAGCCTCCCTGGGCTGCTAGATGCAGAATTTATAGAGTCTGTCTTTAACCTTTTGGAAAATGGAGAAATGTCTCATTATCTAAAATGATAGCCTTGTACACTGGAGAGTTTAGCTATTTGAACTACTTAGCCAACTCTACTTCTAATATATATATTTCATATTTAAAAACCTGAAGCTGCAAGAATTGTTATTTCTGTAGGTGAGAACATTTTCACCACACTTACAGGAGAGGGCTATACCCATGTGTATTCCGATCTGTCATTCAGAGTGGTCTGTTCTCTTGCTCTGCTTCATACATCGCCTCTTAAAAGCAGCTCTTTCAAATCTCACCTGCAGAAGAAAAACTGTTACATAGTGAAGGCTTCACCTGGTGGAATAGAGTGATCTACCCAGGAAGAGTCATAGATAATCAGCAAGGGTATTGTTACAGGCTTGTTCTAAGGAGCATGCTGTCACTTTGGGGGAGTTTTGTGGACTGCCAGTTTGGTGCTGTCCATGCTCTGAGGTAACAGAGATCAGGTCTGCGTGCCACTTTGCCAGGTTTTGGGCAGACAGAGTAAATGCAGATAATTGCAGTAGAGGATTAAACCAAAGGCATAAAATGATTTACCCAAAATCTCATAGGGAACTTGTGAGCTAGGAGTTATAGCTGTTGAATCTTGGGTTAGTGTCTCTGACAAAAGCTCATCATTCCTTTGGGAACAGCAAAACACACTGCAGTACTGTCATCATGGGAGAGGTGGAGTGAGCCCCTGGGATGAGACCGTGAGTCTAGTACCCTCTGGAGACACTAGAAGAAGGCTAGCTTGACCTCAAGAGTGGTGGTGTCAGAGTGAAGTGCTCAGCTTGACATCTGCCTTCTCTGCCTTGGCATAGGCTGTAGCACGCAGGAGACAGACCCCCTTCTCCTGCAGAACATGGGATGGCAATATAGCTCTGTGTACTGCTCTGGGAAATACTATTAAGCAATGCAACTGCAGCCCTTTTCTTTCCCCTCTCCCTGGATTTATCCCTGACTGACCTGTGTATGGCCTTGCTGTCTTCAAAAAGAGATATCAAAATTGTATGAAAACCCAATACCTCAACAGAAAGGAGTCCAGACAGACCATGCTGCTACTCTAAACAGGATTAATCTTATATATTCTTTTGCTTTATATGCTGCAATGATTTTTGCTTTGAGGGAATTCTCATACAATTGTTTGTTTTATTATAGCACTTACTCTTAGAGGAAGCTGTCAGGAGCTGCAAAAATCTCCTTCTCCTTTAATCCACTATAAAGCCAGCCCTTAAAACTGATTTGGTCCCAGACACCTTGGGCAGTGATATTTGGGTTGAGACTAGCTCTCACTGCAGAGACATCCTGCCAGCCCTGTGACATCTGGAACGGCACAGGCTAAGGTAGGCAACAAGTGCCAAGGTCCTCCTTCACAGGCCTATAAGAATAGGAAATTGTTCATAAATTGCTGATGTGCTGCTTTGATTTCCTTGCTGAAGATCTCTTATCTGGGAAGACTGATACTTGCAGTGAAAAGGAAGTGAGAAAAAATGTTGCTTTCTGCAGTGGAATATAGTCAACCAATACTGCAGTTTTACAGATGCTGGATCAAAACTGCTGGGTTTTCATACATTTTCAGAGGGCACCTACATGACAAACGCTCCCTACAGCCTTATGCAGGATGCTGAGCATTTACAAGTAGATGATGGCAGTGTTTACCTTTCCAGGTTATGAAGTAGTCTTAACTATTTTCAGTGTCAAAGTTAGAATGCATTGTGTGACATATGAGAATTACATACCTCCTGGTTCTGCAGAGATGAGTTTTTATCTTGCTAGCTCATCTGATGTGAAATAATAGACTGGCAACTGCACTGAGCCTTACAAGAAGGTACAGAATAGATTCATGTTGCATCCTATATATACGTGATCCCACGCTACATACGGAACTTTGGTACGAGTGCTGTAAGGGTACACGAAGGATTTCAGCCCACATAACTCTCAGGAGCATGATCTCCCAGAAGGGGAGTACTTGGTTTCAAGCATGCAAGTGCAAGCAGTGATCCCCTTGCCTCTCTTGAAAGATTTAAGATGCTTAGTGTTAGTTATCTTGCCTTTGCCAGCAGGCTGATGGAGTGGTATAGAAAGACTGGAATGCCTCCATCTCCATTGCAATTTATGGACAAAATAATTAAGCCTTTAGGGCTCTTTTTCTTTCTGCCAACCTCTGCCAACTTCTCCTATTCACAAGTCAGCTGCCTTCTGTTTGAATGCTATGTTATTCTGGTATAGGTTAAATGCAGATATAAAGACATCCTGGGAGGCTGTAAAAGGCAAATGATAAAGGTAGTTAGTACATAAGTAGCAAAAGGAGCTAATCAACAGCTGTGAAACCTTTTACTGTGGTCTTGGAAGTCAAGTATCTGCTGGGGTGGGTGCTCCTCTGTGGTTAGGTGTTAATGTGGGAAAGCCTATGCTTAGTCCCACACACTTAGAGGAAGTTGTATTTACTCTTCCATTTTTTCAATAAGCATTTTTTCAAAACTAAGTGGTGAGGTAGAGACACCAAATAGCTATTTCTTTATTAATAAACATCAATGAAATCCTACTAGTGTAAATTTACTTCTGTCAATATTTTATACATAGGTCTTGGTTGCTATATAATGCTCTGGAAGTATAGATGTCTTACAGGCACCAGAGGAGTGCAGAGTTTGTACTGGATGGGAACAGGGTTACAACTCCATGCAAATTCCTGCGCTACAAAGAATGATGAACCTGACAGATTCACTACATAAAAATATGGGAAAGATTGAGTTTCCGTCTCCATTTGCATTTGCAGCACCACTTTAAAGATCAAAAAACAGCCTTGTTTAAGTGTAAGGGTTCAGCTTTAAAATTTCTTGATGGGTTTGAAAGTGATGACCTGAATACTTCTGAGCCAACTCAGTTGATATGCCATTCTGTAATACACACTTGCATGTACCTTTGTTACTTTAGTACAATTTCACTCTCCTATCATTATCTTGAATTCTGCATGTGGTTTAACTCTCACCTTCCCATTCTTGAATGTAAACTGTCCATTAGTCTTGTCAAAAAATGTTTTCTTTATTTTCCCTGCCAGATCTGTGAGGCTCTTTTTGCCATCCTGGATGGGCAGGAGGAGAATTTCTCCGCTGTTCTCAGTGATAGGAGAAATCATCTCTCACAGGTGAATTGGTAGAAGAATGAAATGATGCTGTCCTGCATGGCTTCTGTGTCAGTCTAATTACTGACATAGCACTGGCTGCTTGATGGGAAACAGAGCTGTCCCTACTTCCTACTTTAAAAGAATATGTCCTGCAATCTGATTAAACCAGATTATTGCTATTGCCTTCATCCTAAAATCACAGCTGATTTTTACCCTGTTTTTGCCCCTTGGTAGTCTCGCAGGTGGTTGCAGTTTCTAAGTAATGATTCACAAGTAGTTGGATGGTGTGCCTCTGCAGAAGATAATTCCTCTCAGAAACATACCTCCCATAGAGGGTTTTTTTCAGTTTGTGTTGGGGCATGCAGTCCAGTAGGGGATGGAATGAGAACGTGTCTTGCTGTTGGGAAGAGTACAAGTATTGCACCCCAGTTTCCTAACTCTTTTTGTTTGACCACAAGGGAAAGCTTTGTAAAAAGGTTTATGACAAAACTCCTGTTGACTTCGTCTGAACATCCAGTGGGATAACTGTCACTGGAGAGACTGGAAAAGCACCCAAGACTGACCACATTATGGAGCAAAAGCTTTAAAGCACTCTCCAAAATTGTAAACAAGTCTGCAGCGCAGTACATAGGACAGATTTATGTTCCCAACCATAGGCACTTTTTAGGGGGCAGCTGAGAACATCTCTCATCATCATTTCTTATGATGCTTTGGCAAATAGCAACATCTTTCCCTTAGCAGCTACTTAAATATTTTTTGCTAATGCTCCATCCCAGCAAGATAAAAGGGGTATTTAAATGTGTACAAGAGAGGGATTTAATTTTGTACACATAAGCTTGAATTTTATTTTCTCTTTGAAGACTCTTAAAGAGCAGCTGTGGAGCGGGTTTTTCTTAATCATTTTTTTTAATTAGGATTTTGAGGACTTCTGTAAGCAGAACAGGAGATGGAGCTATTTCCTAGCATGAAACATATTTTGCAGTTCAGTTAAGCACTGGTAGTAGTAGCATGTTGTCCTTGATACAGTTCTTATATTATCATGATTGAAGTTCCCCTCTAATCTCTCTTTTTTAAAGCTCAGTAGTAGCTGCCAGCACATCAATATGATATTTTATTCAGAATCTGGATTTGTGATTAATGGAATCAATAACCAGCAATCCTTTGCTTATGTGAGTGAAGTAAGCAGCTCTCAGAGGTGTCAACTGTTTATTTTGAGGTGAAAGAGGTTATTTGCAAGGCTCACAGTTGTGTGTCCATTTCAGCTACCAGGCTAAACATGAATTATTCTTGAAATCCTTTTCTGTTTTGTTTCTTACCTTGTTTTACACAAGGTCATATATTTATTCTCAAGTATCTAAATTAAATTTAAATTTTTTTTTGGTTGGTTTCCTAAGGAAATTAGACTTTTTGAGTCATGTTCCTTGTCTGTGTATCTGTCACAATGCTGCAATTGACTTTTGAACCACTGGTCGATTCTAGTGGCATTTGGCAGAGGGGCAGAGGTTTTGAAAACAATTATATTCCTGCAAATGGCACAGAAATTGACAGCTGGGTGATGGAGAGAAACCCTGCTAACATTCTTATGGAGGAGAAAGAGTCAGCATTCATCTGTTACCAAGCGTGAGGAAATCCACTCAGAAATGCCCACCTCTTGAAATACTGGCTTCCTTGGTTTTGCTGTCCCTGGAATGCTTTTTGTTTGTTTATTTTCACTCAAGGCATATAAAAACCAAGCAAAGTAAATATATTTTATTTTTATGCTAAGAGTTGTAGGGCTGTTTTGGGAGATAAAGCTGATACAGAATCAATAGTTAATTTGGCGGTTTGTTGTTTTTGTTTGTTTGTTTGCTTGGAAGATGTGCCAAAGAAATAAATCACGCTCTTCACTTCCTGGTTCTGGCAGGAAATGGAAACAGAGTAGTATAAAGAGAGAATGTCATTTCCAGATTGCCTGGAAGCAGAAAAGCCTAAGAAGTAAGAGAATCTGTGAACATATAGCTATCCTATACCTTCTCTGTTTTTCCTGGGAACAGATGTACAGACCCAGAAATAATTCTTAGGTTATCTTGAGCCCTTCTTCCAAAGCCCCTGTGGGCTTTACCTGATCTATGAACAAAAGCACAGCAATGCCTAGCACAAGTTTATTTTCCTGTTCTTGTTGTCACTGTGCTTTACTGCGGGGTGCTCATTGCTCTTGCCAGACATGGAGGGATCTCTTGGCATCGCTACTCTCCTTGTAGCTGCCATCCCCAGTCATGCCCCAAATAGCACAACACTGGTGCCTGCCCACAACACGCTTTGGGTCAGCAAGGCAAAGACCTGTAGGTTTGTGGAGTTTGAGACATGGCCTAAGGAGGTGCTGCTGGTAGGCAGATTTCTCCATCTGCTAGGAAAGGTCAGCCTCATTGGGCAAGGAAGGGTCCTGCCTCCTCTCCTTGGGGAGCAGAGCCAGGAGATAAGAAGGGAGGTATTAGTTTACTTCATGTGCATGTGTGGCATAACAGAAAGAACAAAATGCCAAGCACTTCAAAGTAATTTGTTTTCCATTGTGAAATATGGGTTGCTCTTTTTTGTGATTTTCATGTGGTCATCTCAGCTATGAAGTTAGAAATGTTCTGTTTCTTTGGATGTGTCTTTCTTCCTTGCCCATCAATGCAGAGGCATGTCCTAGCCCTTGATATTTCCCACAGGCTGCCTCACTCACCATTGTGTCTGTTCAGCACCATTCTCAAATCTATTTTCTGCCATTAATTGATTCTGGCTACAATACTCCAAACACTTGACAAATGCAACAAGAGTAGTTCACATCTCATCTAACCTAATAAGAAGCAGTCTTTTCATATCCTATAAACTTCAGTGTCATTAAACTAAAGACCAGTCTACAAACATTACTGGAGGCTTTCTTATTCAATTTGTGGTGGCAACAAATGAGATATTTTTGTATGGAGTTTGGCACTATTCAGGCTTTGCCCGTATAATATAACTAAACCTCTATTTGTTTATCCTGAGCCCATACAACCACCTTTTCAAACGTCTGGCCCATATCCTTTCAAAAAGAATTTAACCAAAAATATATATGTATAGAGAACAGCTGAAGAGAAAGGATAGTTTTTGAAAACATTTTATAGTTGTGTTTTCTCACAGATCACTTAAATGTAGTGTATGAAATATATGCAACTATGGACCTTGTATTTACCAGGAATTTGTTGTTGTTTTGTTGGGGTTGTTATGCCTTGAGTTAATGAGGCATTAACTTGGGAAGCAGTCCTCAATATGTGGGTAACTTTTTTTTAAAAGCCACCTGAAATTGGTTTGCATAGCAGAGCATGCACAGTTTCAGCGTTATTCATCAGACTTAGTTCAGGTAACTGCGAAGAATATTTGAAGAGATGGTTGAGTACATGTTTTCTTGCAAATTCAGTGGGTATTACATAATACAAGAAAAGAGCAAAAAGCATACAAGCTTTGCTTTTCTCCCAGAGAAGTATTTTCAGTCCTTGCTTCTACCAGTAAAGATGCTGACAGACGCACTTATATTTTGGAAATATTCCCCAGGTTCTTTGACATACTGTGACACCTGAAATCCTCACAAGTGGTATCATAGAGTAAAAAAAAGAGCATGTACTTTCAGGATATTTTGAGGTCACCTGTTCCTATTTCCAGCTTGTAGGGGAAAAATAGTATCTCAGCTAGACAAAAGAGCCAAGACCTTGTTGATCATCCACATTCATCCACATTATCAAGAGTGAAGGTCTTCAGCTTGCCTGGCCCACGAATGCAAGAAAACACCTGATTGAGAGCAGAGCTCTTCCTGCTGTTACTATACTGCATAAGAGCAGATAAACATTAGAAACAGTCTGTACTCTTACAGTGGGCACAGGAGATTTGGCAGGTGTTCACATGTGTTCTGGAAGCATATTATATTGTTACTGGTGAAGGAAGTCACAAAAGCCAGAAGAAGTGGAAACTGTCAAATTTCTGTTGTACTATCTTAATACCTTGGGTTTTTTCTCCTTAGCTGGTCCTCTTTTTGTTAGATATTCCTGTTTTGGCAAATACTTTATTTCTCAAGACAGCTGAACTGTATGATGCAAGGATTGATGAGAGACAGAGGTCTACTTATGCTAAGGAAACATAAATAAGCCTAAAATAAGAAAGATCATATAGCTCTTCAAGAGGCTGCCCATCTCCCCTGAAGTAAAATTTTTCCTGTGAATCTTAGAGTTGCCAGGCTAAAGCACAGAAGCTCAGTATTTTATTAGAGTTACGGTCTTAATGTGGAAACAAGAACATGAGTGAAATGATGCAGATTTCCTTGCCTCATGCTCTCAGCCTAGTTTTCCACAAAAGCTTGGTTCTGGTAGGTTTTCTTCATTCTTTAAAGCAGAATAACTTTTCTCCCACTATGATGGTAAATATGCCCCATTGACAAACATGTATCTGTTAATCAGTGGCATTACTACAGCTCAAAACCAAAATCAGTTTAAGCAATTTCTGAAATCAAACTGATATTTTAAGTCTTGAACTCAAATGGGACAAAATATGAAAACTTCACAGCTGTGCTGTAACTGAACTCAGAACTTGTAATGCTGCCTCCTTGACTGAAATGTTCAATTGCCCCAGCTGCTGGGGGACAGCACCATCTTTCAAGCTTCTATGTACTTAGCTGTAGCATACAGCAAATTTAATTTTCTTACCTCCTCATCAACACAGTCAGCAAGTCCCCTGCCATTAAACATTTTCATCAAGTGAAAACACTAACATACAGGGATCAAATTACTTCTCAGTCTTCACTTTGATAGGCTGAATAGATTAAACCCCTTAATCTGCAAAATAGCACTTCTGCAGTCCTCTTTTGCTCTCTTTCTTATTTCCACATTCTCCAGTGTGGACACCAAACCAAAATAATCTAGTGCTCTGTACTTCAGCCAGACTACTTCCTTTACTGGTGACATGAGATAAAGATATCAGTAGATGGTACTGCTTTTCAGTTTGTATTTCTGAGTCACATTATTTGGGATAAATTTTCTGTTTAAAAACCAAGGGAAAATGAAATTCATTGAATGAATGTGTTCCTTTAAAACAGGTCAGTGCAAAGGTATAGAAAAGGGGGAGGAACAACAAATGCAACCAGAAAGTTTAAATGTAAATTTCATTTTTTAGTAACAGAATTGGTAGCTACAAAAAGTTCAAGTATGTTCCCTAGTGGCCCCTGAGAATGCCAGTAGTGCTGTATGGGGTTTGTCATCGGTTCCGTATTCAAATAATTAGTAATAGGCAATGTTATTTTATTAAGGATCTGTGGATTCTGATTCTTAAAACAGTTGTGTTACTTAATCCTTATTTTGAAAACTATTACTGTGAGTTGATGTTTCTTTCCTCGAAGGGAGATCAACAGAGGTTTTCAGAGCATGCTTCCAATGAATTCACAGTTAATTATAGTGGGGTTTGCTCTTTCACTGTATTTGCTAGACACGCTAGTAGAGTAGTATTTAGTTCTTCCAAGAAGTGTATAAGCTTGACCTAATATCTATTTTCACGTCTTCTGATATATTTCAGATTATTTTTCCTGAAGTGTTGCATTGAAGGGAGAGGCTACTATTTGTTTCCAATTAGTACCTCCATATTCAAATATGGCATACATCTTTCAAGCCTCTGTCACTTGAATCAAACTATTTCCTCAGCACTCTTCTGTACTACTTCCACCTACTCACAAATTAAATTAATCTGTGCTTCCTCTTGTCACTAATTAAACTCCCCCTCTTTTTCAGATGAACAGTCTTTTATGCTTATCATCATGTCTGGGTTTCTACCTTTCAAGTCTTTCATAACATCTGTTTTATAATTACTGTCTCATTTGATAGTAAAATAGCTGTTAGTAGAGGTATCACTACTGCCTGGCTGATAGTTATCTCCATGGCTTCTCCTGCTACCCATCACAGCCACAAATATCTTATTAGTTTGTGGTTTCCTCACTTCCCACCTCTTCCCCCGCCCCGCAGTATTATAGGAACTGTCAGTCACACAGCAAATGAATGCTGCAGGAAATCCACAGTGCCTTCTCGGATAATCCAGCACTATAATTTCCTCATCTACATCTAGTACTGTTAAAAAACCAACAAACAGTATGCAGTGTTCTCAAGCCTGCTTTAGTCTTGTGACTAGCCTGAGAGGGCTTTTCACTGAAGGACCATTTACTGCCTGGTGCTGTGATGTAGTCTGAGTGGCTTTGACAACGAGAGGTTTTGTGGCTCTGAAACTTAACAGAAGTAAAAAGTCTACAAAAAAACGGTTCTGGGAGGAGGTCTCTGAGTCGGGAGGGAGCCTTTTAAGGTTCTCTGTTGAACAAAAAATTAACTCACCCAATATTTGAAAGATTTTTTGAGATACTGAGTCAATATGCCTCTAGAAAGCTTACTATTTCTTTCCTGTAACACATCAGCATGTCAATGACAGGTAACAGTAATAAGCTTTGAATTTAGAGGTCTTCACTTCCAGTGTGGATGGTGGTGTGTAACCATTCTTCTCTTCTTTAGTAGGCCTGCTTTTAAATATTACAGCACACCATCCTTGCATGGGTGTCCTTTAGGTATGTGAGTTTGTTTTCCTCTGACACTGCAGAAAAGCAGTTTAGATTTAGACAATGCATTCATGAGATGTGAGCGAACTTGAAATTGTCTTCATTAGTGCAATACTCTGTAATTATCTTTTTCCCATTGCCAGCATTTGACTAACAATATTTCAAATTTGAGTTTCCCTTTCCACCTCCTGCAAAACCCTTAGAGCTGATTCTCTGATGTCACACTTTTTGCTGCACCTGCAGACACAGGGCAAAGGGAAACACTGTAGGATTTGTCCAGACAAGAACAAGTTTGCAACACTTTCAAGTTGTAAATTGTTATGTTTTGTCATTTCCTTAAAAATTAGCTAAGGCTATTAAAGGCCCAAGCTATCCCTAATTACATGTGAAGAAACAAGTCCTAACTGTATTGGTAGTGAATGCAACATTATGTCTTAAAGAGCTTGCACTGCCACCAGACGTTTCTCTGTCACAATTATTCTAACTAAAATTATCCTAATAGTGGATTGGCTACTTCAGTAAGTTGCTAATTATTTCATATTTATTTTAAAAGGGCATATTAGTTTTTCTTTCTGTGTTTTCCCATGTTCACCAGGCTTGATTGAAAATATTAAAGCTTTTTCTATAAAAAGATCCTTAACTGGGTTGCACTGTGCCAATTAGTAGAGATTTGAAAGTAAGTTCCTTGCATTGCTGTGCTCCTCACAATTTCAGGAGGCAATGATAATCACGCATTTGTATCATGTGGGTACCATGTAGCAGATGATGTATTGGGGTTCTGAACAGCAGCTAATTTCCTTTTTGTGGTTCCTGATATGCCGTTGCCAACAGTACAAGATTAAATCCATTTCCTTGGTCAGCTTCTTACAGCTATAGAGAACATTTTCACCTGAAAAGTAATCCTTGTGGAGAGACAGCTGGTTTCTCTCAGAGCTTTTCATGAAACAAAGCTGATGCCCAGACTGCCTGAAAGGCTAATGGTGCTCTGGGAAGCAGACTACTTCAGATCCTGCAAAGATATATGAAGGTGAGGGTCTGACTGTGATTATGTACGATGCACAAAAAAAATGCCCAGTGTTTCACACCATTTGTGTAGTGGAATTGCTTGAGTGTGCACAAGTGCCATACGGAAAAATGATCATTGTTCACCAACACTTCGAGTAAAGCAAAACTGAGTTCCAGACCTGCAGTTTTACTGTTCAGAGGATTGACTTCTCCCTACTCCCTCCCAAAAGGGCAATTCTACCAGGGTTCATTGGTGTAACTCTGGCATTGATGTAGCCTAGATACTAGTGGTAGTCCTAAAAAACACAACTTTTAGTTGGATGGTAACCTATGGTTTTAAGGGAGCTGCCTAAACTATTACAGGGAAATTAAAATATCTGTGTATGCACACACACACACAAGCATTATTGCTGGAGCTGTATTCACAGTCAGTGGAGATCACCTAGAGGTAATTGTTATTCTCGTTGCTGTTTCAACTAAATTAATTTTGTGCTGGTATTGGTCAGTCCTCTGTCATTTATTGTAGAAAAAAGGAATGGGGAACTGGGATATCACATGCTGTGGCTTGTGTTTTGCTTTGAGGGGGCTTTTATCCCTTTAAAAATGTGCTGCTCCTCAGAGCAACTTGCATGGGCTTTTTGAGGAGAAAATGTTCCTTGTGTTATTTCTTTCCTGTCTCTTTCCCTTCACTAGCACTCAAAGAAAAGCCAGAGGCAGGATTGTGGAAAAAATAGCTGCTACTGAAAAAAACAGTGTGATTAGAGTGCTGGATGCTTTCCTGTTAGCGTGGAGTGAGAAACAAACTTGTTAGCAGAACTCAGGCTGTCAGGCCAACCGCTTGCCATTTATCCTGGGTATTCATAGGCAGAAGATGTGGATGCATGTTGCCTTCCAAAAAACAAGCAAACATCAGCTTCCGTGTATAACTTCCAGGCTATAAATCTTCACTAAAAGAAGAAGCCTTGTCACTAAACCTAAGTAGTTCACATTATTCAACTGAACTAGCAAAATTTGTAATAACTAATGGTGAAATAGTATCTATGTAAAAATCAACAAAGTAAGCAAATTAGTTTCAGTGCTTGATTAGTTGTAACACCAGGCTAATATGGCAGAATAATCAATCCTTGTTTACCGTTGTGTATAAATCTCACTAGGAAACCTTATTACAGTCAGTCAATCCTCTAATTAGACTCTAGAAGAGTATCCTCTTCCGTCTTCAAAGGAGTTGTCATGATCTTGTCAGGATCAGTTATCTTAAATTATGTTATAACCTTAGAAAAAAAAAACCAATTTAAGATAACCATAAAAACATCTTAAAAATATGCAGGCATAATAAAAACACTGGCTTAATATTCAACTGCCAACTAAAAAAGCCACCAGACTGTAACACACGTTAGCTATTCTGTGTACTAAAGACAATGATCTTACTGATTTTGGCAAGCAAGGAAATTCAGAATCATATATTTTTGAACAGTAAGACAGACAGCTTTAAATCTTGATAGAGAACATTTCTCTATTAAACATGGCAAGATGAAACTAATAAGCACTAAAAAATGTTCAGTTCTGTAGATTTGCATGCTCTCCAAGTATTTCCCTCACAGCACTCAATTTGTTTGCAATTGTAAAATATGTTGCAATTTCCTTTTGGCTTTTTAAAAAATAATATCTAGATATTTAGTGTCTCATTATGTCTTGTATTCCTGACAAATGAGGAGCTTTATTTTTCCTTCTCAAATCCTCCTTTTAATACAGGAATTTAGAATAGTATTTTGCATTGTCTAAAATTATGTATGTATGTAAAAATAGTAGTTATGAAACACTACTTTTATAATTATCTGGATAATTATTATGGATAATTCAAAAGAACAAGCACACTCATAAAACCTTCAGTAAGAGTTTCAAATGCTTTTCCTATAGGTAGGACATGAAACAACAGATTTAATATCATACTGAGTATTTTTCCTTGCACTTTGAGGGAGGGTTCCTGTGAAATACATGCTCTTATCATAGTATATGATTATGATATAACTCTAGGTGTTAATTAGATCCACGTTAGCTGAGCAATTATTTCAAGCACCTGGCAAATGTGTTGAAAATCAATTAGTCTTGTATTGAACATGTACTGACAATTTGTATTGTACTATGAATTTCTTCAGTGACATGAAAGTTTCATGACCGGCAAAGGTCTGCCATTTCTCAAAATCGAGTAGAGCTTGTTGTACCTAAATTTCATGTAGGCAAGAGCTGAAACTGGTATTATTTTTGGTTTAGCAGAGGGCTATAATCAAGACAATCTTAACGAGACCTGGAGTCTCCAAATTCATTGATGAGATATTTGATTCAACCTGTATTTATCCCTTCCCTCTGTGAGTAGTGCAGTGAGTTGTAATTTTGAAAACCACGTGTAAAATATGGAAGAAATTTCTATTTTGAGGGCATTTTGCACAGACTTGCTCACAAGTGTAATCTTGGAGAAGTTCTGGGCTGCTGAATTGCAGCAGCAAGCAGAATGAAAAAGCACTTCTTCCTGTTTCCTCCAAAATACCATGTGTGAGAAATCATAGTGGGGGGAAAATAGCTGCCACAAAATGTTACAATATTTTTGTCAGACATATTGCGTTTGTACTGCGTGTGTTCTCTAATTTTAAAACTATGCAAAGTGCCTGTGTGACAACATTATTTCCTGCTTTACATATAGAATTTGGTAAAGACTAGGTATTTCCTTTCTTGCATCTTACAGCTGGAATCATAAAGATATCAGAAGTGACTGCTTAGACATAAGTCATAGGGATGGAATGCACATTCGATATTTCTAGCTTCCGATAAAGACTGGAATTTATTTAACTTCAGAATCTAAAAGGAACCTCAAAAGTTTCCATGTGAAACTAAGTTACTTGAAATAATCCTGAGGAATTGTTGCACTTTGATCAGCTGCAATGAAATGTTGGATTTTGACTTTTCATCATATTCCTTTACAGGTATATGCTGTCATGTTTCGTTTTCCAGAAAGTTTTAATTTACTGATAATTTTGGAGGTTGCGGTTAGAAGTGGAGGACTTTTGATAAGAATTTTTTTATAATATCTGGCCTTGGTTTTTGCCTCTCTCTTTTGATTGCAAATTTGTGTCACTTCTGGTGCAAGCCCTGTGAAAGGACTATGTGGAGGGAACTCAGATATAATGTGCGATGTGCACCATCCGTGGCTGGAATTAATGATAACGTTCAGGTAGGTTTAACATGCACCTTTTTAACTTTCTCTGCACCTGTATTACATCTTGATGTGTCTGATCAGCCTTGGAAAGTGATAGATAAATTAGGAAGGCGGTAGGTGAAGGAGGAGAACAGTCCCCCAGCTGGCATAAACCTGCATTAACTCATTCGTCATAATTCTTAGACTTCACAACCATGACATCAATTTATCTAGCTGAGTACCTAAGCCTTAATTTAAAAGATTGCAGTGTTTTTAGCAAAGTTGTGATGATTTATTCCTATTTTAAATCTGCACTCTGCAACAATGCATGCCTGATCTTATCTTAAGATGCACACAGAAACTTGTTTGAAAGGAAATAGAGCTGCTGCTGTACATTTGATGTGTAGTGACTGCAGAGAAGAGAGAAAGAGCACGAAAACCTCAGTCAGTATCTCAGTGTGTATCCTCCTCTCTATTCATAGACGCATTTTTCTCAACTACATCTCTAACACTACAACTCTGTGTCAATTCAGCCCACTTTTGCACTAAACTTCTGTCATATTTTCTGCTTTCCTTGGAATCAATGCTACTTGTGGATGATTAGAATAATAACTGATTGTATTGGTCCAGTGTGGCAAACAGTATTGGAGGTGTTGTGGTGTGATGGTGTGACTGGATTTTTATGGATGTGGAGGACTGACCAGACCTCGTTCAGACCTGTTTTACTCAACACATCTCTGCCTTTCGTCTCTGCTTCCCTACACCACTAATGAGGCCTGAGTATGCCTCCTCTTGAATTGCTAGTTGCACTGATGTGGACTGGTATTAAATTGAATACCATTAAATTGCCATTAAATTGAATCATTATTTATTTTCACCAACGATCAGGCCTTGAATATGCTGAGCTTGGTCTACTGTGGCCTGATGGGATGCATCTTCCTCAGAGGGGAAAAAGGGCTTTAGCTGCAGAGTTAGTGGGGCTCATCAGTAAATCTTTAAACTGGAACAGAAGGGGGAAAGGGACAAACCCAGGCTTGCCAGTGACAAGCATTGGGATGGCATTCCAAAACTTGAAGAACTGAGTGCCAGTAGAAACCCTCAATCTGCTCCATGAGGTATCAGCTACAGTAAACCGCATCTGAAATGTTTCTATACCAAAGCACACAGCATGAGGAACAAGCAAGAGGAGCTCAAAGCTTCATCCCAGTCTCGGAGATTTGACATCATTAGTATAAGTGAAACCTGGTGGGATGAGCTCTGTGACTGGAGTGCCATGTGGCATGGATGCAGGTTCTTCAGGAGAGATAGGCGGGGGTGGGGGGTGTTGTATGTAATGGGGGGGCTGGAATGTATGGAGCTTACCTGTAGGGAGTTTACAGCTGGCAGTGACATGGCTGAGAGACTCTGAGTGAGGATTAAGGGGCAAACTAATAATGCAGATGTCATTGTGTGAGTCTACTATAGACCACCTAGCCAGGATGATGATGAATTATTCTTCAAGGAACTAAGAGAGCTTCAAATAAACTGTCCATGTCCTTATGCGGGACTTCAGATGTTAAGTAGAAGAATTACCCATCTGGCACAAACAGATCCAGAGGATTTCTAAAACACTTGGATGACAACATTATGGTACAGATACTACAGGAGCCAACTAGGAACAATGCTCTCCTTGATTTGTTCCTGATTAACAGAGAGGGTCTCATGAGTGAGGTGCAGATTGGCAGCTGTCTTGGCCACACAGACCAGGAAGAAACTGAGTTTGAAATCTCTGTTGACAGAATGAAAAGAGTCAGCAAACTTCAACCTTGGATATGAGTAGAGCAGACTTCATGCTGTTCAGGGACCTAGTGAGTGAGGTCCCCTGAGAAAATGCTTTTGAGGGTGCTGAAGTCCATCAGTACTGGTCGCTTGTTAAGCAGCCCCTCCTAAGGGAACAGGATCAGGCGATTCCAAAGAGTCAAGCAGACAAGGCAGAAGGTCAGTTTTACTGAGCTGGGATCTTCTATTGGAGATAAGGCAAATAAATTAAGGTATATGCCCAGTGGTATCAAGGTCAGGTCAGGTGAGGGAGGAATACAGAGATGCTGCTTGCCACTGTAGGGAGAAAATTCATGTGGCCAAAGCTCAACTGGAGTTGAAGCTAGTTAGAACTGTGGGGGACAATAAAAAATGTTTTTTCAAATACATTAATGGCAAAAGGCAGTATAAAAATAAGCAATTATAACCAATTACAGGACAAGGGGAGTCACCTCAGAGACAGGGACATGGACAAGGCAGAGGTGTTTAATGTTTTCTTTGCCTCTGTTGTCAATACTGGTGATGGACCAAGGGGGTCTCAGTGCCCTGAGCTGGAAGACCATGACTACAGAAAAGATAAACTCACAGTTAACTCTGAACTTGTTCAGGATCTGCTGCTGCAGCTGGATCCCTAAAAGTCCATGGGGCCTGATGGGATTCATCTGAGAATAGTCAAACAGCTGGCTGATGTCATTGCAGGGACTCCATCAAAGACTTTTGAACAGTCTTGGGATTCTGGAGTTGACTGGAAGCTGGCTAACATTGTCCCAATTTTCAAGAAGGTCAAGAAGGATGACCCTGGTAACTATAGGCCTGTCAGTCTCACATCACTGACTGGTAAAATTATGGAGAAAATCACTCTGGGAGATATTGAAAAACAACTGAAGAACAATGCAGTCATTTGTCACGGCCAGCATGGCTTCATGAGGGGAAAGTCCTGCTTGTCAAATTAATTTCCTTTAATGACAACCCACCTAGCTGATCAAGGGAAGCCAGTTGATGTAATCTTTTTGGATTTCAGTAAAGCTTTCAACAGTGTCTCTCAGAGTATCTTTCTGGACAAAAAATGCAGCACACAGCTGGATAAACACATCATGTGATGGGTGAGCAACTGGCTCACGGGTCAGGCACAAAGGATAAATGTAGTTACATCAGACTGGCAACCAGTCACTTGTGGGATTCCGCAGTGACCAGTGACAGGACCCAAGGGAATGTTGTGTCAGGGGAGATTTAGGCTGGATATCAGGAAAAGAGTCCTCACACAGAGTGTGGTTAGGCACTGGAAGAAGCTCTCCGAGGAAGTGGTCACAGCACCAAGCCTGATACAGTCCAGGAAGCACTTGAACAATACACTCAGACACATGGTGTGACACTTTGCATTGTCTTGTGCAGGGCCAGGAGTCAAACTTTGATGATTTCTGTGTGACCCTTTCAGCTCAGGATCTTCCATTATTTCAGTTCTCTTTCAAGTCCATTATTTCAGTTCTCTCTCGAGTCACAATTAATAACAGCCTAAGCTAAACTGTTTAAAAATACTGCACATAGTAACTAGGTATAAGGCTTCCTCTCATGGAACTACTGCACACAGACTTTGATCTTGGACAGTTCTGGTGCTCCTTCAGCTCAAAACATGGTTTTAAAGGAGGAATATTTAACATAGGAACCAAGTGAGACAAGTTACAACACTTTCTACCTCTGTATTATTTTATTATGTTGTAATTTGGAGAAGTGAAAATAAATCATGTGATGATCCAATTATTTATCCCTTTCAGAAAGTCTAGGGTTGCTGAATGTGTTTGATAGTCCTTGATTGTTTAGACAGATAGTATATCTTTGTGGCCTTTTCTTTTCCCACTAGGTTTAGTAAGGATGATAAGCACATGATGCATATTTCTTTCTGTCAAAATTGTTTTTTCTCTTCTACTGTTTTTTTCCACAGTAATTTGTAATCATTTGTCTGGAAATACAGCATGGCACTGCTATATTGTCTAACCTATTTTCGATTGTTAGTTCAAGAACAAGATATATTCAATATTTTTCAGTATGTTTGTAAATTCTCATTGTACTCCTTCAAGTTCAAAACCTTTTTTTGTATCTTAGAAGTGAACTGCAATATCTCTCAGTGATAGAAGAACCAATATAAATTATGATTACACATAGATTGAATGTTACTTAGGAAGTGTCAGTTTACTTCTCAGAATAAACTTCAACGTGACATAGGCTGTGCAACCATCTCACATTTGTTTTCTCTGGGAGGGAGCATTTGTATTAAGTTAGAAATACATATTTGGGCACAAGATATGTGTAAGATCTGAGAACAGTGAAGAAGGTTCTTCTGTGACTTTTTGAGACTGAACTGAAATTCTCCATCAGAAGGAAGAAATTCTTTGTTGAACTTCTTGTATTGGGTGTTTGACTGCTCAGAGGTAGCAATGATTTCCTAATTCTCATGAACAAGCAGGCAGAGCTGTTTTAACTAGCTCTCTCAAGTGTGCATATAGACTAACTTAGGTGTGTACTCTTCAGATTACTTCTGTTCTTGTGGTAAGAGAAGGAACAACAAGTCTGGAGAAAAAGATTAAAGAATTGAAGTTTGAGATATGAGCTTACCTCATCCCTTTCCTCAAGACCCTGATTACACTGTTCTACCAGAGGCTGTATTTTACGGCACTCCATTGCAGCCCCTGATGGATTTACAGAAACACATGCACCATCTGTGGATTCATGCAAGCTTTTCTTGTCAAAACAGCCTCAGCCAGAAATATTTGTGTTGGATACAGCCTTACTAGGGAGAAACGGATCCATCTTGTCAAGGAGGGAATTGGCTTGTCATTATTCAAAAATCACTCAAGATGAGCTGCTGTGGGGTGCAGCCCCCCTCCGTGTTGAGGTGGCTAAGCATTTCTCAGAACCAGGGTTATAGTCATAGTTTTATCAACTTTCACTCATAATTTCCTCTATTGAAAGCTAGATGACAATGATAACTTTTGAAAAAGCCTAGACATAGTTTTTTTTCTGTAATAGTTGCATTCTCTTTCACAGTGAAACATAATCAACATACATTTACATATTTCATGTAATCAGGACAAGTGGAGGTGCATGATAAAAGAGGGATATTATGGTCAGAGTGTACAGCTTCATCTTGGTATAATGCAGCTAATTACAAAATGCCAACTGCAAAAATTGACAAAAACTGTCAAAAAGCTTAACTGGTGCACCCTTTTTTATTCATTTGTACTTGAATCTGTAAGCATACTCATTGTGAGAAAGACTCACAGTCTTTCTAGAAACTTTGGAAAAACAGAAAATTCTTGCTGGAAAGACAAGCTCACACAATGCATTGTCAGCTCTGCAAGCTTTAGCAATGAAAATAATGCTTATTGACTTTCACTATGTTCAGCTCTGAGGAACACTTCAGATGAGACTAAGCTGAATTCCTCTTCATGTCATGAATTATCATCTAAGCACTTAATAGATTCCAGTTAATCATTAATATTTTCAAATCATTTTAGAGAAAATGTGCTAGGACAGATGCTGTCCAGGATGTAATTAGAATACAACAGGATTGCACAGTTGCAGCTGACTTAGTTTACCTTCTATGAACTATTCCACTATTGAGAATTATGAAAGGGAAGGAACATGTCCGGTTTTCTCAAAAAGACTTCAAAAAACCCCACGTAAATAATCCAGGTGTCTAATTCCTGACAGTTCTCAATCCATTTCATAGACTTGAGATAAATACAAGGTTTCTACTGATGAGATCTCTTGTACCACTTGGATGCTTGTCCATGCAAAGGTGTCTAGCTATAAAAATGTACTGGGCCGGAGGAAGCTATGATTTTTTTTTTCTTCTGACAGCTACATCTTCTGTGCATTAAACGTACACAATCTAAAGAGCAAGTAGAGAAACATTTTTTAACATGCTCTTTTTAAATTATATCTATATATATGCAAGTATACAAGCATATATACTTTATACCTATATGCTTAATATATAAAATGTATTAATTATGTAGATATATATGTGTTAATATAAAATGTATAGAGAGATCTACCTCAAAAAATAAAATCAGGCAGCACAGTCCACAAAATTTCATTAGATTCGAGCAGCATGTCCTGAAGTCCATAACATACATCCTGATATTGGGTCTTGGTGATACAGGGGTAGATTTCTTCAGTGGAGTAATAAATTAATTGCCATCTTTTTTTTTTTTTTTTAAAGTACCCAACTCTGCCTTTTCTTTTACTGCCACAGAAGTAAAACTCCATCTCCTCAGCTTCTCAGTGTCTGTGAGCAAGTCAGCTACAGCACCTGCTCCTTCCTGTCCAGATGCTGTGGCTGGAGCTTTTTTGATGGGTAGGAGCATGCCAGGGCCCTCCACGCTCATTTTGTGGATACACGTCAGCAATCTGAATCTGCTCTCCTAGTCCCCACACAGGAACAGCTCAGCTTGTTACCATTTCTAGCACATCTTCATCTGTTGCTTGGTTTACTGCAGCTATAAAGCAGCAATTTCCTTCTATTTCTATTTCTATGGGAGGCAAAAAAAGGAGGCATCATTATAGCTTTAAAAGTCACCAGAAGTTATTCACATCAGCATGATGCTGTGTTTTTCCATTCCCCGTTTATCTGTTTGTCAAAGCAGAATGCTTTCCCATGTAGGAAGAACATGTTTTCCAGTAATTTCCAGCACTGTTTTCTAGTAACTACAAGCAAAGAGTTTAATAGTTCTAATGAATTCTCTCATGAACAATGAAATTATGGAAGTAGCATCCTACAGACTGTACCAAAGCACATTGAGTTGAAGTGTCAACCAAGAAGGCAGAAGCTCAGACTGAAGATTTTCTCATTGTTGAAATACATATAAGGGTGTCTTAAGGATTTTCTGCTGCCTAATGACTTGTACCTTCACGTTCCAATAATTTCCTCGATTGCAGCACTAAAATAACCTCTTTTCAATCTGCCTCTTTGTTTATATGAAAGATGGAAGAATTCAATATGGTTGAGTTATCTTCTTGCTCAAATTTTCTTGAATTTTGGCAGTGGATTCAAAAGTTGACAACAAAGAGGCAGATGAAGTAGAAAAAAACCCCAAAACAACAAAAACCCAAACCCAAGCCTTATCGAGTCTTTTTTTGAAAGAGTGCTTTTCTTATCCAGGAGTTAGCAGCTTTCATTTGAGCTTGCTTTGCTTCATGTCCCAGGACGGGTGATGCAGCGTGGAAGCAGTGAGGGTAACTGGGGATAGCTACCACCAGTGGAGGTGCTTGTAACAAAGCCCTTCATAACACAAGCAAGGCAGAAATGTCCTTTAGAGAAGGCCTTAAAATTTGAAACTAATACAAAGATCAGAACCGGCCAAAATCACCTAACTATTATATGATTGGAAAGTGTGGCCCCAATTAATCCAAGATATTTCATTGCGGGGGGTAGAGTGATCCCAAAAGAAATCCGAGTTTTCTAGCACAGGAAAAAAAATGGTTTCCTTGCATTTGCTGGAATGATTTGGGGCATTTCAATTGGTTCTTGCACAAAATTGTCGATTAAACTTTTTCCTTCATCACAGTTCAGTGTCACTGAATCAGCATTTTTCAGTGAAAAAGTAATTTATTAGAAAATGTCCAGTTTTGATTTTTCTAATACTTGCCATCAGGCTAAGATGATGTTTGTTTTGAGAAGAGTGGTCCAAGATTCTTTCCATAAACACTTGTCTTAAGTTGGAAATGCTGTCATGAAGGAAGAAGTTAGTAAATATAGTAGTCTTCAATGCATTGAGGTAGGGATTGAAAAAATGCTCTCATATCCTTAATCTGTCCCTCTCCTATTCCTATTGTTTCAGTGGGGAAGAGCATATTTTGTTTTCATACTAAGAGAGATCTGTCTTACTTCGCTGTTATGAAATAATAACTCTGCCTGCTTTGTTTTTAACTTGGTTTTAGGGTTTTCAAAAATTTTTTTTGTTAGTTGTTTTGTTGGGTTTTTTTTTTACCCTCTTATTAGTTAGTCTCCCTTATGAGAAATATATACACCCAGAACTGTGGGTTGAGGGATTGTTTTGATTCCTAGCTACCATTAGTGGATTTTTTCTTGAAAATAAAATCAAATGTTAAATGAAAGATGAAAGGTAGGCAGCATTTTAAATAGTTCTTAACACTAATTGCAATCTGTGGTTCTGTTAATGTTTTGTTAGGGAAGAAAATAAATCCAGAAAACACTGACCAACAGGGAACAGCAGGTACTTATTAGAAGTGTTAAACCAAACATTAATAATACCATTGTGTGCTCAGAAACCATGGCAACAGAAGGGAGTGGCAGTAAAGATAATTTTCTAATGTCTAAATACATTATTTAAAAACTGTACTTGCCCCTACTCTTGATCCTAATGGCAGATAAACCCCCTAAAATAAAGCTCATGGCATGTGGATGTGAAAGAGAAAAATATCACACAATAATTGGTAAAAAAGAAGCGTGAAGCCAAGGTGAGGCATTTAATTTCTTTTCCCCTAACTTTCTAAGCTGAAGATAAAACATATTTGGAAATTTTTTGTCATAATGGAGGTACAAAAGTCTCAGCCAGCTGACTGCAGTAGTCATTAAAATCTACCAATAGTAAATCTCAGGAATTGTTTGCCTGAGAAAAACATCCCTCATTGGAAATTATTTTTAGGAACAAGTTGTATAAACATGTGTCAGGAATAAAGTAGAATTTATTCTGGTTTAGGATGAAGGAATAAACTAGCTGGTCTGTTGGGTGCAGCAGCAGTCTTTGGCTATGTGGAATCATGGAGCAAGAGCTGCTGAGGATGTGCCTGTGCTGTGACTGTGGCTTGTTAGCACTTGGTATGGGGGAGAGCCCTTGATCTCGCAGGGTGCCAGCTGAACACAGACAAATAGTCAGTGAACTCAAACTATATTGCTGCTCATTATTTGTGTTTCTGGTTCGAGTAACTCTTTAGTTACCGAGTGCTACATAGATGGTAATCTCAGATGGAATATTTAACACTTTAAGTGAAGTTTTCCTTCTCAGACCACCTAACGGCTCTGGGAAGAGGTGGGTCTCCATTCCTAGCTTATTCAGGTGCATGCCTTGCTATACGTCACAGAAAAGCACAAGGGGTGGTGAAACACTGGGCTTCCTCTTTTCCTCTGTGCAGTGATTACCAATTCCTGGACAGACACAGCTGACTAAGCAGCGTGGGCGTGGAGAGCAAACAGGTGTAACCCATGTGTGCTGTGGGCAGAGGGTACTTCCTGTAGGGAAACAGATGTGAGATCTTGATGGCTGGCTAAGTAAGTGTGAAGGCAGATAAGTCTGCTTGAACTTCCCACTTGGAAGCTGATGAATACCTAAATGTGGTACTATGAATACCTAAATGTGCTACTGACATCTGGAAATTAATTCCATGCAATTTGATCAAAGGTCTGAAAAGTAAATTCTTTGCCCACTGTGCAGCAGCTGGTTCGATTTCGAAGTGCTGACATTGGCTAGAATGGGACCCTGTCTGCTGAGGACAGCAGTGATTTCCTTGCTTCCCAAATCAAAGTATCTTCTTGAAAGAACATACCAATAGCTGCAACCTGTACGCAATTCAGAGATGCAACATTTCTTCAGTGTGTCTGTCTCAAGTAGCCACCGAGGGAAGAGAGTTGTACCAAATTTAGGTCTGCATAGCAGATCATGAAGGGAGAAATAAGCATCTTTTCATTTTATAGACAGCTGGTATATGGGAAGAGAAACAAGAAAATGGAAAAGTATTTGCTTTAAAAAATAGTGTGTCTTGGTTGCCATGTAAGCTGCCATATGGAGAGAGAGAGTTGGCTATTGGAGGTGCTTTTTTTATGTTACTTCATGGCATAGGCCAGGAAGATTGTTACTAGACAAAGTAATGAACAGCATTTATTGGACACATAATCTGGACCTCTGCTGCTGTCCATGGAGCTCAGCAATAACCACGTAAGCACTTGTGAGGTGAAAGTCACCCTAATACCAAATATGACCAAAATGCTTGACTTCAGTGACATGAGTATTCGGCCGCTTTATTCTTTCTTAGACTCACAGTTATAAATAACTGATTACACATGACAGACACATTAACTAGAAAAAAAAAAGATTTGTAAATCTAAATGTCTGTTTATGAGTTTGTTCAGCTAATACTATGAATTGCTGAAATGGAAGCATACAGGAAGTGTAAAAATCTCACCAGCCTCTGCAGAATGCAGTGCCTCATTCTCTACGACACAATGTTTTCTCTCCTGCAGTATTTCTATCTCAACTTTTGCTAAACATTCTGTCTTGGGCTTTTGCTCTGGCCATCAATCTCAAAAGAAGTTATCAATACGGTAATCAAAATAAATAGATACTGTAGATAAACTAAATTCTGGCTTGCATTTTTTTTAGTTTTGATTGCCAATCGAGTGGACAATCCCTAACCTTTTCTTGAATGTTACCTGTTGTTATTAAAGAACTCTCCAGATATTAAGGATATAAAAGAAGAATAGTGGCACCCATACTTCGCCTTTTTTTTTTTTTTGTATTTTTAGACTCACACTTCCTCCTCACCTGTATGAAAAAAAGAATACCTCTTCCCAGATGTGGCCAGGTCACCTGATGTAAAGCAGCATAGTTCTAATGATTTTGTGGCAGTTAACTCTTTTGCTGTGTTTGAGAAGTCAACCTGGTAAAACATCACCTGAAATCTAGTGAGCTACTAAACTTCTCTCTATGCTTTTTAGACTCTTGTGCTACATTTTTCATCAAAAACAATGCATTACCTAGTTAATATTAGAGCTAGCTGAGTGTGCTGGCAGAACTTTTTCAGTAATAACTATACTTGCATACTCCCTTTTCCCATCTGAAATTTGAATGCCATTGTTACAAGGTGGGAGAAAAGAGTGCAACCTCTCCACTGAAATTGAGTGCTGTACTGTGATCCCGGGAAGAAAAAAAAGAAGAAAAAGACATTAAATGCATGCACAACAGATACGTGGCAAAGTGCTAAAGCTGCCAATTAACACGTAAATCTAATAAGAAGATATTAGTCACCGCCAGGTGACTTCCAGGATTTCTTGCTGGATAGTGCTTTTCCAGAGAATGGAATCATTCATGAAGCAAGCTAACCTTCTCTGACTGGGTACAATTGATTATTCGGTAGAAGAAGGTTGTCTCACAGCTTCAAGCTAAAAATGTTTTGTCCTATTCTGCTTTTAAAACCTGCAACCTAACTCCAAGAGAGGGGAAGAGGTGCCATCAGTACAAACTAGACTGCCTTCATCAAGGGGCCATTTGTGCACAAGGGGAGAGAGTGAGCTTTGGTCCAGGATCAGAGGCTGTAGCTGAGAAACCAGGAAGAAGGACAGGAGAAGAAGTGGGAATTTATTTCCCTGCTTAAATGAGTATGGTGCAGCAGACCTCCTAAGAAAAAGCCTAGGAATATAGCTTTTGCCTCAAAAATTTCCAACTCCCAAGTTTTACCTATGTGGAGTTTAACTTGGAATTGAGAAGACCTGTTGGTGGGGGGGTTCATTTGTTACTCTAATAGATGTACCTTTTGACTAATCCTTTCTCCTTAGTTTGAGGAGTTATAAGGAAAACTATCACCAGGTAAAGACTAATGGTCCCAGGTGGCTAGGCACAAATGCAACAGCGTTGCAGAGCATAGTATCAATCACCGCCCAACTGCTTGGTACTTCTTGCTTTTACACATTCCCAATAAATTATCTCTGTGTTTTCCACCAAGCAAAGTTATTAAGGAAGCTTTCCTGTCTGTCTGTTCACTCTGGCAGTCACACTCCCACCACCAGAGACTTTGACAGCTAAGACTGAATCCCCTTTGCAGTGGGTGGCTCCAGTGAGCGAATGGGTGCACTGCTTGACTCCCTGCACACCCCACTCTCACACTGTCAGGCAAGGGGTCCTTACTGCTTTGACCACAGGTTTCCCATAGCACAGTCGCAGACCTCTGGTTCTTTTAAGCAATTTTGTCTTGGTGCCAAAACTGAAAAACAGCTCAAGCTGGTGCCCCTGAGGAGGGATCCCAGACGAAGGAAACCCCTCGTTTTACACCCTCACAGTCTATGTGTGCTAATGCCTGGGATCTCCCTCCAGAGGCATTGGCTCCTGATGTGTCTCTGAGTGTCTGGTCACCTATCTGGTGCCACGGGTCCCCTTTCTAGTGAAAAAGGTCTGCAACAGTTCATGGTTTCTTGTCTCATGTTCCTGGAACCCAGAGCTCAGTCTGCGGCTGGCACTGCAGCTGTATACTGAGATACCTAAACCAAACGTATTTCTCAACAAAAACAATTTGTCAAGAGTGTGTCAAACCCAAACAGCAGTTCTGGTGTTTAACCAAGCATCTGCCTAAGGTTCCTCGGCCATGGATCCTTTTCTTTGTCAGCTGCACAACACTGTTCCTTGTTAGACCACCCACCACGAAGTCATATCCACCGTTTGTTGTTTTTTTTCCTGACACCCAGCTGGGTACTGCAGGCCTACAGGAATGGAAACAATGGGAAGAACTGTCCCACCATTCATTCAAAGAAGAAGATGAGGATAAGAGTTGTCTGTGTGTGTATCCTAGCTCCAAGAAAAAAGGCTTTGCTGAAGTGGATGTGGTTACTTTCTCTTTTATAGGAGTCAGAGAAACAGGGGTGGCAGCTGTTTGTTATTTCTTTTTTACTGCCAAAGGATTGAATAACATACCAGAGGATGGATCTTTTAATTGTCACTTCTGATATAAAAGCCATACCTCCCTTATGCCTGCAGAAGTAGGCAACATTATAGAAGCTTCCTCTATGCATCATGTGCAGTTAAAGTTGCAGTTTCAGTTGTTAGTCTTTCATCTGTAGCTAAAATAGACATGACAGACTGAGTGTGCCACTTTGCTTTGTGTTCTTTTGGGCTTCCTACAACGTCTTTTCCACTAATTCATTATTTTCTCTGCTTTCAAATTACATGAGAAGTCTTGAATTCTTACTGAGGTTATGTCAACAGGTTTTGCTCTCATTCACTGCAGCTAAAAATACCTCCTGTGACAGTGTGTCCCTTTTCCTATTTCAATTTCTTCTGCACAGAATATGTCAGTCAAGTGCAGTTCATTTTCACACCAGCTAAGCAGATTGATATGTTTCACTATCTTAATTATACTGTTATTAACCTTGCAGGGATGTTTTGATGAGTTCATTTTGAAATACTTAGCTATCTGACAAAAAATATTGAGATATTATCCATGCAAGTGTTTCCCCAGGCTACTATCAGGGATTCTGAACACTGGGAGTTTTACTGGAAATCTGTGACCTGCTAAAATATTTGCTAGCAACTGCATGCTGCTCTTAGACGTATTGTTCTTCAGACAAAACACAAATCACCCAGACAGGCAAAAAGTTCATATTCATGAGAAAATTTTCTTAGCAGTGATTGGCATGACAATCTGGTTTGTAAATGAAGTTCAGGATAGATCCAACAGTGACAAAGAGTGTATTCGAATAGAGAGTTTGTCAATGTAATCTTGTTTGAATGTTGGACAGAGACATAATTGCACATCCCAAAGAAGCTCTTCAGCACTTGTGGCTGGAAGTACAGTGGATGCAAAAGGGGCTACAACTGTGTCTATCTGTGCTAGCAGAGCGGCACTGGTGTTTGTTGACAGATGCCTGGGAGAAAATTGATGGGTGCTGTAGGAGGCCTTCATTGTGTTCCTAATTTTTCTGGACTGAGGCAGTGCTAACCTGCATACTGGGGAGGCATTGCCTCCCACCTGATCTCTCTCTCAGCACAGACTCCTACAGGAAATGGCCCATCCAGACAGGACAACAGTTGATTGGTAAATAGAAGTTTATTGGTAGAGAAAGAAGTCTCTGGTACTGTTGTAACTAGCCAGTGTTAAACTGCCTAGATTTAGTGTTCAGTGAGCAGACTTACTAAAATTTGTCTCCATTTCTTCTATTAATTCTGCTTGGTCCTCAGTTGACATAAATCACCACTGTTCCTCTGAGAACAATACACTACCACTGTTTTCCCCAGCTGCAAATTTGTCCCTGCATGTTGAAAACAAAGATGCTGAAGAAATCGAATATTCATTGCAAGAACCCAGAAAATGCTTCTAATTTGCTGCTTCTGATCCTTGCTGTTAACTGCCTTTGGCTCCATGGCGGCTGGCACAATCACTTCAGGAAATGGGTGTGTGGAGAATTAAGAAACATCAATATTGTTTGGGTGACTGTGAGGCATGCCACTGCATGGGTGTTTTCATAAAGGTTTGTGTGCAAATGAGATAGATTGAAAGAGAGTTTCTAGCAGGAGGACAGGAAAACTGAAACATTTGTTCAGATCCTTTCTAATAGCTGGGTTTATTGCTGTAGGAGGGAGGAGGGAGTTCTCCTGTCTGTGATGACAGGACTGTTTTGCCAGTGAGAAAGGTCAAAAGACACTGACCCTCTAGACCAGCCATCACAGTGAGAACTGGAGAAACACCAAAAAATCTATTGCTGAAGGAACTGGAGTATACCCCTGGCTCTCAGCACACTCAGGTGCTGTCACTTCAGAGAACATTCTGGAATACTAGCCAGCCACACGGTTTAGGAAAAGGTTCCCTGTGTAGCTGCACCCTGTCAGTTCTTGCAGAAGAGTTCCTGATGGTGCCAGGCAGGTAGGCTCACATGCTGGCACTGTTGGCCGTGCCAGGATTGTCACCTGGGGAACCAGTGGCACAGAAATAGAGGTGGCTGCAAACACTATTTAGGACCCCCACCTAATTTAGGACCATTTCCCCCTGGACTCTGAGCTCTCAAGAAGGGCTGTTCCATCCAGTGCTCTGTCAGAAGATAAGGGAAATGCCAAATATAACAAGGATGGTGATCAAGAATACAGAGGAAAACTTTCTTCTTTGCCTGTCATCAGTTTGTAGAATTAATGCAATTAATATAAACTTTTCCCAAACCCATGCATGACTTTCACTTGTTTCTACTCCTTAATGACTGACTTGAGTCAGTGATGGGTCAATGCTGTAGGGTGCAGAGCTGCAGTCTGCTGAGAATATGGGTGCATACAGTAGGGAAGGACTGGGAGTTCATCCCCGTCCCTGCAGGTGGTAATGTTATCTACATCATTCTTGACAGGTAATTCTCAAATTTGCAGCCCAGTAACAGAGTATCAGCAATCATAAACGCCTTTTGCTATCATGATTCCTTATCTTATTGCTGGATAATTTTTCTCAATATTAATGTTAAATATCTTTTTTTTTTCCTTCTTAAATTTCCTATTTCTTTTTCTGTCTTTAATGAATGTGGGAAAATATTTATCCTTTTTATGAGTAGAGCTACATTTCAAATATTAAGGACTATTATCATATCTCTCCTAAACTGTCCCTTCTTGAAACCAAATAACCTGAATTCTTCAGCTGCTTCTTATAGGACATTTTTTCCAGGTGTCTGAAAATTCTCTTTAGTGTCATTCAGACTCACTTTAATTGAACTGTATCCTTCCTGAATTATATTAACTGAATGCCAGCTGAGGCCTTACTGATAAAGAACTGCTTCATTTTACAGACAGTACTCCTGCTACATTCCCGTATGGAGTTTTTAAACAAATTTTAGTCTTACATTTAGCTTGTGATTTACAGTGATATCTTAGTTCCTTACTGCCATATCAATGACATTCATTCCTTCTATGGTGTTTAAACAGATGATTATCCCTGCCTGTGTGCAAAGCTTTGTATTTCCCTTACTGAATTACAGTCTTCTTAGCCCACACCAATTCTTCCATTTTCAAGATAGCTTTGAATTTTCTTCCGCTTCTGCAATATGTTTGTCACCTCTCTGACTTGCTGAATTTCCAGATAAAATGAGATTTCTTCATCCCTTCCAAACCACTGAGGTAAATCTGACAAGAGTCGGGCCCAGATTAGACCAGAATCCTCTTGACATAACCCACTAATCATGAAGTCAGTCATTGATAATTACTCTTCATAAATGCAATTTACTACCCATTTATGCACATGCCTGGTAATTCCATCTATTATCTTTTATCTGGTAATTTCATAGACACACAGAGCTAGCAGTAATATTTCATCTGCGTTCCCATGTGATGAAATTGAGTGTTTGCAGTCTCCTCTTGCAGGATAGACTTGTCAATTTTATGAATTCCTGGGTGCCCTTCTCTGCAACTGCTCCGGTGTAAATTCCCTTTTATTTTTTTCTTGAATATTAATGTCCCAAATTACACTTGGTAGGCCAGATGTCCCAGGATGTTAGATAATTTTTCTCTCCTTCAGCTGAAAATACCTTTCCAGTTACATCAAGGAACGTATATGTCATTTTCCACAGTAAATCCAGTCACTGGCTCACAGTCATGCTGTGATTGATAACAGGTTGTTCTCCTTCTTTAGTTTTTTCTCTTAGGAATCATTTGTTTACTAAGCTATAATTCTCCTTTCCTGGTCTTGGAAAGAGAGGTTAAAATAATTTACTTACATGATTCAATTTTTGCAGTAGCGTCCCATAGAACGGATTGTATTGTTTTGCTGTGTGAGTAATGATCTGAATGTTCTCAGTCTATATTTGTACCGTGTGCTCTTTCTTCAAATTGAGCACCCTGAAAAATAAGTATATGCAGCCAAGTGATATATTGATATTTTACAATAAAACCTTAAAAGATGATGAGAACTACTAGAAAAGCTCAGGTAAAGTCTTTAATCTCTTTGTTGGAGAAACAAACATATATGAGAGAATGCTTCTATCCTGCAGCTAAAATTAAATATTCCTTGGTTCAATAATGACTAGAAAGACATAACAGACAAACATACGCACTATGCTTGATGCTGTGACCTTGTTAAGATATGATTTCAGTTACTCTATGGTTACTTTCTCTTTTCTTGAGGCACCGAAGCAAGTTACATTGGTAAGTATTGTCAAGAGACATTAAAGTTTGCTGAACTGAGGGTAACATATGTAGCTTCAGAACTGGAGCCCATCTGAATAAGTCAGCAATGAGATGGATTCCAGTAAACCTTTCCATGGTCTCTGAAACTCCTCTCTGTCCTGCTCTGCATTTAGTTATAGCACTAACTTGTGTGTACAGGCTGCTCACAGATGGTACTGGGCTTTCTCTTCTGCCAACTCCGGTTTCAGTCCTCCTCCCTCATCAGGATGAACTACAATTAAGGTATGACGATTCCCTCACACAGTCCAGTCTAGACTGTGAAGTAGTGCACTGTGGCTTAAATTTGTCCAGCCTGAAAGTCAGATTTTCTCCATAGACAGCAAATAAAAATTTATGCAGTAGGGCATCATGGACACTGACTTCTGTGTGTAGTGTTTTTACGTATTGGATCAGGCCCTTTGTTATTTTTTTTTAAGTCTTTTAGATGTTTTTCCTTTTTCAGACATGTTATAAACAAACTTGGAAGGTCTCTACTTTCCTGAGGGTTGTATTTAATAATTCTTAGGTACATTTTTTTCTTCATTTTGCAGATTCTTAACATTTTTCTAGTGGCAGTTCAAGTCTCAGTGCAACAGGTACATGCCAGGTTTTATTAATCACTTTCCCTTCCAAGCTACCAGCAAACACCCAGCAGTTCTCCACAGACCCCCATTTCCACACTACTCAGTGCAAATGCAATGTGTTGCTAACTGAGTCTTCTATGACATGTGTCTGTAATGGTGTTTTTCTAAGAGAAGGAAAGCTTTTATTTTTATACTTCTGTTACTAAAGGAATGGAATAGAGAGCATTGGCAAATATTTTTTCCTCCTGAGACATGTTTGAGCAGATTAGTGAGGCTGCCATCTGGAACAGCAGACATTTACATTTCGATTGTAACAGTTAATCAATATTAATTGTATTATATAAATTATATAAATGCCTTATTTTCAGAAGAGCAACAATCTGGTCAGCTAAGGATCAGAAAGTCTGACTCTGCCATCAACTTTCCATGTGATTTTGAACCAGATAATTTAAACTCTCAGTGTTTAAGCTTGTTCATATGTAAAACAGAAATAAAGCTTTTGACCCAGTGATTTGAAATTTACGAATTAAACAGTTATGGAAATAAAATTTTCTCACTTATTTTCTGGCATTTAAAGAATTATAAACATAGTGACATAAGGAAGACATGAAATCCATGTATTTACATGAGATTATAAAAGTTAAGTGGAAAAAAGGTCTATTAACTGCAAATGACGCTTTCATAGTAACAGTATTATTTCTTTGGTGGATTAAATTGTGGGATAGAGCTTGGCTGTTTAAGAATAAATTATCTTTCTTGTTGAACAATGCTAATGACATAATTCAGTGCCCAGCCCTTCATGCCTTTTACAGATATGGGCATGTGAGAACTCTTCTCTTTAATATGAAACATGGGCTTCTTTTCCCCAAGTTTACATTGTGTTCATTCGTTGTAGATGTGTCATTTGTCTGCATGTCCCAGTACAGCTCCTCAGAACTCTCTTGAGGAGGATTGCAAAGTGCTTCCAGAAAGACCAAAAGGATTAGAAGAAATATGGAGGGATGTAAAACTCTGTGGGTGGAGTTTGGGGAGAACTGGGCAGGGACATTCAGTGGCAGATTCAGAGCAGCTTGGAGATTTTGGCACCAAGAAGAACAGCTCTGCATATCCAACAGACTTTAAAATTATATTTATCCTATGTCTTTCATTGACTTGACACAGATGCTGTTCTAATTTTCTAGAAGCTTTGTTTCAATATTTGTTGGATCTTCAACATGAATTTTCCTAGAGCTCAGAATTTCTAATGATATTCATCAGAGTTTTCACCCAGGTAGTTTTTGCTATTGCTCTGCAAAAACTGCTTCTGTTTTACCTATGTTCCACCAGCACAAAGAAAGGAGATGCCATTTCATTTGACCTGCCTTCCTGGCCAGCCTTTGGCATAGTACTTGGGACCTTTTCCCCTCACAGGAAACTACAAAGTGCAAGGAAGTAGCTGAGCAGTCAAAACTAGAAGAGTAGTAATAGAGAGCACTATTTCCAAAATTACATGTGGCTTCCACAGGTGCTACTTTATTTAAAAGTTATCCATCTATTTTGCCTGAATATCTACAGTTAGTGGCATATTCAATTTTCTATTAATGTTATGGTTCTCTTCTTCTAATAGCTAAACACAATAACTAAATTCACCAAGAAAGAGTGGCAAGAATGAAGAGACTTTCATGGTCTTAGAAATTGTGCTAATATATTTAGCTTGTTATTTCACTTGAACTTGGCATATATAGAGATAAATCCTGAGGTTCCTGCTTAACCCTGAAAATTATTAGAAAGTGTTTTGCGTCCATAAAATAAGAAATGTTTTAATAATCCTGTATCTTGGGAGTTATTGACATGCTTTTTGTAATATGCACTGAGGAACATCTTCTCACAGCTACAAAGTACAGTACTGTAACTCCAGGTTTTGCTAACCTTTACCAACACCAAGAAGTTGGAAAATGGGAAGGGAAAAAAAAAAGAAGGGTGACTTCTGAATTCACATCAAATTGCCAAAGAGTTGTCTGGGATTGAAGAGAAAGGATGAAAAGAAAAAAAAATTGGCATATGTTATTTTACTGAAACTTTGTCCAAAAACAGCCCTGAATTTTTTAGGCTGCAGGGTTTAAAAAGAATTACAGAAACCTTAATAGAGAACAGAGATTTGCAAAAATGAAAATACTTCTAAAATGCACTGGAGCTTTAAAAGAAGAGTGAACAAGGCTTTTTATCACTGGAAGGTGGAGTATTTCAAAATTGTCACTAGAAAGGTAGCTGAATATGGAAAATGGCTACATTTTGCTATAACATTTCTACTGATGGACATGGTACAGAATATAGGAAGCTGAGAAAAAAGCATAGAGGGTGTAGAGGGCATAGAGAACTTATTTTTTGACTCACAGAAAGCTCTGTTTGACATTCACCCAGAGTATCCCAATTGCAGACAAACCTAAGGAGCAGAAAATCTGGCGTTTGTGTAACTTTCCAGAAAAACAGTAGTAGCACTGAGAGAGCTCTTGCTGTGTAGTAATTCCTCTTTATGTAAGCAGTCATCAATGAGTTCACGTAATCTGCCTCCTCCCCCGCTGTTCCTCCACTCAGCAGCGCTCTGCCAGCACCCACACAGTGACTCACCCGGACAGCCCTTTCTACTATATACTTACTTACAGAAAGGTTAGAAACATTAAGTTGTTCCTTTCCTGTTCTCCCTCTCCCTACCCCCCTTCCTGAAAATCTCTTCAAATGACTTTTAGGCATAGCTTTCCTCCAGTTTTCCCTTCATCTTCTTGCAAAGATAGATACTTTTGAAAGTTTTGCTTTGAAATAGTCAGAGGGTTGGCATTGCTAGTATTAAAAATCAAGCTATTTCTACACTATTTTAACATAACTGATCCTTTAATGATCATGAGAATGTATATTCAAGTTCCTTCTGGCCCTAATAATGGATATCCATAGCCTCATGATTTTGTTATGAAGCTGCTATTTCCTTGTCTTAATTTTTAATGGTATGTGATGAAGAATTCAAGACTAAACTAATGAAATATATACCCTCCCCTCTTCCTTGGAGATAGATTCCTAACAGTTGAAAATTGCTCCTTTTTGTCATATGCTTTACATACAAATCTTATTTTTGGCAAGTCCTTCTTCTTTTCTGCTCCCAAATCTCTCAGTGTAACAGAAAAAGGATTCAAATAGCTTTTTCAGTCCCACAGAGTCTGATTTTCCAGTGCTTAGATGGTAAAGAGTTAATATTGAACAAACTACCTGGTAATGGAGAAAGGTTATAGATGCCAGAGAGTAATTTTTCTCCTTCAGGCAATCAGCTGTTCCTCCGTGGGTCTTAGTCTAGGAGGACTTGAAGGTGGAATGAAATGAGAATTAGTTGCTTATTCCGGGTTGCCTTTTTCCTGGTTTCCAGCTCTTCTTTTCTTACTCTGTAAGTCCATGCAATAGCTTCTGTGAAAATGTTTCAGCTGGATTTGTATCAAATTGCTTGTTATGTTGTTGTGTTCTTACTTCTTAAGTATTAATCTTGTGTTTACAAATGAAATATTAAATGAAATGAGAGGGTGGACAGAGAGATAAAAAGAAGATTTGTACAGAAGTAAGATTTGTCATCCGCAAACACAAAAATTTTTCTGTTCTTACCAGTGACAGGTATCTCCCAAGACTCAAGTGCTCATGTAAGTTCTCTTAAAAAGCAAGAAACAACATGGAGATATAAATGAAGAGAAAGCATTTTCCAGAAATGGCTTTTGATGTCAAGTCCTATGCGGGCTTATTACTACATAATGGTTCTGTGGCATATTCACAGGAAGTACCTATATGTGCTTTGCTACAGTCATTTACAACAAGGCCAAATCCATTTCTGTTCTGAAGGATCATTTGTGATATGAAAAGAAATCAGTATATTGAGCAGAAATAAGGTTTGATTCCAGGAATAGCCTGACCCAGACTACTTCACATATCTCTTTTCTTTGCAGTTACATTGCAGATCAGAGAATACATTCTGCACACATTTTCATTTGTTTTGCTGAAATAGCTAAAAAATGTGCTTGAAATTTACTTCTGCATATCACTGTAAGCTTAAGGAGGTAAAAAGAAGCAGCTGAGTTTTAAATTCTGTCTAGAGCATGATCCCATGGGTGTACTGTTCTTGTAGGGACAGACAACAGATCTCTGGCTGTAAGAACTCTTCACAGCACAGACTGCCTGCTCAGTCCAGGAGATCTCAGCAAGATCTTGTATTTAAAGCCTTTATGGATCATCAGAGTCTGATGTGAACACGATATCCTGCTTCAATGGTGTTCAAGCTCAGAGACTTTTGCATTCTGCAGGTCTTGTAGGTTGGAGGTCTGCCTCCTCTGCTCTGTTCATTCCCAGAATAGGTTTACTTTCCCTTTTCTCTCTTTGGGAGTTTCAGTTCAATAGGGAGAGCTCTCTCTCCTCTTCAGTCTCACTTTGTGTTCTCTGCTGCTTTCTGCAGTCTGCTATTTTCATAGTTATGGTAAATGAAATATTGATCTTTGGCAAGCTCCTGAGGGAAAACAAGGCCTTACCCTTTATGTGGACAGCTTTCTTTTCAAGTCCCATATACTTTAATATACTGCCCCACTAGAAAAAAAAAGACCCACTAGAATACTTTCAATAAGGGGAAATGCAATAAAACAAGTCAGCATTTATTCATTAAGGACAACAGAAATTAAAACATAAATTAACATAAATAAAAAAAACCCACAAATCATCAGTACGTTCACAGATTTTATCAATAATATTCATTAGTTAACGTGATCCAGTGTGCCCTGAGCCCAGGAGTGCTGCTAGATTCAGGCTCTGTGTATCTGCTGCCCAAAGATCTTGCATGCCCTACATGCAGGAATGGCCATCTGCTCTCTTGTCTGGTAAGCACTGACTGCCAGGGCAGGGGGAGTATGGAGTAGCCAAGTTGGGCACCTGAGTGGATGAGTACCTCTCTTCATGCACATTCTGAATCAGAGGGCAGTCTGCTTTGGTAATAAAAGGTTGACAAGATTTATCTGAAAGCTCCGGCGTAGACATAACTATGTGCCACCAGCTGGGCCAACGTGCGGTTGGCTGGGACTGGAGAGGCTGTCACACAAAGAGGTGCTCCCTTGCAGGGTGTCTGGGGGTAGTGGCCAAGGTCACCTGCATAATATTCCACTCTAGGGGCGAAAGGGTGGGGTGATGTGTGTGCACACCCTTCAGTACTGGACACTGGGCTATAGGGGTTTGTCTGGAATGACTATTTCTTCCTCTCTTTTGAAAAATCCATAGAAGTGCATTACCCCAGTTTTGATTGGGGGGTAAAAGTTCAGTTGTCACCACAGACATTTCTGAAAGAGAATACTACTAAGGCACCAGAGGAAAATCTGCATGCTCGAGCAAATCGCATATACTTGGCAGTTCTGGAACTCACAAGATGTGCATTTTCACCTGAGAATAACTTCTCATAAGTTGAATCCCAGCTTGCTGCTCAACAGACATGTTTTCCTTCAGTGTTCTCTAAATGTATTTTCTCTGTCTTGTTTCCCCACTAATCGTTTAGCAGTGCCTGGATCTGCTCCCACGTATCGTGTTGAGAACTCCAGTCTGTTTCGGGGTGTGCTCATGGATTTGTGTGTTGCAGAGCTACGCTGGGAGTTAGGCTGAGCATCTCTGGACTTTGTGAAGTAAATGTGTATGTGCATGTTTGGATAGAGCCTTATGATCACATGGGAGATTTCAAATTCAAATAACTGCTGGGAGCCCAGCTCCCTACTATACTTTAATGCAATCTGAATCCTTTATAGTCGTGCAGGCCTTTGGAGAATCTCCTGACATTTCAGGAGGGAAATACCCTCTTTCTCCTAACCCTGGAATTTTAGTCTGTCATACACATAGTCTAATATTTTCTGCAGTATGTGGAAAGGAGGTAAGGCATTTCCCTTTCGGCTTCTGTGCAGCTTTGCTAGTTACATTTGTTCAGATGAATGCTAAAAAGCAGTTAGCTATGCATGCTCCCTTCAACATGGTAGAATAAAGTAAAGCCACAAAAGTGAGAGACATATTTGCCACAGGGGAAAATACTTCTTTCTTTGATCAACTTTTTTGCTGCTTTTCCTCTCATTGATTTTTAAACTCCTTTCCTTCACCCCATTTTTGGGAAGTATCTAGGTAGGGCTTTTGTTCTCAGGGAGCTAGCTTTTTTAACTCGTAGTTACAAGACTGCATTTTTTTTTTCTTTTTACTCTCTTCTGTGCTTCTCTCCATGCAAGTGGCAGGCTGATGGTACCTAGTTTTAGAAGGGATCTCATTTCTCAGGTTTGGACCAGCTTTGCAGACTATTCTTCCAAACTGCTTCTGTTTTCATCAGTGTAGCCAAGGGGATCCTTTTTTTTTTTTCCCTCACCCTTGATTTGGGTTTTGGGGTTCTTTTAATCACCAACAAGGACTATTTGAGAGGACTGAACATGAAATAAACTTTTGATGTTGTTGGCTAATTCTAAGGTCTATGCATTGACAAGACAAAAAAATCCTAAAAACTACCAAGCAATAACAAAAATCTATACATTGGCAAAGATAAATGCTATTATGAGTTTGGATAAATGGGAGTTCTGTTAATTGAGATTAAATATTTTCACCTGGAAGGTTTGTTAAAGTCAGCCCTGGTACTTTCCTGCAAAGGATGTGAGTTTTGACATTAAACAGGGAACTTTATCCTGACTGCGTGCAGCTGGGTCTTGTGCCTCTACAATTGAAAGCTTACAGAAAAAAATTGGAAAGGATTAAATAGAGAAGCATATGAATGATCCTTTGTTTGGGTAACCACGAAGAATCCCATGAGCTCAAGCTGCTTAACTTATCAGAAAAGGTTAAGAAACTACTGGTTAAAAAATTTTAGGCACTGAAACAGGATGACAGTATTTGATATTAGAGGCCTTTTTATTCTCACTTATTTGTCTTTTTCAAAACCATGTTTAAATATTTCTAAAGATGCACTTTCCAAGTGAATAAGGCTTTTCATATGACAGTTGTTTTTACTGAAAATAACCTCTTTAACTTAACAGAAGTTTCTGAGCATTGCACCTTGTTCTGAAATAGTCCATGTTTTTGATGAAAACTGAACACTAATTTTGCTTTTAGAGCTCTTAAACTCAATATTATTCTCTTTTCCAGCAGATGAAAACAATGAATTTTTAATTATCTTTGTAAAGTGGGGGTTTTGGCATTTTTCATATAAAACACCAGCTTCTCTTCAGGTTGAATTTTACCACCATCTCAATCACACAACTAATGGAGTTTGAAGGATTATTATTTATAGTGTAATGATTAATTTGAGACTGGAATTAGCAGCCATAATGTGACATGGCCAAAGCTAGCAAATGTATGTTCATACAGATGGCTCTTGAGGCTTCTGCTTCTCCTTGTGTTCATGTAGTACAACGAGATTTCTCACACTCACGTGCTGTAATTCTCTTCAACTTCTACTAGACTTGTGATGTGTTCTCTCCCATTTTTCTAAAGCATTAAAATACATGTATTCACACATTCGCTGTGATTCAACTCTTGTTCACCCACATTTTTTTATTTTATCCTTAATTAAAAGAGCCCTCTAAGTTGCTTGGGTTTGGGATTTTTTTTTTCCTGTTAGCACTCTTATTTTCACCTGAAAATCATTAATGACTCATCATTTTTCAATACTAGCAACTCAACTTTGTATTACATTAATTTGCCTTGCAACAATCTGTTCTTTCTGCATTCAGTTGGAATGCTTTGACATCACTTACTAAGACCATCAGTCCTCAAATCTTCTGTTGTTCTGATGGTTAATGTTCATTTAGGTCCTCTTTCCATTAAATTCCTTCAGTAACTTTTTATTTACTGGAAAATCAGTTTTCCCACGCTTTTGACTACTACCCAGGAAGGTGCTGTCACTAATTTAAAATGAAATGTTTTACATGAGTTGTTTGTTTATATGTTGACAAATGCTAATTTCTGTTTTCAGTTCAAGTGTCTCTATTTATTAACCAGTTAATTTTTGGAAGGAAGCAAAATACTCTGATACTTTAATTTTTCTGTAGTCAAAATTAGCTCCTGATGAATTTTTGATCATTGATATATAAAATACCTCCACCAGCATACCAGATGTCGACAAGGCAGGACAAGGGGAGGAACACTGTCGGTGCAAGTTTGTGTTTTGCCCTTCAGGCAGCAAATGCAGGGCAGTATGCCCAACTCCAGGACATGTGGATACATCCATTTAAGTTTTGTGGAAATGGATAACCCTGTCATTCACTCCAGCTTTGTCTATCCAGGCTGGGAATAGAGCGTCAGAAATGACCTCAGGTTTTAGGGTGTGTTTCTATGCTCACATATTTGCTACTCTGCTTTTGAGCTTGTGTTGAGATACTTGTCTTATGTGTTAGAACTACGTCCCTCTTCAACCAATGCCACGCACTGCCTGACATTTGCCTTGCTGAAAAAAGTTACAGAATCTAATTTCAAGACAGTAGTTTTGTCTTGCTCTGGCCTATATTACAAACTAGGGATAATTTCAGACTCTCTGTTAGCTTGAAGCATTGTGTACTCTGTCCTTTTGCAAAGAAAAATAAAGCTGACCACTATATCTTCTACTGGTCCTGTTCCACTAGTTTGTTAAACTTTTTAAAGATAATTTTATACATTCTTGTATCATTTCTCATTAGTGCTGATAGAAACTAGAGCTGTTTTTGATGGAAAATATTAAAACTTCGACTTTGCTATGCAGTGTAGGCTAGTTTCCTTTTCAAAATATATATTTATGCTGGTTTTGACTGGAGTAGGGTTAATTTTTTGCACAGTGGCTAATATGGGGCTGTGTTTTGGATATGTGCTGAACACAGGTAAAATAAAAACAGGTGATAATATAGAGGTATTTTGTTAATGCTGAGCAGCACTTGCACAGAGGCGAGGCCATTTCTGCTTTTCATACTGCTACACCTGCCAGGAAGCTGGGGATGAGTGGAAGGGTTGAAAGGAGGCACAGCCAGGACAGGTGACCCCAACTGACCAGAGGGATATTCCAGACCATGTGACATCATGCTCAGTATATAAAGTGGGGGGAAGAAGGAGAAAAGAGGGAACATTTGGATTCATGGAGTTTGTCTTCCCAAGCCACTGTTGTGTGTGAAGGGGCCCTGCTCTCCTGGAGAAGGCTGAACACCTGCCTGCCCATGGGATAAAGGGAACTAATTCCTTGTTTTGCTTTGCTTGTGTGTGTAACTTTTGCTTTCCCTATTAAACTGTTTTTTTCTCAACCCATGAGTTTTCTGCCTTTTAACCTTCTGATTCTCTCCCTGATCTCACTGGTGGTGGAGTAAGAGAGGGGCTGCCTGGGGTTTGTTTGCCAGCTGGGGCTAAACCACAACATCTTTTTTTTCACACAAATATTTTGGTTTTATTTTTAACCAACATGGTTGAAGGAATTTCCCATTTTTTCAAAGTGAAATTGAAAACATAATTTAAAAAATTATAGTAGTCCGGAACAGTTCTTCAAAATGTTGTATCCTATTGGGTTTTTTTAAACTTTATCCTTTATACTGGTGTTAGTAGATTTTTATCAATGTAGCCCTTTTTTCTATCCTGGTCTTTTACTGCTTATTAAGGAATAACACTACTAGCTATCCACAGGTTTCTTTTATTTGGAAAGCTTAAGTTCACATGCACAGAATGTGATTAAGAAGCTTTACATTCAGCCTATGGGCAGAAAAGAGCAGAGGACAATATTTTAAATATTGTCTTGCTAAGAATCTTAAATATTTTTTCCAGAGACAGCAGGATCATGAAAAAATGTTTTACTCCACTTGAATTACTTGTAGGACAAGGACAGGTTATGGGAAACATTTAACCAGGACATTCTCTCAGAATAACGTTGGAAGACTATTGTGTAGGCAGTATGCCTGGACCTACCTGTGCACACTTTGGAGGAAAAGATGGGAATAATGGAAAACATCATCTGAAATCTATGGGATTTCCACCTTTCTTGCATTTTCTTGTATTGAATACATTTTAAACAAATACATTAATTTTTTTTCTTTTTTTTTGGTGGCAGCTAATGACAATGTCTCAGCAGGTAGACTGAAAACTAAAGGCTTCCAGGGTCTTATCTGGTCTCATAACGTTCATGCTCTGGGAGGGCATTATGTAGCTTTAGCATAGCAGTATAATATAATCAGTGTGTGTCAGTATGACATCAGCATATCAGAGATGTGATCCGCTTTCTTCCCTTGTTGCATTTTAGCTCTATATGGATCACAAAAAACACTGGCAATTTGGTGCCTTTTTTTGTCCAGGCGATGACTGTTGCAGGGTCCAATTAACATGACTGGGTTGAAAAAAAAACCACTGCTCATGGGTACAGACAAGGAACTGGTGGGCTAAAAAAGCTGCTGAAAAGAACCTGTGTGTTGCCGTGGGTGTCCAATGGACAGGAGACAGCACTGTGGTCTCAACGTGAATAAGGCAAACCATATGTTTGCCTGCATTAGGAGGAGCATGGGCACCAGAACAGAGGAATTTCCAACCCTGCCTTCTCCGTGATGATGAAGTCACCCCAGGATTACTGTGTCCTCTTTTGATGTTCCTCACTTCGGGATAGCTGGTGAGAAACTGGAGTGGATCCAGCAGAGAGCTGCCAGGATAAAAGCACCAAGAGACAGGATGAGGCATGTAGCTGGGGTGGTTTAGACTGAAAAAGAGGAGGGTAAGGAGCAGTCGCAGCAGCCACAACTGCTGATGGGGAGCCCAACAGCCGTGTAAGGTAGTGTAACATGAGGCAAGAGTTGCAAATTGGCAAGTTCAGAGAGGATATTAGGGAAAGTTTTCTACTAGGAGGTTGGCACAATGTAGGAACCTGTTACTCACATGTAGTGAAATCTTCACCCTTGCAGGATTTAATGACTTGGCTGGGTAAAGCCACAGCTGACCTGGTTAGGTGTTGGCAGTAGTCCCACTTAGAGCAGGAGGCTGGATTAGACAGTCCCCACCGGAGGTGCCCTCCAAACAGCTTATCTCTTGTTCTGTGTCAGGCATTCACGCTTCTGCTCAAACTCAATATAAGGAAATTTTAGTTGAAACAAATCTAATGCTTTGAAAAGCCAATTAAAAGTTTGATTGAAATGCTTTAGATATTTTTATTTTTTTCCTAAAGACTGCGGTCCTGATCCTGCATTTAAGTAACAAACTTCTAGATGTGGGCCTCTATGGTACCTCAAAAAGTTGCATCTAAGAGATTGCAAATGCACAAAGAGGGTCTGCAGTCTCCACCTGATAGAGGGAATATTGACAGGGACACTTCTTAAAAAGTTTTTTTTTCATACGTAGGTGCTGATTTGTAGAGTAAGAAAACTCTTATTCTTCTGAGAATATGTTAGTTTAACTTAGATATTTAAAGAGATGGTGTCAATTTGAGGTAGGAAGGCAAATTTCTAAAGCAAGGCCTAGAACTTGATCACTGGAGGAAGACCATGAAACAGAATTACTGAAATCTCAATATATCTTATGGGAAATGAGAGAGGAAAATATTTGTCTTCCAGATACAAAACCAAAGCATGTTCTCGTCTTGGAGAAAAGACAGTGATTGACTATGCAATTTTATTTACTACAGTGATTTTTTTTTTTGTTGGATCTATATATTCAATTTTTCAGTCAAATAAACCTGTTATGCATATTAATTAACTGTAATTGCTTTAATTAACTTTGGACGTGCAATGATTCATTACATGATAAACAAATTTAACTTGTACAGCTTATTAAATATCACAAGAAAATCAGATATAGTTTCTTCTATTGCTTTCTTAAGGAAAATCAGTATCTCATTGCTATTAAATTTATTTAGAATATATATTTAACTCTTTTCTGTGTCCTCATATGATCATGCTGAGCTGTTTTCTTCCTTAGTATTTCTGAGTTACTGGAATTTCAAGTCAGAAAAAGTGAGAGATGAATGAGACCTATTATTGTTTCATTGACTTTGAAGAACTCTGCATTTTCATTCCTCTTCATGGAAAAGGTCACTTTAATCAGTAGTGAATACTTCAGAGTTGATAGCACAAAATAATCTTAATAGGTTATTTGAATAGCAATTTTGTTTAGATTAAATTTCCTTTATTGGAAGAACATGCAGTTGCAGCACACCGCAACCCACACTGGAGACCTCCAAGAGGAGAGTCCTGTTTTCTGGTCTAGACAATCGAGAACTGCTTGACAGAGCTAGGTTTGCTTCTTCCAAAGCGAGAATGATTAAAGAAACATGTGACGCCACTCCTTAAACACATACAAGCATGTTGCAAATGAGAAGAGGATACAGTATTCAGATGATCAAAGAGATTAGGAGTAAATTTCAGTAAGCAGGATTCAGATTTGACAGTATGAAGTCTTCCTAGCATTCAAGATAGTCAGTCAAATGCAGGGATAATTTGCATTGGGAGGCTATGTGAATTTCAATACTGAAGGTGTTAAAAGCAGAACCAGTGTCTGACAAAACATGACCTGGGTTTAAGACAGGATATGATTTTTTCTGAAGCAGGAGATGCAATAGATAGCCTCTCAAGGACTCTCCCAGCCCTATTTTTCCATGTTTTCTCTCAGATTTCAAACTTGCTCACATCAACATCAATGTCCAGAAAACCTAATTTAGTAAGAAGGATGGACTGAAGCTTCTGTTTATTTGCACACAATAACAGTTTCCAAATCAGTTTGCATTTCAAGAAGGGTTTGATTTTTTTGTATTTTTCATCATTCAAAACCACTCAGGCTTTTAGTCTTCTTGTTGCTCAGTTTTTGCCTGCCAATTTTGGGCTCTTAAATTAAACCTAAATTTTTTTATACTTTCTGCCTCTTAAGTGGGACTCATCTCCATTTAACCACTGTAAGCTAGGTATCTAACCTAGCATGGTCATCCAGGCTGTAGTCTGTCAACATGAATGTCACTTCTCAAGTAAAATATATATTTCCATGCAGAAATGTGCTCCCTATGTATAAAGCTCATTGAACTCATTTCATGACTTTTAATTTAATTCAGAGAAAGTGTACTGAAAAGTCACACAAGAATAATATGTCACACAAAGTCTGTGATACCACTCACTGCTTCTGCATATGCCTCTATTTCTTCTGATTGCATGAAATATGTAAATGTGCAAATCTGACTTTTTCATAATTGTTGCATTTTCATTCACTGTGAAATATAATCAGGATCACCCGGGTTTATATGGAATCTAATCACAGAACGTCCTTTAGAAAAGTATGAAACTGACACTGAAAACTGTTCACCTTGCCTACCAGAACAGACTTTGTTGGGACTGATGGAGCTTTCTAGACCTTTGAGTTATGCTGGCTTTAAAATACTGGCACTGATATCCCACCCTCAACAAGAAGGGTCTGTTTCTATTAGAGCTATTTCCAAAGCAACTGTTTGTTGCTGTGGCTCTCCAGTGAGGAAAACATATATGGCTCTATGGTTTTTATGTGTGGCAATAAATCCTTTATTGGCTTTGATTAAGCCTCTATAGAACACTATGACTGGATCCTTACAAGCAGTGAGAAGTTCAGCTTGAATCTCAAGCTAATTTCTTACACTTTTTTCTAGAGTTGGTCCTCCCTCGATTGGTGCAAAAATAGAAATTATGTAAAGTGTATCCATCTCCTTCAGTGCATGTTTGCATTTTTGAGAGGAATTTTGCTGGAATTGCTCTTGCCCACTGTCCAAGGCATCATTAGACAGTCATATTTGGACAGTCAAACACCAAATATAAAAAACCAAACCAAAAGCTACTCCCTTCTGAAGGAGAACTTCTCTTAGATCTCAAAATCACAGAGGAATTGACTTCTGCAGTGTTTCCAGATTTTACCAGTACTCATATATATATATTTCTTGTTCAGTCCAAACTCACAGTGAAGTCAAAGTGTATTTAATGAATAAATTCTTTTCCTGGAAGTAAAAAAGTATCACTAGTTAGTAAGATTCAGTATATTAGAGTATTGTAGAAAAGCTCAGGGGATTTTCTCCTGACTAGAAGTTAGTAACAATGAAGAAAACCTTTAAGAAAAGTCACAGATATATTGAAAGATAATAAATACGCCTTAAAATCCATTGCCATTGAACAGACAGATCTGAAATGATGTAAGAAAGTGTTCTTGTGCAGAAGGCATCTTTGAAAAAATTTTTGTTTTACTGCTGAACCATGAGAAATTATAGTGGGGAAAAATACTAGGATGGAGAGAAAGCAGAATTTGATATATATGTCTCCTTAAATATCTTTCCACATATTACAAATGAACAAGTACCTACCACACACCTAAAAAGCTCTCTGAAATAATCAACTGACAGTGAACAAATTATTTCTTTCATTATCAAAAGAGTCTGACTTTATAGCCATCTAGCATCTAATAATATCTTCTAATTGAAGCAAACCAATTATAGCAGCCAATTATATAGCAGAGGTACCGCAATATTACCACAGGGTCTCATCCTTTTTTTCTCCATAGGACCTTGTTGCTACTGGGCAAAACCAGCTTCTCTTGCAAAAACCTTTCCAATTTTCTCTTTAAGTCTGTGGCTCCCTAGGGTGCACCTCAGGTTCATTTAGGAGCTCGGTTTGAACTTTTCTCAGTGACCAGGTTTCTCAATGGTTACTGTTCTTTGGGATGTAAGCAGCTGGTTTTGTGTGCCCTGGGGAAGAGCTAAGTGCTTGAATGCACAGATGTTCTGACGGCTCCTGTGATATAAAATGCATGGCTATATCTACTTCACCGAAGGAAGAAGAGACACAGATAAATCCCCGGCCTCAAAATCGTGTGAACTGACTGGATCATATATGCAGAATTTAAAGCTAGCTCTTTCTGTAGTGTTTTAGTTCTGGAGTGTTTAGTTTAGTGGCTGGAGCAGTTCAGGACTGAGCTGGTAAGAGCTAACAGTAAAGTGGTGCAGACAATTAGAGTTCTTCAGTAAGGTCCTTGTCCCTTTTCCAGGTACTTACCAGGATAGTTCTGCTCTATGGCTACATGCCATATGTCTACGATACTGAAAAAAATTAAACAGGGCTGCTTCTGAGGTACAAACCACTATTGTGTTGAACTGTTAGAATGGCCTTGATGGGACTTCATCCTGGCTCATCTGGTGTTTCTCCAAAAAGGTTCAATGCATTGGTTTTGGAAGTTACATGTTCTGGACACCATCCTTAATAAGCAGTAAGTATGGAGCTGCCTTATCATGAAGATCAAGAAAATTTTGTAGCATGCACCCCAGCTCTTCCTTTCTTGTTGGTGTGAATCCCAAAGAACAGTCCAGAGCAAATTTCCTCTGCTAGTGTGTAACATTTACACTAGTGTGCCTCAAAGTCCATGAAGGTCCCTCTTCTCCATCAGCAGGCTTTTCTGTGCCTGGCTGCTGGTTTTTTTCCAAATGCTGAGGTGGCACAACCCTGCTTTTCATGTTTGTGGTTAAGTGTTGGTGCCAGCACTCCCCTAATTCACTTCAGGCAAAGCTACCTATTTAAATTGGGTAAACTAACCTTTATGATTTTATCAGCAGTAAATTAGGGAGATAAAGGGGAGGCATTAGACTGCCCTGTACTGCTGTATGATTTGAATTCCAAGCAATTTTTGCCCTTTTCTTATTATTTTTTCTGCTCTGAGATATCACTAGGCTATGACTAGACCAACACTGTAATTGTTTCCATAGTAACAAAGACTTTGAAAGATGGAATGATCTGAAGAATAAAATAAATTAAAAAACCAACCATAGGTTGTAAACAAAATAAAAACAAGTGGCGGAGACGCAATATCTGAAGTCTGAAGGTTTTGTGCCTCCTTTCCAAGGACCCAGGCTAATATGAGAGTAATGATAAAAGTTCATCTCAAATTCACTAAAATATGCTCTTTCTAGCAGTCCATATTACCATAGCATTTGCATTCAGTAACTCATTTCCTCTCTTCTGGCTCTGACTCTTTGCTACTCGGACACACATGCTGATCAGATCCTTAGCTGGAGATGTCAATTTGGGTGCCATCCTTCCAGTACTGCCCCTAACAGTATTTCATTTAATCCAAATGTGGCATTTGTTCCACAAACTAGAGTGGCTCATTTCAAGGATACTGATTTATGCTAGCTGCAGATTATTAAATCTGATCTCTAACTAGATGCATATTCCTGGGTTGGTTAACTTGCAGTTTGTTGTGGTTTTTTGGGGGCTTTTTACACTAAATAGCACCAGAACGGTTATCAGGAAACATGTATTCTGGTTTTGAATCTGCTAGAGGTATATACTGTATATTTTACGTTGTGTATGGTTCATGCCTTGACTTCCCTACATGTACAGAGGAAAGTGTAATACTTCTCCACTGTATACTGTTTTTGAGAGGAGGTTGTTTCAAGATGAAAAGTGTTGGCAATCTTTTCTCTCATTTAAGTCTGCTTTGCATCAGAAATATACAGTTAGCTGCAATATGCCTGATGCCTAAATATTGTAACATTCTACAACAGATTTTTTTTTTTTAGTTCTGTGAACTCTCATACTTGTTTTGAAATATTTCAGAAGAAATGCTTAGCATTTTGCCTAAACTTGGTGCTAGAAATATCTAAACTAAGAAGCATTCTGTCTACATAATACATATCAGAATGTTATAGCAAATGATTCTTGGCTGTGTAGAGTGTGATACTGTCTAAAATAAGAAGAGGTTCTTTAAAATACAAAGCACTACATGTTGATGGCCGGTTGTGAAGATGAAAATGTTTTCTATTTGCGGGCCCAGAACTCCTTGGAGACTATCACAGCCTCACACAAGGGAGTGGAAGCTCTTGTGCCAGGAATCCAGCCACATTTCAGAGGAAATGAACCAAGGAAGGTTTGGCCCACTGTTTCTGGTAATTGCTGCTGCAGTCAATCAGTCAGCTTCAGGACCTGTGGAAGCTCCCACATTTGAAAAGCTCATCGGACTCTCCAGATGGGACCTCCCAGGCACATGCATTCATATCTCAGAGTTAAGATATAATTTGTTTTGGCTAAACAGCCTCTAAATCTTTCCTTCCTCCAGATGGAAGCATTTGTGCAATTAAGCATTTGGCAATGTTGGCATAAGTAACCATGTCCCTTTTGGAATATTTTCAAAACAAATACACAGTAAATGTGGCTAGAGCAATCCAAAGCCATTGTTTTTTCAGGAAAGGGTTGTTTGTTTTCTGGTTTGATTTGGTTTTGCTTTATTTTCAGGGTCCATGCTCCTTTAACTTGTAGAAACACAATCCTCTGTGGTAGTTTCAATCAAGCCTGGAAGTGGGGCTGATGAAGAATGTTCATGTTGCATATCTTCTATAGAGGGATATCAAACTTCAGCAAAGGGAAAAACAGCATGGTGTGAGAAAGTTGTTTTGAAATGTAACTGGGCTAATTCAGTTCTGCAGTGATCTCCCAGACAAGGCCAGGAGACTGAGTTTGATTTGTTGATTTTTCATGATATGTAAACTATATTTAGGCTATGTACAATGAGACTGAAACACAACTGATAATGGGCTTTTCTCACATCCCCAAGGGCTCTCCTTTCATGCACAGTGGTAAAAATGAAAGTGGAAGTGAGTCAGAGACCTCCAAGTTATAATACTCTATCAAAAATTGGTTGTGAAGTCCTGAATCTAACTCTATATTGAGAAAACTTTAACAAAGTTTGCTAAAGATTTATTAATATGAAGTTGGTGTCAAATTTTCACAGATGCCAAAGGAAAGAATAGTCAGATCATAGGTACCCCACGGATTTAATGAACAGAGAAACATAAGTAAAGTTGCTGACAGTAGATGTCTTGCATATCTCAGCCCACACTACACAGAGCCAGTTATTTCCTATGTCTCCTAAAATGAGAAAACTGTACAATATCAAGTCCTTCTTTGTAATGACTGTTGGCATGTTGCAACTTCCAAATGACTATTCCTGTAATTTACTTATTAGATTATTTTAAATTTATTCTGAGATGGGCTGTCTGGTTAGGATAAAGTTAGATGTCTTACAGACCATAATCCACTCTGGCTCTAAATATATTTTGTAGGAAGTCAGGGAGAGATGGGAGAAAGGTGTCAGTATAAACAACAGCAAGGAGAAATTTGATAACTGATTTTCACAGAAAATTCAGCTTCACATGATTTTAAATACAGGCAATCTTTCTTAGGAATGGTGTTCACCATCACTTTATCAGGTATGCATAGGGTTTCTACAACAGAAAAGAAGTTTTCAGGTTTTTGTCCTTTGTCCAAATAGGGCTCATAATCCTGATGTTCAGTTTGGATGGTAAAGTTCATTTCTTCTTCATACCACTAAATAGTTTGGAGTGTTTTACAAACAGTGTTTTGGGGTTTTTATGTTTGCTTTGCCACTGATAATCTTTTTTGCACTTACATCAGAACTCAATTACTTCACTGTCTCTAGTGAGCCTCCATTAGATCTGAAGGCTTCCAACCTGCTCTCCCAGAAGTATGAAGTTTGGGGATTTGTATGGAAGCTGAGCCTGCTTCATCTAACTCTATAAAAACTCAGACTTCAGTGTGTTTGGTATTTTGCTCCAGCTTTAAGGGCTGTAGTTTTATCCTGCTTTAACACGAATTTGCTTTGAAGTTACATGAAACTTCAGTCTCAGGTTCAAAAAGCTTTGAATGGATTTTGTTTTGATTTTTGTTGTTCCAGAGTATTGAGCCCTAAGTGAATAGTGGAGGAGGAAGGGAAACAATAAAACAGTAATTGCCATGTCTTTTGACCCAAAGAATTAAATAATGGATCCCAGGAAAATTTTAGTTCAGCTCCTCAGACAAAGGCATTTAGATAAACTAGAGATAGAAAGACAGTCTGAAACAAGTCTGCAAAGCTTTTCAGTCTTATTTTTCATCTTAATTAACTAATAATTACAGTCTCATGAGCCTCATGAATTTTTTCTCACATAAAATGGAAAAAGGGTAAATGAGGCTTTGAGGTTTGTAGAGGAGACAGTGTGGTAGGAAAATTGGAGAAATAGTTTTGACCAATTCTTTTTCCATTACCCCGTAACACCAATCACTTTTTGGTGAGCGTTGTTACCTGTATGTCTCTCTGTCAAGGGCAGGAAGGCAGCTGTGCACATCCTTTCTAGTTACTTGCTTTTCCTTACTAAGGTCTTTGTTTTCCCGGAGGAGAGCACTGAGGTGAACATACAACGTGTCTGACATAAATCATAGTCTACTTGACACTGAGTATAATAGCTGAAGTATAAAAACCACTTTCAGGAAATAATGGCAGTTTCTGCATTCCTAGATTGTGAAAACAATTAACTTCATGCCTCAGAACATATCATTAGCTGGATCTCGTTTTAGAGGGCTAAATACTGGGAATATTTACACGGTCTGATTTACAGATCAACCATTGACCTCAGTGTCTCCTTTGAAAAAAAAATATCCCATAATGTCATTCTAGAGTAAAACAAAGACTGCACCAAATCTTTGATGTATTATGTAGCATGAGAAGTACTTTTCCTTGACAGTTAAAATCTCCATGCACAGCCTGAGTGCCTGAGAGGATTGCCTCGTTGTTAGCACACACAGACAGCTACACCGCTGCAGCTCTTGGAAATAAACTCATCACTTGATAGAACAAAACACAGCAAAAAATACTTTTTCTTCCTGGCTGTACTGGAGAGTCTGGGGCATTTTACAAAATTCCTATAATTACGGTATACTAGTGGAGGGCCTGTCTGAAATTCCCTCATCACTGTCCATCTGCGGGAAAAGCAGTGATAGAGAGAGTTGAGATATGCACCTTGTTGCTTAGGAGAAGATCTTGCAGTTCAAGCTGGCTACACATCTTTTTCTGCATGGGGGCATCTGTAAAGGAAGAAAATTGTTCTCTTTTGTACTGTTTAGTGTACACAGCCATAGAGATGGTGCACCAAGGATCTTTTCCAACATAGTCTTAGGAGATGATGTAGTGAGGCAGATCAGGTCCTTGCACTTTGGAGTTGTCCCTGCTGTCATCCTCCCAGAATATTTTCTGTGTTATTGTTTGTGACTGCCTAATTTAAAAGACCTGTCCGTAGCATACTTATCTTCAAAATAAAGGATAATTATAAATTTTTCTCCAAATTATAGTGCACCCAGTACCTGATCCTTCTCTCTTTAATGGGGTCCATGACTACATTGGCTGGGCTACCCAATTTGCCTGCCTCAATGCTGCTTTCCAGCATCAAGGGATTTTGTTTTGAAGAGCTGCATCGAGACCTTTTAATGGTGCTCTGCTTCCCTTGCTTTACTTTCTCCTGAATTCAGGTCAGTGCTACAACTCTGTCCTTAGACTTCTGTTGTCCACATACACTTTTCAAAACTAGACTACAAACCTTATGATTTGCTTTTCTGGTTTTTTTTCTTCAATTAATTTTAACTTAGTTTAGCAGTTGGAGCTTCTTCTTAAAAATCCTTGTGTCATACTAAACAGCTGACATTTGTTTTGTAATATGTGATTATTTTATTGTATTTCAAAGAAGATCATATTGTCACAATCAAATGTGCCTTCAGATTTTTTCCGTTTCCAGTCTCTGCAATTGGGTACAACTGGGACATGAATGTTTTGATGAGCAAGTCTTTGGGCAATGTTCAGGGACGAGAAAGACTGATAACTGCTCTCATGAGTTTTGATCCTAAATCTTGGTTACGTTAGAGATACCTTTCTCAAACTGTCATCCAAGCTAGAAGGACAAAATTGCAAGACTTGAGTTTTGTTCTGGGCTCATTTCAGTTATGAGATCTGAGTTATGATCCTTTTAAAAATTTTTCTTTCTCAGTTCAACTCTTTGAAGATGGTTATTGCTGTTGTTCAGACATTTTGTGAGGTTACTCAGTCTTTTATGTGACCTTTAATGACTGCATAAGCCATTTTTCTATTTGGGAAGCATGAAAGGTTCAGGTTGATGTTGCATTTGTTATCCATATTTTGTCTGTGGAATGGAGCTGTTAGAGTGAAAAGCTGAGAATTAAACAGTGTTTCTGTGTCTGTTCCTCTTGTTCCTTCGTCGTTTACTTTCTGAAATTATAAGCAAATTGGGGGCAAGAAGGACAGCATGTTCAGATAGAAGGCCTGAGTTTACATCAAAGACTTACTTATAGCAACAACTAAATAAACAAGTCTTAGAGATAAAACTTGGCTCTAGAAATCTGTCATGACCCAGGCTGTGAACCTCAGATGGGCTTTTGTATCTTGCAGAAAATAAGATACTACCAGGGCTCAGGTGTAACACATTGATCCAAATATTTGTGTAAGCTGTACTCCATAGTGAATGGGAGAATGCTGGATGAAAACAAGGAGGTAGATTTCCTGCGGTTTTGCAGATCCATTTTGGCTTTATGTAGTTCCTTTTGTTTCTCACCTATTTGGCTACATTGGAGGCTGGATGAACATGTGTTAGCAAAATTGCAGCTTCTGGTCTGAATTTATCAAACTCAATTAATGTATCAAACTTCTGCATTCAGGCTTGCATGTTTCTTACTTTATGTACATGCAGCAAGTTACCACATAAAGATGCTGGTAGTTCTCTTGCTCCTCTTTTCTACTTTGGCTTGTTGTGTTGTTAAAGCTGAGTTGTTAAAACTACCAGAAAGATCAGGTCATGAGCTAGCAGCAGGGCTGTACATCAGCCCCAACCCCTCCAAGGCTATCATGGCGTTCTCAATGTCTCCCATGAGTGGAACTGTATTTATGGCCTTGTCTGAGGTTCAAGTTACAAGGCTACAAATGTTTCTGTTCAGATGTCCCTGGGATTGCCTGTGGATGTCATCTTCCTCTTTGCAGGGATTCAGCCTACTTCAGTGACATACAACCAGATGGAGGCTATTGCATGGGGAAAGGGAAAAGCCCCATCCACGCAAAAGCTGTCAAATGCCTCCCCTCGGGGGACCTATCTAAAGACAGCTATCACCATTATTCTCCTGCTCTAATTCCTTTCACTTCCTTCCCTCACTTTCCTACAAAATATTGTGGAGAGACAGTGCTACAGCTATTGAGTCCTTGTTAATGACACCACTCTTTCCTCAGGTGACTTTGTGTTAGAGGCATTAATCAAATGTCATGGCCTAAAAGCATATGGTCTCTGTTCATTGCCAGGAAGCAGTAATTGGCAGCAAGGTAGCAGTAGTACACTCTAGAGATAAATATTTCTTAAAAGTGATAATGCCATTCTGCACTCCCATGATAAGAATCACTGGAACGCATATGTGCAACTGTATACAGCCTTTCCTTCCAGCAGCCATGCCATTTGTAATCCCCTTTTGGCTATAATGCTACAGTAACTTGGATTGCAATGTACCATTTTTAGTACTTATCACATAGCAGCAGACAGCAGGGCTTTTACATTACAAAACAGCCACCACTAGAGCAGTGGCTCCGATGACAGTGAGGGACTGTCCATAATGTATGATCTTGAGCAGTGTCTAGTAGCCAGAATAAAAATCAATCTGACTTCTCAAAAGACTAAATGCAGCTGAAAGGGTTGTTAAAACGGGCTATAACAAGTGAAGTATGCAGCAGAACCAGGAAAAGAAAACCTACATTTGCTCTCAGGCAGGCTAAATTACCTGGGCTATGGACTGCTACTAGATTTTAGAGAACAACGTCACAACTGAAGCGGAGGCAGTCCTGCAGAATGGAGTGGTTAGGCTGGCTCTCTTCGAGAGTTATACTCTAGGTAGCTCCATCAACTTTATCTCAGGACAGATAATGACCACTTCACATAGTCCCATATTCGATAGTTGGCCAGGGTGCCCTTTATTGTTCATTCACTATTAGTAGTATCTTGGCTGAACAATTTCACTGCCTGTGTATATTTCAGGAATGACTGAAAAAATATGTGGTTTTACGATCAGATTCGATGCAAGTATAAGCTGGCTACTTGAGGATGTCTTGCTTTATTTCCATTCAGTGTTAGTCGCTCTGTTAAAGAGACTAAAATAATGTGGCTGATTATTCTTATTTAAACAAAAAAGTGCAATTGTTAGAGCCCAGACATTCTTGAACAATTCAAATGGGACAGATTCTCTCTGAATCAGTCAAAGCAAAGAATCTAAATCTCCCAAACAACAGATCTCAGAATCACAGAATATGCTGAGTTTGAAGGGACCTACAAGGATCATCGAGTTCAGCTACTGGTCCTGCACAGCACCATCCCCAAGAGTCACACCATGTGCCTGAGATTGTTGTCCAAACACTTCTTGAACTCTGTTGGGCTTGGTTCTGTGACCACTTCCCTGGGGAGCCTGTTACAGTACCAACCACTCTCTGGGTGAAGAATTTTTCCCTAAACCTTCCTTGACACACTTTAAGACATAAACATCCTAAACTCAAAATTGTAAGTCCTTTTTGGACTTACAATTATATTATCAATTTTTACCAGTTCAGAGGGGAAGGAACATTATGAGCTATTGTCCATGACAGGGGATTGCATTCAGCCTTCCCTGCTTTGGGCAGGACTGAACCTTGAAGCATCACCACTGAGGGAGTCCCCCACCTACAGGGAGGCCTGATGTTAGCGTGAGTAGATCTCATTCACTCAGAAGTATGATGGTTCGGATTTCCTTCTCATGAAGACCGAATGTCGGAACCATACAACTGTTCAGAAAATTGAAAGACTGCGCTCCCCTCAGGCTAACCTCCAGATTAAATATGTTCAAGGGCTCCCTATTTCTTTTTGTAGCTAGAACAACTCGCAAGCATTGCAGTTTGCCTTGTGCAACTTGGCAGCAGTGGCTGGAAGTGGTGAAGAAGAGCTCAGCTGGGTTAGTGCCAACCTGTTGCTGCAGGCTCTTCGTTAACATACAAAGGGGAAGGCTGCTAGGATGTGAATAAATTCCTTTGACTACTTGCAGACAAACTGCAGTGAGAATTCAGGGAGGAAGGATTTATTGCAGAAGCACATTAGGAAGCAGGTTCTCAGAGAAGGGGAAAATTTGGAGGTAGCACAAGTTGAACAGCCTGAATTGAGATGATAAATTTAAACTGAAGATTATTGTAAATACCTATAAGACAAAAGTCTGGAATATTGCACAACTGCAGCTACAGATACCTGCAGAGGACCATGGTGAAAAAAATCCTTTCTCTGTAATGAAATTCCAACAATACTTAGTTGAAAGCCCACTGCAGTGAACATAGGCCTTGTTATCGATTTCAGTGTGCTTTGAATCAAGTTTGTAATCCCTTGGTGTACCTCCCAAATCAGAATTTCTAAGAGTTCCAAGTTGTGCTGAACTCAGAGTTCACGTTTGGTACAGGGTGGATACTGTTTGTCAGTGTTGCTTTTTTCATATGTAAATAGGTCTCATTTGTAAGATGTTCATCTCTGGAAGCTTTAGTCGGCTGTCTTCAAATGTAGGCATTTCCTCTACATTTTTCTGCACAAGTAGCTAGAGAATACATACCTGAAAAGTGAGAAAGGGACACCTTAAAATGTATTCTCTCACACTCATAAGGAAGCAGAAGTCTTCACTGACCAACTTCACACATAAGTATGAGTTGTGTCACCATATTAAAGTACTTTTTGTGGGATTTCGGTTTTTTTCTTCTTTTTTTTTTGTGGTGTTTCACAAATTGTTTTGTTGCACTTGGAGGATCAAGGTCAAGGCAATATACAACAGCAAAAATATACCATGAGAGAAGAAAGAAAAGGAAGCAAAAATTCAGAGAATAACCAAAGTTAAGCTACATTTTAAAGTCAATTTGTCTATCCTTTGTTTATCTAGAAAACCCAAGGGACCAAAAAGGGCCTTCGCAGTTGGCCTGCACAACACCTCCTTAATTTTCTGGCTTAGGTTTCTCACAGTCCTCCAGACCCCATTAAAATCATCAGTACTCCCCTACCAACTTCAGAAGTTAGTGTTTTAGACCTGATAAGATTCCATGTGTTCCAGACAGCTGTTCCTCAAAGCTGCCTTAGAAACTTTGAGGGTTCTGCGGTGAGAACAGCAGTTTAGTCAGGTTTACAAAGCCATGACTTTTTGGGTTTCTGATTGTAATGGAAAAATCTACATATCATCACAGGCTATCTTCACAAAGCTTGAATGATCTGGGAGAGGTCTAGATGAGCACTCACATGGCTGGAGGAGTGGAAAGAGCAAGGATGGTGGCACAGGCTAAAATGGGTCCAAAGCCCTGGGTGTGGTTGGGATAGGACTAAGCAGCTATGGGTGAGGTGATACCTGGGAAGCTGCTGTCTAGCGTACATTTATTCATCTCTGTTAACTGCAACTCCATCAGCAAAGAGGACAAATCTGAAGTGCTTATCTCTGTGAGAGGAAAAAACAAAGCCACAAAATGTTAGACTTGATTAATCACAGCCTTTTCACTCAGTGATCCTGTCAATATGACTGTATTTGTAGGAGTCCTGTAAGTACTCCAGGAGCTTCAGTTTCACTACTTGAAAGTGCAGAAATACTTAGGTACTTCCCCAAGTATCCCAATGGAAGGAATTTATTTTGAAATTAACAGGGTAAATACTTTTGTCTCCTCTGACCTCATTGCCCCAGGTAACAGATTGAAGACACACCTACAGCTCACTGGGTTCTGCAAAAAGACAAAAAGTTTGCATGTTAGGTTACATTGCTGAGAGGACTTTTTTGATGTGAAAGGTGTTGCAGAGTAGAATAAGGAAATTCAGGAGAAAAAAAATCCTGGTTTTACCTGAAGGTTTGAAGAGAAATATTCTGACATTTCCATCAAGAGTTTTGTAATCAGAAAAGGCAGTCTTTACCAAATAGGTGCAAATTATATTTTGATATGTTATAGACCATCAGGTTTTGTATTTTTCAATATTCTCCATTGTGTTTTTATTGTAGTGAATGTCAGTTACTACTTAAAAAAATTTTTATGTGTCCTACTTGAGCTGCAAAACAGTACTTTGGTGCTTAGCTTAAGATATTTTAAATAGTTAGTGATGGCTGGAAATCAAAATAAGCTCTCCTGATATTTATTTCCTGAAATAGAATAGAATGAAATGGTGACAAAGTCTTAATGTTCCAAAGAGAGCATTCTCTTACATTAGATTTTAGAGAATTTGATTTTATGAACAATTCAGAGAAGGGGAGAAATGGGAATCAACAAACAATCAACACCTTTGCTTTTGTTTTTGTTTAGAACAAAATTAAATTCTGCTACTCAGAATTTCATTTTCTAAGGGCTTTGCTTTCATGTTACTTGTGCCATACTTCTGTGTTTTACAAAGCAATGGAACAAATTCATAACATAAATGTGCTGAATTGGTTTTGACTAATAATAGTAATGATACCACTAATAATAATTAGTGATAATCAGCAGCACATGAACTACCTTTGGGGGACTTATATAGTGAGAAGCATACTAAATAAAGCCTGGCTTTGTGACAGGGAATTTTGTCCAGAATTAAGCAGAGGAGAAACGTGAGCTTGGTCTTATTTGCCTCTCACTTTATCTGACAAAAGTCAGACAAAACCACAAACATCCAAACATGATTTTCCCCTGAGGTAGTATGTGGATAAGTTTTTAATATTCTCTAATAATCTCTCTATACTTCAGATCAATTATTGTATAATAATATGCCATATAAATATATTCAGCAGTAGTTATTAAGGAAAGCTGCAATAATTCTAATAGTAATACTGCTACAGTCACGAAACATCTCTAACAGAGTGTGAGTGACTTGGCTGGCATATCAGTGGGCTGGAGCTGATCAGTGCTGGTATTTACTTGCATCCTGCTCGCCACATGCTGCATCCCTCCGAAGGTGGAGATGCCACAGTTGTTTATGCATACAGATGAAACCGCTTACTAATGAGCAGTCAGCACCATCGCCGGGGGTTGGGATCTAACCAGGCAGTCAGCACTGTTTCTCCTTCTGCACTCTTGCCCAGTGGTCCACGGCTGACCTGGCCAGGGCTGCTCTTAAGCCACGCCCGAACCCAGATGTTTTGTGACAAAGACACAAGCCAGAGCACTGACCTCTTTCAGTGTGAGCTGGAAGTTTCCAGGGCGCCTGTGTGCAGCCTGAGCCGCACCAGCAGATGGGGCGGTTACAGTGCATTTACAGCCCACTCCTAAACATCTCATCATTCACGGACTGTGCTTTCCCCGGCAGAGCTCTAGAAATCAGCTCTTTGTGGTTAATGGTATTTTTGGCTATTGCCTGACTTAATTCAGCAGTCACTGCTGATGCATGAGTGTTTGAGACAGTGTTTCTTCAGGGCAGTGTCCCAAGGGCTAACGCCCTAACAGTGTTTTGTGAAACAACACCGAGGAGTGGCCCAAAGCAATAATGATGAAAAACCCCCTAATTCCTGTTTAGTGATCCAGGTATTGTTCCTAATAACCTCGTCACCATTATTCCTCTTTAAAAGCCTGAATATGTACCAGACTTCAAACTTTAGTAGTGGGGCTTCAGTGACATCTTTTCTAGATAAATTGTAATAATAATATTTTTGTATGCAAAGTAGTGCAGTCCTTTTTTATTTGTCCTTGCAAAATAGGATGGGTCTTTACACAAGCATACATAAATACAACACTTTTTTAAAATTTCTCCCAGGTAGATCGTAAATTAAGAACCTCAGTCTTTCTTATATACACAAGAAACCACATATGACAATATGTTGTTGCAACCACACATTGTATTCTATGTACAGTGTTGTTTATTGTAACAGAAGAAAGTCCAAATAGACTGGTTTTCTAAGGGCAGCTATTACTTATGCTCTTTGGAAAAAAAGGTTGTTTCTCAAAAGTCAAATCTCTTGTAGGAAGGAATGTGCTTTCACTTTTGCATTTGTTTCATGAGGGATGGTGAAAATTTCTCCTGACTAGGTGATACTTGCAGTGTGAAAGTCAATAGCCAGAGCAGTGGCCTGGGATATTGGGAATTTAAGTTCAAGTTCTTTCTGCTTGACTGAGGACTTAGACCTGAAACTTCAATATAATTTACCTGTTCCAGGCAGGGGTCCCTCAGGTCCTGACTAATGGTGGTAGGGCACATATAAACACATGTGATCTAGCTTCAGTGATGTGCTCACTTTTGATGTATGTATTCTTGTGTATTTATATTTGGCTCTGAAAATTGAAAACTGTCTGCACAATAGCATTGTAATGTGTCAGTTTATCGACTTGCAAGCGTGCAAGAAGGGTTCCCTTCTCCAGCATGAGCTGTTCTTCCTATAAACTTGTTACATCGTTCATCTTCCCTCAAGTGTCCCATACCTGAAAACTTGCAAACTGGCTAGTTTGTTAAGAGAAAAATGCAGAAACTGTGATTCAGTTTCCTCAGTTTCTTTGTGTGGCAGTTTTCAATTAAAGCTGAACTCTTTCATTTAATGTTCCTGCCAAGGTCTAAACTATCCTTGGCCTTTCACCATAAGAATGGGATAGGGATGCAAGACAGGGAAGTTAAGTCCAACTGTTTAGCTGAACTTGTAGAAAATAATAGGACCACAGAGCACTTGAAGAACAACTGCAGAAAGAGAAGAATAACCACCATGAGAACGCTTCTGTCTTCGATAATGTGACAAATAGAAATGAAGCTCAAAGTAATTTAAATAAGATCCCATAGGAAGCACAAATAAAAATCACCTCCACTTCAGAGAAAAATTAGTTATATAACCCAGTTTAGCTATTGGATCTGCAGGTTCTGTTTGTATACCTTTCAGCTTTTCTAAGCTAAAAAGAAAGGACGTTGTTTGTTATACTTTTTTCCTGCTGAACCCTTAGACCACAGCAGCTGCAGCAATTTGTGTAGTCCCACATGGGATAATTAGTTTATTTTAATGTTTGATCAGAAGAAGACAATAAATGGCCCAACCAAAAATATCAGAATATTTTGGAAATCAGGCTGTTTGATGGATGGTCCTCAAAGACATTTTGTCTTACGACATGATCCAAATTAATACTTTGTTACAGATATAAATCTAAAACACATAAAAAGCTTTTCACTAAGGCCTCATATGTTCATGGTTTAGGATTAATGTTCTATATGAAAACAGTACAAATATCTATTTAGAAACATGATAGAGCTAAATCACTAAATATCTTTTAGTGAAGCAGTGCTGCATATATAGGATGTAGAACAGGGAATCAATTTACCATACAAAGTGTTTTTTCACCATTCATTTTGTTTGGTAGCTCTGAAAGGCAAACAGTTGCCATAGAAACAGTAAAATAAGTCCATTTTGGGGATTGGATGATGTGCTTCTATTGAAAATATAAATAAAATTTCAGTAGATAGATTTTTGTCAAATGTGTATCATGCCAGAACTTTGGGGTTGGAATAATCTGCTTCTGGTTGTGTTTGTTTCATTTAAAAGGCTAATCCTTTCTGTGCTGGTTGGACTTTCAGAGCGTGCTGTTCTAGTTCCTATGATTTCATATTACAACTTGTAATCTTGAACATTTCAGACCATATCTTCTATTCTACACCCCTACATAGGAACCTTTGAAAATTTGCCTGGAAACAAACATGTCAGGACCTCTCAGGATCCATTTTCTACTGTGGTCTCATATCCTTTATTAGTGCCATTGTGCAAATTGAAGGCACAGACTGCAATCAGGCTTTGCAAGCCTTTAAGCTTTTAGTCCTCTGTCTGTTTACAGGGCTAACAATTGCATAAACTGCTTTTTCAAGCATCACAATCTTTGTCTAGTATGCTACGGAATAAATGGCTTAGAGATTCATGGCAAGGACACACAAGGGTAAAATACATGCTTTCACACAAGGTAAAAGCTGGGAGCGAGCCTGAAATCTGGGTTTAAAAGTGAAATTTTTCCTAGCCTCTGGAAGAAGCAGAGCTAAAGGTACAGACTCACTGCAGTGATAGCAGTACAGTGTACACTTCCAACCTTTCTTTTAAACAATTTGTTTTCAGTACCAGTGTCATGGATGAAGCTTGGTGCAGTCTGAGTTACTTTGCCTTTTTGACAAGATTTCTGTGTTTCCCTTGTCAAACTGTTGCTGGTATTCAGATCAGCTAGTATGAAGCAAATCAGACCTTCAAAAGATGCACTGAAGGAGCTAGTACAGGCCCCTCGGAACATCTCAAAATATATTTTAGCCAGCACATGCCATGGTTGCATATTGACTGTCAAAATAAATCACATAATGAAATTTTATAGGTACTTTCTGGGAAAAGATTAACTTGATAGTGGAACCCTGAAAAACTGGGAACACCATAAAAGGTCATTTTTTTAAAAGGACATCAGATTATGACCTACAGTTCTAGAAATAGAGATGAACTGGGATAGAAGAAATAAATGTCTCCATCTCTTTTTCTGAAGCAGGATCCAAGAAGCAGGTTTCCAACAGGAGCTCCCAGCTGTACTACAGCACACACAGGATCATGCCCTTCAGGTTCACCTCCAGTCTTCTCTCTGTTCGTGGCCGATGTATCAACATATGGCACGATGTATCAGTGCAGTTGTTAGTGGAACTGTCAGTGCAAACAATACTATGTTTGAAAACTAAATGTTCATAAATTGTCCAGTTGTGTTCTCCACAAATTCCAAGCAATGGAGAAGAACCGAACTAAGACTTTAGAAATATATAACCATTTAGGGACTTTCAGTCCTGATTTTCTGATTACCCACACCCAAATACAGAAGAAAAATACAGAAGAATTGTGGGACATTCCTTGATGGAAAGTCAAATTTGAGTCTGTAGGCACCTTAGAAAAATCAAATTCCTGGCTCTGGACTGTATGCAGGTTGCACAAGTGACTCCTGGAATGCCAGAAAACCTTACCTGACTGAACAAGTGGTTTTGATCTGGAGAATTTAGGACCACTTGTTAGACATTGAAGGTAAAATGTTTGACAGAGATCTTGAAGACAAAAGAGAACTTCTGACTGAAAAAACTCAATCAGGTTTTTACCACTGATTTTAAGGACTCAAAATTTCACACTAAAATATTCATCAAAATATGGGAGACGAATTTTGAAACAAAAAAAATCATAAGCCTGTCTTTTGAAATGTAAAATATTTTACCTTTCTGCCAAGCTCTATTTCTGACAGTTGTGCAGCATTATATAAATATATAAATATATATATATAGTTATAGTTATGCAGAGTGATGGAGGGTAATCAAAAAGATAAAGTCACAACTATTTCCTTTCTTTTGCTCCNATATACATATATACACATATCTCATATAGGCAGGAAAAGATAAGTAAATTTAGTAAGTCTGTTTAAAAAGCTATAGTTCCTTGATACGTAGAGTAATAATAAAATCTCAAGGGAGTTTCATATTTTTATTTTATGCCCAGTGACTAACAAGAAGGAATTACCATTCCTTTAACTTCAAGTAGAGAACATCAGCAAAAAAAATCTTCATTCATCAAGTTTTGCAAATGTAGATCTTGTGAAATGTATCTGAAATCTGTCTTGAAGCAAATATTTGCATCATTTTTAATTTAGTTTTCCTAGAACTCTCAATTTTAAAGGCAAGTTATAGCCACATGGTTACTTCAGTTCAGAGTGGAATGTGAAAATAAGCACATACAAGAACGGATGAGTTCTAACTAGATACATTTTTAAAAGGCTACACTTTCCCCCAGCATCCAACTCTGTATCTTCTCCAGTTTTAAAATCTTCAAAATGTGTGTTTTTTCATCTGCTGTTGGTCTCGACATGGCTGTGGTTCTTGGTGCAGTCTGGCCAAGGCTAGAGGCAATATTAACATAGTATTGTAAGAGCTGTTCTCCTGAGACTTCTTCCCTAAGCAGAGCCACAATATTTTTAAATACTTCTTATGAAACTTGCTATTGGGAGGGTTTCATTCCAGCACTTTAGATGCTGAAAATTTCAACACAAATTGAACCCTCTGCATTTCAAGGGTTTTCTTTTTAATACCTAAAACTACCAGTCTTCTAAAGTTCACTTTTTACTGGTGTACCAGCGCACTTTGATGAGAACTGCCTTGAGTTACACAGCAGTGAAAACAGTCCTCCGTTACTCAGGGGACAACACAAACTGGAATACTTCATTTGAGAATAGTTTGTTGTTGTTTCAGGAACATCTAAGGATTAAAACTGTATGCATACGTGTAAAAGCTGGAAAATAAGGATAGCTCAGTTATCACTTTGCTAACAGCAGAAAGGCAGATGCAGAGAGACACACAGAGAGGACAGCCACATAAAGCATCTGGCCTTTGGCGTATTACCAATAAACTCTTCTGGGAGAACATAGAGAAAAAAATATTTCCATTCTCCATGTAACATTTTTTGTGAGAGATTTTGTTTGGGAGTGGGGGGGGCGTGTTATGTTTGGAGTTTGGTTGGTTTTTTCTTCATTTAACAACTGCAGATATTATTTGAATTTGGAGAATGCTTAGGGGAAGGGCAGTTGACAAATATTAATCAAGAAACCACTTGCATAACAAAGGAAACAATAGAGCAACTGAATGGAGGCAGCACCATCTGGAGAAAAAGATTGATAGCTTATTGAGTATCCAAAGGTCTGTGAAAAAGAGATGTCCCTGGGCTACATAATTAACTTGGTATTTTATTTCTTTGTGGTGTGTGGTTTGTGGGTTAGTTCAGAGACCAATGAAACTCATGCAATAGTCTCTGAAGGCAGGGAGGAGAGGTGCCCATATCTTAAAATAAAGCTGGGCCATTTCCTTTATTTCCATTTCCTGGAAGAAAATTTAATTATGTGAGTTTCCTGGAAACAGAGTGAGCTGAAATAACTCACTTTGTTTAAACTTTTCATCATCTGTGTAATTTTACATCTCTCCTGAGTTTGCTAGTTCCAAACAATCTCATGATTTGGCAAATGTCACAGTTGTTCTTCATATTTGTCACAGCTTAGTGACCCATAACAGCAAGCAGACACCAAAACCTAACAATTAGGCTATCCCAAAACATTTCATTTCTCAATACAAGTCAAGATTACTATTTTTTATGCTACCATTCAAGTCTTTTTCTCATGTTGATCATCACATTAAAGGCCTGCTCTATGCTCTGTGAAACATCTCCAAGACATAAGAGCCTTGCTTAAATATTTACAGGGGTAAAGAAAAGTTGGTGCCATCCAGCTATTATAATACTTCTCCTTTTCATTAAGCTAGAATGTATATTTGCAAGAACAAAACGCTATGTGAGAACTATAGTAAATTTTCATCGAAAGTAATCTAGTCTTTCCCAGTAAGGATTTTAATGAAATTATGTTAATGGTTGGCTTTCTGAATATCTTCTCTCTACTATTTTTCTGAAGCGATTTTCTGAACAGTACATTAAACAACATTTTTTCTTCTCTTTCATGTCTTGACTTCTCCTATTGTCTTTTTCCTTTTGAGGTTTGGAACGTTACCTTTGTAACACAACTGCATCACCTATGTCGACAGACAGTCAAAAACACATTCTGTGGTTGTAGTGCTCTTCTACACAGAAGTATAGGTGGTTCTTAGGCATATGTTCATTGTGCTGTATTTATATTTATTTCCATCAAAGTTGATTTGAAGAGTCTCTTATGTTTCAGCACTTTCCTCAGGTGTCTAGCACTGTTACAGCCTTTAAGCTACACATAACGCTGGAAAAAAAAAGTACACTGAGGAATTGATGGAAATAGGAGAACAATAGGTTCTTATAACTACAGTGGGTACTATTTAACCATATAAAAATGCAGGAGAATCTGCTCTAGATAACACCTGCTTTGTGCATTTCTGGGTATGACAACATAGATTAAATTGTTTTCAGATAGAAAAGCTTTTCACCTAAATGGGATCACCAGAATCAGAAGCCTGTATAACTGTAAAAATCAAAAGCTTCAGCTGAGTCTAATGGAGAAGACTTAATCCCCAATTTCTGTTCTGGGTGTGAAATGGCTGTGCTGTGGTAGTACAGATCTGGTATAAGATAGTGGAGAATAAGCCTGACAGGTTTTACTCAAGTTCAATCCATTGCTACATGAGAAATATATCATAAGCCTTCATAAAAAAAAATATTCCAGGAACCCCTGAGGCTGATCAAGGTAGAAAACATGCATTTCCTTTCCAAGCAAGTACAAAGTGCTAAGAAAGTTGTTACATTTTACAGTAAATCATGCTGGTGAAGTTGACTTTCAAGTCAACTTCAGTTGCCCAGTTTTACCAGGCACTTCAAGTATTCACATATTCATAAGTATTCCTCTGCACAAGCAAATATGACTTTTTGCATTTTGGACCTAGACTTCAGCTGTAAACAACCAATACATCAAATCTGCATTTCTCCCCAGCCTGAAGATGCTCACCTATTATCAACCCCTTTCTGAAAACCATTTACAGCTAATCATCCCCCACTACCCTACACCACTCCTGCAAAAACAGTAAGGAGTGTGTGGGGGGGTGATATCCTCTCTTTTTAAAAAGTAGGTACACTAACAGCATTCTAGTGATAGTAATGAGGGCATCTTAGACAGAGAAATATGGTAGGAGATGTGAATGACAATTAGTGAAAGGGGAAAATGGTCTCCGAGTGTGAAGTAACAGCAGATAGTGAAACTAACTTCAGGCAAAGCTGAAGAAAATAAAATCCAAATATGCAGGGACGATAAAGAGTCCATTTACATGCACACATATTTTGGGGTTTTTTGTGGTTTTTTTGTGGATTTGTTTGTCTGTTTTTTTAATATAGGACATATTTCTACCTAATTAATTTTGTTATCAAAACAAAAAAGAGCACAAAAGAGTAATGCTGTGAGTTTTTATTGTCCTCTGTTTCAAAAAATCATACAATGGTCTGAGTTGAAAGGGACTTTTGAAGGGATATCTAGTTCAGACTCCCTGCTCTGAGCAGGTTCCTCTTCAACTAGATCAGGTTGCTCAGAGCCCTGTCCAACCTGACCTTGAGTATTGTGAGGGATGGGGCAACCACTACCTCTCTGGACAACCTGTTCCAGTGTTTCACCATCCTCACCATAAAAAATTTCTTCCTTCTATCTAGTCTGAATCAACCATCCTTCAGTTTAAAGCCATTCCCCTTTGTCCTGCCAAAATAGGCCCTACAAAAAAGTCTGTTCTCATCTTTCCCATAAGCCCCCTTTAAGTACTGAAAGGTCACAGTAAGGTCTCCCTGGAGCCTTCTCTTCTCCAGGCTGAGTAACTCCAACTCCTTCAACCTTTCTTCATAGGAGAGGTGCTCCAGCCCTGTGATTATCTTTGTGGCTCTGCTTTAGACCTGCTTCAGCAGGTCTATGCCTTTTCTGTGCTGGGGCCCCCAGACCTGGATGCAGTGTTCCAGGCGGGGTCTCATCAGAGCAGAGCAGAACAGAGGGGCAGAATCCCCTCCCTGGCCCTGCTGGCCACACTGCTTTGGATGCAGCCCAGGACACGTTTGGCTTTCTGAGCTATGAGCATGTATCTCTGGTCGTGTCAAACTTTTCATTCACCAGCACCCCCAAGTCCTTCTCCATAGGACAGCCCTCAATCCCTTCATCACCCAGCCTGTATTGATACTGGGGATGGCCCTAACCCAGGTGCTGGTCCCTGCACTTGTTGAACCTCTTAGGTTCCCACGGCCTCACTGGTTGAGCTTGTCCAGGTGCCTCTGGAGGGCATCCCATCCTTCAGGCTTGTCAGCTGCACCACTCAGCTTGGTGTCATCTGCCAATTTGCTAAGGGTGCACTCAATACCAGTGTCTATGTCATCAATGACAATATTAAACCTCACTGGTCCCGGTAAGGACCCTGAAGGACACCAGGCGTCACTGATTTCATCCAGACATTGAGCCATTGACCGCTAGCCCCTGGATGTGACCATCCAACCAATTCCTCATGCACTGAACTGTACACATATCAAATCCACCCCCCTCCAATTTAGAGAGGGTGCTGTGGGGGACCATTTTAAAGGCCATACAGAAGTCCAGATAAACAGCATCCGTAGCCCTTCCCTTGCCCTCTGATGGAGTCACCCCATCATAGAAGGCTGCTGGGTTGGTCAGATGGGACTTGCGCTGGGTAGAGACATGCTGGCTATCCTGAATCACGTCACAGAATGCCATGTGCCTCAGCACAGCTTCTAGGAGGAGCAGTTCCATGATCTTCACTGGCACAGAGGTGAGGTGCTAGTTCCAAGGATCCGACCTTGCACCCTTTTCAAAAATGCGTGCAATTATCCCCTTTTTCCAGTCACCCAGCTTTTCACCTGATTCCCTCAACTTTTCAAATACCATGGAGAGCACTTTGGTTTCAGCACAGCTACCTAAGTTTAGCACCAAGCAAAAAGTGAAGGTTGAATCAAGGGGGGTGTGTGTGTGTTTGTGTGTAGAATGTGTGGCAATGTTAATGAGGACACAGAAAAAAAAATCAAATTAAGGTCTGGCAAAATAAACAATACAGCACAGGTGGTGCGGGTTTTGATGGAAAGAATGAAATGGGAGGAAGGAGTTGTAACAGCTCTTCTTTTCTCTCTTGCTGGCAGCATGTCAGACACTCTCTCTAGTGGAACATGCCAGCCCAAGGGTATTTCTGTAGCTGCATTACCTGGTTGCTCACAAGGTATCTTTGCTAAATAAATTTAAATGATTAGTGGCCGCTCTTGAAAATTTAAGTGGTTTTGGACTGAAAACAAGGTCTTTTTGCACAGGTTTTACTTCAAGTTTTACAAAGTTGGGTACCGAGGGTACTTGATCCTTCACAAAAAATCTGTTAAACGCCATAATATTTAAAAGTGACACAAAGCTTTTTCTTTCCTTTCTTCTTCCTCTTTTTTTCCCTATACATGTGCTGGAAGTAGAATTACAAAAGGTCCTTATGCAGGCTGAGAAAGATAAAGGACAAGTGGCAGAGTTTCAGTACTCTTATCTCCCTACCTCCTCCTCTCCCCCACATCACTCAACTGTGTGCACACTTGTCTGCTTGCCCACACCTGTTATAATCTGGTTCTTGCTGAAAATTACCTTTATTTTTCACATGTATCTTCAGAAGCTCTTGGTAGGGCACCTTCCCTTGTAAATTGTCTGACAGGTAATTTTTTGGTACATTAGCATTGCAGATGACAAAGATGCTAGAAACTAGATTTTGTATTTTATTTGTGTTATTTTGGGGTAATTCATGATAGCTCTTTAAATTTTAAACCATTTTAGCCCTTCTGCTGTAAATGGAACACTGACTTCCCATTAGAGGAAGGCCCATAGAAAAATGTAGTCATGCATTCAGTGATTCAAAGAGGTTTTGCGTGCAGGGTTGCTAGTGACTGAAATGCCAACTCCCCTAAAATCTAAAGAAGAGTGACTTTTAATGCCCAGATTGTTTCTGCAAAAAATGGGTTCATAAAAATGTTTACACAGGCTAGGCTCAGAGGAAGTCAACACCCCTCTGAAAGGTAAGTGAAAGAAAAATAGCTGGCTTGATTAGGTGAACTGCTCTGTGCTTTTCTATTGAAAAATCTGACAATTACATCAAATTGTTATTTTTAGGCAGATTATAAAGTGGAACACTGGGTTAATGAAAGCAGCCTGAACAAGCTGAGAGCTATGGAATGTTCACCCAACACCCAGCATATGCATGGTAGTCTATATGTCTGAGAGAAACACATGCAGTCTGCCTGTGATGCCTTAGATTTTTGCCAGAGAAGAAAAGCTGGCTTTATTGGCAAAACAGAAAACATAATTGGAAACAACTTCTCTCTTAAATTGCTCGACTTTATTTTAGAGGTGAGAGAGAGCTCATTGTAGAAAGATTTAGGTTGGAAAGGACCTTAAAGATTATCTAGTTCCAATTCCCCTGACACGGTCAGGGACACCTTCCATTAGACCAGGCTTCTCAGAGTCCCACCCAGCCTGGCCTTGAACACTCCCAGGGCATCCACAACTTCTCTGGGAAACCTGTTGCAGTGTCTCACTACCCTCACAGTAAAGAATTTCTTCCTAATACCTAATCTAAACCTTCCTTCTGTCAGTTTAAAGCCAGTTACCCTTGTCCTGTCACTCCATGCTCTTGTAAAAAGCACCTCGCCATCTTTCTTGTAGGCTCCCTTCAGGTACTAGAAGGCAACAATTAGGGCACCTCAAAGTCTTCTCTTCTCCAGGCTGAATAAACCTAATTCTCTCAGCCTTTCCTCATAGGAGAGGTGCTCCATCCCTCTAATCATCTGATCCCACCTCTGGACTTGCTCAAGAGCTCCATGTCCTTGTGTTGAGGACCCCAGATCTGGATGGGATCTCACCAGAGCAGAGCAGAGGGGCAGAATCCCCTCCCCTGCCCTGCTGGCCACACTGCTTTTGATGTAGCCCAGGATGTGTTTGGCTTTCTGGCCTGCAAGAGCACATTGAAGGGTCATGTTCAGCCTCTCATCCCCCAGCACCCCCAAGTCCTTCTCCCCAGGGCTGCTCTTGATCTGTTCATTCCCAGCCTACGTGGATACTGGGGTTGCCCCGAGCCAGGTGCAGCACCTTGCACTTGGTCTTGTTAAACCTCATGAGATTCCCAAGAGTCCACTTCTTGAGCTTGTCCAGGTCACTCTGGATGACATCCTGTTCTCCAGGTGTGTCAACTGCACCATGCCATCATCTGACTACAAATGGTGTCAAGCTGTAGGAAGGGAGGAATTTGGTGTATGCACTGGTATTCACAGTGCTCTTCTGCAAATGATCTACACGTTTATTCTACAGTGCAATTCCCTAAAAGCTTAAAACCTGACTTTTGCAGCTCGATTAAGCATACCCTAGTAGACTACACAAAGTTTTTAAGATTTCTCTGTTTGAAAGTCTTGTGCAATGCCGTTGGTGGTGGTGTTTTGGGCAAATAAGGGTTGAAGTAACATCTATGGTCATAGTGCTTTTTATGATTGATGATGTCTCAGTTTCAGACATTAGGGACAACATGTAGATTCTTTCAAATCCAAATGGCAGCTGCTTTCAAATGGTTGTAGGTTTTGCTAGTGCAATCAAAAAGGAGCAAACTCAGTCCTAAAATATTAAAATATATAGTTAATACTAGAAGTGGCATCAGAGAGCATACTTATAATTTATTGTGATCTGTACAAGAGGGGATTTGCAGTATAGTTCTCATCTTTATCAGTTGCTATTAAACATGGTGACCTGCTTGCAACCTCTGTTTTAAGAAAACCCTAAATTCCTGATTGCTGGAGGCTTGGAGTTCACATGGGAGACTGAAGCACTCTACATCTGCCCTATCTCTTTCCCTTCTCCCTGTGTATCCTCCCTCCCAGCTGTGGTCGAGGACTTCCTTGCCTAAATCAGGATGCTTTGATTTCTGGGTGACAAGAAAAAAGCCAAGTGCGAATTCTCTCAGTCTCTGGGATTATGGTGAAGCACTGACATTAATGAGAGAGATCATATGCTGGAAGTGAAGCATACACCAAGGACCTTGTTGAACTTCACTGTATGTATCACAGCAAACAGCTGTTGGGTTAGGTGAGAATTTGCCTGACTGGGAGAAGAGAGCTTTCTGTGAAGATCCCCTACCTCTCAAGACCTAATATGGATGAATTAGAGACTCTAGAGAAAACAGAAATTCTTTTATATGAAATATTATTTTCTCCTAGAATGAACAGATTAAGAGTTGATTAATTCGTGCTGAGTGTCAGCTTAATGAAGAATGTAAGGATCAGAGGGAAAAATTGAGCTCTTTCTGACTTACAGGGTCTGATTAGAGCAGTCATCTGGAAAGCATAAACTGACAGTACTTCTCTGTTTCCAAGAATAGATTAATAACTAAATTGGTGTTCTGTTAGAGCCTTTTTAAACAGCTACACTCAGTCTCCTGTTATTACATTCTAGGTATAGTATGAGTGTATTTTCAAAGGCTGCTACTCAGTCTAAAGATCAGCATGTGCTCAAATATTTTTTCCACTTGAAAATGGCACTTATTAGCCACTGGGTAAAGGATACCTCTGAGGCCACTGAAGTCTCTCAGTAGCATGGAGTAGGAGAAAAGAAAACAGCAGGGATATGTAAACGGAGTCAGAGTTACTCTTTCTGCCTTGTGGGAGGGTCAAAGATCCTTAGATCCTTATCCCAACCAAAGTCTCTTCTCTCCGAGAGCAGGAAACACCACCTAACATTTTCCATAATTTCTTGTTCTGGCAGTATAGCAGGATCCACACTTTCCATTATTTCTTGATGGCTTCTGGCATTCTCCCACCTCAAGCAACTGATAAATTTGCCTGTACCTGAGAGGGAGCCATTGAGTAGATGTAGGATTATGCCATTCACTCCCCCTAGTCCCTCCTTCCCCCCATTTTTTCTCTGGAGGTATTGTTTTTTTTCTAATTCAGCATTATAATACTAGAGCTCCATTTCTATGTCACAGATTCACAGAAATTAAAACAGAATCACAGAATATTCTGAGTTGGAAGGGACCCACAATGATCATTGAGTCCAACTCTTAGCACTGCACAGGACAGCCTCAAGAGTCACAGCATCGAACATCTCTGCTTACATCCCTGTTTGTGAGGTGACCATCCTCATCCTGAAATGGTATTGATATTGTTTTTGCATTGCCTTTTGCCACTAATGTATTTCCAGAAGCTCTTTTTATTATCCTCCACAGTACTGGTCATTCTTCAACTCCAGTTGAGCTTTGGCCACTTGCATTTTCTCCCTACAGTGGCAAGAAGCATCTCTGTATCCCTTCCACATCACCTCAGCTTGCTTCCACTGAGCATATACCTTCCTTTTTTGTTTTACCTGGCCAGCCACGCCAGCCTGCTGTTGGGCTCATCTGTTGGACTTCTGACATTCAGGAATTGTCTGCTCCTGTGGCCTTAGGAGGTGGTGCTAAAACGTGACCAGCACTGATAGACCTCAGCACCTTCAAAAGCATTTTAAATGGGGACCTCACTCAGTAATTTCCTGAACCCAGCTGAAAGATATTGATGATTTCTACTTTCAACCTTGCTGTAACTGTGTTTTACTGATATTGGCAGACAGAAGCAAACCAAAAATACACTTACCAATTCTGTTGTTCAGTGCAGATCCAGCTCTAGCCTATAAGTATACTTGCCATAATTAAAAGTTTATGTAGCTAAATCTTATCCCTGATGTGCAGCCCAATATAATAAATGTGCTACTACTGCTTGTAGTTTAGTTTCTACTTCACATGTTTTGATTAAGAAGGTAATATTTAAGGGTATTTCTTATTCATTTAACTGGAAGCCAGAAACAATCTTGTATTCACCTACTTGTTTCCCCATACTTTTGAAATTTGTTAGAAAATCTGTATCTTTCCATCTATGACCTGATTTAGCTGCCAATGGAGTTGGCAGGAGTTTTTCCACTGGCTTCATCCAAAACCAGATCAGGCCACTAGAGAGCAACTGATAAATTACATTCAAAAGCTGGATGTTACCACCGGCATTGGTCAATACAGGCATAAATTTCTGCCTAGGCAGGGTTTGCAATCCAGGATCGTTCCCTCAGTAACACGTGGATGTCCTCCGTGGTACAGTGAAAGGTGTGTCTCTAGAGTGACACAGAGTTTCACTGTCCATCTGGGGATTTATTTGGGGCAAATTTATTTGTTGAGACCTTGTCAGGGGAAAGGGTGGCACAGAGGTGCTGCATCAGAGGTGTCTGGCCATGATCAGAGCAGCACGTCTTAACTAGAGTTTCTCTTCCTTACATTTAAGGCCACTGAGTTCCCTGATCTATCCCATGTTCTTTTTTTTACTTTTTTTATCACTATCAGTAACAAAAGTTGAGATCTTTTTGGCATGAGGATATTTTTTCATCAAAAATCATTGCTTCTTCAGTAAAATGGTGTGTTTAGGTAGGTTTCCAAAAGCACATAATTTCAGAATTCTTTACTAAAACAGACTGTTCCTCAGTTTCAATACATCTTTTGAGATCTTTCAGTCCTTAAAGTGTTCCGTAATCTATTAAGACCTGCTGTTGAATAATTTTCTACTTCAGAGAGTAAAAGTATCATTGAACGTACAAAGTGAAATACTTTTTTAAACCAAAAGCATGAATGTAATCTATCTTTTTCCAGGGAACATTTTCCCCATTATCTGCCTTGACAAACAACTAGTCTCTCTGATAAATAATTCAGCAGCAAGAGACTCTGAGGCTGTCTGTATAAAATTATGGCATATATTATCTGATCCCCTCAACTAGGCATGAGGTTCTGGGAGATTTAGCCTTGACAAAATGGCGTTGCTAAATCCCTGGATGTCTCCTAAAAAACTGTCCCCTAAATTTTTGGGTCTCTGCAGTGAGAAACTAACCGCTCCACTTGAAAAACAAGGGCTAAAATAAGTTTTGGGGGTTTTTTTCCCCTGAAGCTTAGTCCTCTCAGAATCCATTAAGGCTGTCTGAATATCATATTTTACGGAATTCTTCATCTGAATGAAGATTAATTGGGCTGTTGTTCTTAAATTGTTTGTGTAGTTTTTCTTTTACCTTGCCAAAAGAAATATTTTAAGAGCTTGGCAAGTTAAAAGGGAAATAATAAACACTCTCATCACTAAAGAGAAGCTGTACTCTGTGCCCAAACTATCTGTGTTAAATTGCCTGTGGGTACAGAATATTCAAAATAAATTCTAGAAAGCTTGAAGGTCATACTAAATTCAGATGAAATTGTTATCTCAAGGATCTTTCAGTGGTGAAGATTTTGCTTAAGGAATGAAAAGGCTGAAAACAATTCGTACTGTACCTGCACACACATTTCCCTGGGTTAGCTATGGAAAGAAGCCTTTTAGGGGCAGCAGCAGCAGCCGTGCAGGTAGTCTGCGTGGCAGCCAACTCTGGGAGTTTCCCTGCCCTGCAGAACTCCTGCTCTCTGTACCTGTGTACCCCCAATTTTGACTTCTCACTGCTTCTGCCTCCAGTGCTGTGCAGCCTTGGAAGGTTTGGACTATGTGAAATTACAACATAGAAGCTTTGATATGGTGAAAGCTGTACTAACAAAAACACCGTCATTTAGAGAAGACTCCGTTTTTAAAGCAACTTTATCATTAAATGACAAATTTTCAGCAGAGTTGTTATGAAGGCTTTTTTTGCTGCAGGTAGGCCCTCAAGCTTTATGGAACTGTGAAGACAAAGCAGAAATTGATGTATACATCTTCTGGCCTTAGTGTACAGCCAGATTTTAATATAATACACTTTTATTCTGGATTTGGGAGGAGGGGTCTATATGTATGCAGTATCTCATGGAAAACTTATATCGTAACCAAGGCCATAACTGTCCACACATCCAAAACTGCCGCATCATACAGGCAAGATATACAGAGAGTTGGTAGGGAAAGATTTTATTGTTCGGGTTTTTTTGGTGGTAGAAGTGGTGGGTCCTTTTGTTTGTTTATTTTTTTAATGATGGAAAACTGAAGTGAATTAAGTAATTTAAACAAGATCACAAAGGAAAATTGAAGAAGGCTCAAATATTAAGCTGCACTCTTAATGAGTCTAATTATCAGTCTCTTAAACTAATTCTCAGTGTCAACTGCAAAAAAGTCTGAAACCTTCATCATATAAACTTTGAGCAGTAGGCTAAAGAACTCATGATTCAGTGCTCCTAATCAGTTATCAAATGAGTTTATCTTTTGAAATTAGAAGTTGCAAAGAGAATTCTGGAGCACGTAATCACTCAGGGAGAACCAGTGGTAAAAAGGGGTTAGAAAACCTTAGAACTTCGTCATGTTTTGACTTTCTAGGGCATGCAGACCTTGCCAGAAGCATGCTTTCAACCAAAAAAAAAATTACTAATCATATGAAAGGCTAAAACAACATTAACTGGATCAGTACCTAGTTTCAGTTTAAACTTTCTCTTGACACAGAAGTGTTGCAAGTACCATCTCTGCATATCCAGAAGATGTTGGTTTTATCTGTTCTGGCTACTGTGAAAGTATTTGGGGACTCCTGTTCTTTCTGCAAAAACGCCTCGATGGAGTAAATAAACTCCTTCTTTCACAAATATTCACATGTGTAAGTGTGATGTCTATTTTCTGTGATACAGAGAGCAGTAAAGGCATCTTGTACCTTTGCTTGGAGAAAAGTAATAGAAAGGGGACTAAGAAAGTAAAAAGAAAATCTGCTACCTAGCAGAGAAACACTTTTCAGAGTCACAGTTTGAAATTTGCCACAATTACAAATTTTCAGGGCAACAGTTATGTCTGGGCAGATGTTGAGGTGAGAATTTTGTTACTCTTGTTATTTAGGTGCTGAAGGTAAATTAGTTCTCAATAATATGAGCTCAAAAGCATTTTGCCAAATCACTGTTAAATGTATAAACTGCAGACTGAATGAATGTAGCAAAGAAAAATTACGACAGTATGTCCAGTACCAAGAAAGTCTATTAGCTTGCCATTTTTAATGGGAAAGATACATTCTTTCCAGAATCATAAAAATAGATCCTTAAAACATAATCTATTTTCCTAGCTGGGATAAGATTCCATATACATACAACCTACAGCTGTGATTGTGCACTAAACATACAGTATTTGTTATTGATTTCCTCTTATTTTTTTGGCCCTTACATTAATAATAATAAATTATAATCAGGACTCAGATCTAATATGCCTGATAGTATAGCAATAGCATAGGATATATGTCTTGCACCACAAGCTTATAGTAAAAGACATAAATGTCTGCAGCTGTGCACATGTATTTAGTTACTTCCTGGCACTCCCTACACTATTAACCTAATAAGTAACTGAGCCAGTTACCTCTGAGATTACACAACGTATCAGAACTGCTGGATTTGAAAACCACAGTTCTGGGGTCGGGAACTTGCCCTTGACTCACCCTGACCCAGTATTGGAGCAGGACCAGCAGCCTGCAAACCAGCCTCTGTAAGAGCTGGTCACAGGGGCTAAAAAGGAGCCCACACCTTTCTTTTGCTGGATTCTAGATTTGAAACCATTTCTGAATGAAATCCTAAAATGATCCCTAAATGATGGCACAAAATTGTTCTGAAATGCAGTGTCCTGAGGAGTTTGGAATACCTCACCACCCAGTTTCTGGTTTTTCATAAGAAGTGTGAAAAGTTGTCATGTAGAAAAAATCCAATTTTTGGTTAAAAAAAAAAGAAAAAAAATAATTAAAAAGCAAAATTAAGCCAGCAATTTCATTTACATAATGACTACCATTTTAAGCCTAAGGTCTGTTGTGAAGAAAACAGTGCTCTCAAAAATTTTTGGAAGAAACCTAGATTTGTTAAAGTTCTATGTAAATGCAGTCCAATTTTATAATGTACTGATCAGATATTTCAGGTTTTGTTTGGTTTTCTCCCTCTTATTTGTATTCCCTTAATTATCCCTTTGTTTTGCTACATTTGCTTCTCTTTAAAATATAAATAAAGCAGTGCTCTCAAAGGAATAAAAAACAAGATTCTGATCCTTTCCCCAAGTAATTTCTTTTATAGGTGGCTTGTTCAGCCATGTGTGGATTGTTCTTGTCACCCTCCAGTCTTGCAACTCTCTTCTGGCTGTCAAAAGCCAAAAAGCACAGTTTTGGGCAGTGAGCCATCACAGAGTCTACACAGCCAGAGCCCTCTACAACCTTCAGCAAGAAGGCAAGCGTTTTGAAGAATAATAGCAAAAGTTAATACTTTCATTTTTAGAGAACTCTCTGTTATACCCTAGATCCTCAGAGGAAAGAATAAACAGCATAGAAACCAAATTATCTCTGCAAACATGAAAGACTGAGCTGACCTCTGCAGGAGAACTTGTGTGACCTATAAGACCCTGCAGGACCAGCTGGTCCTGCTTTGTTAACTGGAAAAGTAGTGTTGTTGAAAGTCACCCCTGGCTGTGATTTACAGCTGGAAAACTTATCCTGAGCCATATGCCAGAAGGAGTGGGACAGGGCTGAAAATCAAGTTCTTGAAGAGAAATATTTGAGTCTCAGACAGTGAGGCCAGGTGAAGATACCTTTATCTCCCTCAGACTAATTTCAAAATGCATTAAGAACAGTGTGAGGTTTGAAAAGAAATGTTTCCTTTTTTGCTGGCTTGCTTAGTGGGTTTTGCTGATTGATTATGGAAGGATGCCTAGCAGAAAGTCTTCCACAGATGCTAGGGTGTTCCTTGTCTGCATTGGTGAGAGAGACAAGACTCACCTCCTAGTCTCTTCTGGGAACAAACATATTGACAAAACTATTTTTAAAATGCAGAAGCTTAATAGAAAATATCAAAGGGCATGTTTGGACACTGTTTCAGAAGATACAGTTGTGACCCTTCAGAGAGGCAAGACAGGGATATAAGAGGAATGGCCTTACAAATAATTAATCAGGAATTCAGATCTGACTTTAGTCTGTACATGAAGAGTAAGGTTTACAAAGGTTTGTGCTTAGAGCAGGTGTTCAACTACCTAAAGACAAAAGTGGGAGTAAGAAATACATGGAAGTTCCATTACAGTAATGGAACTTACTCATTAATACGTGACCTAGGCTCTCTTATTCAGAAAATAAATATCCAGTACAATTCTTTCAGACACTGCCATTTTACAGCAAACACAAATAGGCAAAACAATGCTGCAAAATGGAATTAGTCTTGATAAATGCATTGTGTGACCTGTGGCAGTGGAAAAAGCCTTTTGGTTGAATCTAAATCTTTTAATCTGTCTCTGGAAAAGGAGGCTGACATATATTCTCTATGCCTTTTCTCAATAACAGCAATTTTAAAAGCCTTGTCTTGGTTATAGCATGGTGTTAATAATGCCAAAGTTGTGGATTTGATCCCTGTATGGACCACTCACATAAGAACTGGACTCAATGATCTTTGTGGGTCCCTTCCAGCTCAGGATATTCTGTGATTCTGGCAAAATCTCTTTCCATAAATTCATGATCACGTGAAGCTGTGACTCTCCACTCAGTACAAATAAGAGAGAAACTTCTTGATTGTGTTAAACCTTTCATCTAGTAATTTTTCTTAAAACATGGAAAGGTTCTGTTGACTCTTTTTTTCAGGACTGCCTCTTCCAAAAGCAGGAATAATACTCAATAGTTACCCTTACCCACTATTACTAGATCAAGCCTATTACGGGCTAACTGCACATCTGGATTAAATTCCCTGAAAGACCAGTTCCAGTTCTAGTTCTCCCTGGGACACAGAAGGACTGAAGCTCTTGCCACCACCATCAGGTGCTTTGGTATGTGCTTCCACAAATCCTGCCTAAATCTTCAAGATAAATCCTGAGGATCCCCTCTTAATTTCAAGCTCAGTCTGGAGGTACCAGACTGATACTTTTCTAAAGGACAGTAGCCAAAGTCGTGCCACTAGGAAGGTACTTCTCTGGCGGTTAAGCTCCACTCTTCATTTTCCTCTTACACCCCCTGCATGCTGCACGGTCTGGGTGCCTTCTGAGTGAACCCACTGAGGCGGCCTGCGAGAAGCACAGCACCAGGCTGCTGTCCTCTGCCTTGGCTCTTGTTTAGAGCTGGCCTCTCCCTGGCAGAGGGTTTAGCATCTCACACCTGGCTGATCCAGGGGCCAGGCATGGGCACATCTGGCACAAAGCTGCTAAAACACTCCAATTCTGGAGCATGAGTGATGCTTACCAGAATGATGAGTCTGATTCTGAAGGTGTTTAAGTGTTACTTATGGGAACTGAGAAAAACTTAGTGCTGTAAGCTTTATTCTTTTTCTAGGTTGTCTGATACCTGGGTGTAATACTAGCCAAAATACCCTGTCACTGATTTGTTCGGAGGCTTATCTAGCAATGGAGAAAATATTTGTGCTCAGTGACAATAAACTGGAGAATTGTTAGGATTTGGTTAGAAGAGCTAAGACATACAAGGTGAATTTTTTTTTCCTTCTCCACAAATAACATGTTTAACCCACCTTCATTGCTTCAAGTGGGAGCCAGGATGGATATCTTGTATTTGTCAGACACTTGAAAATCCCCATGTGCATAAGACCTTCTTCCATTTCTCTTTCTTTTGTTGGGGGGAAGTGTATGAAACAGGGAAGATATAGGAAGTGTGGGACGTAAGTGTGGGGCTCACAGAATGTTTCCTGTCAGAAGGCAGCGCAGGTGCAAGATACAGACACAGGTATTGACATTGATACATGTCTGAGGCAGAGCTAGGATTTGAGGGAGTCATGAGGTTCCATGTAGCCATGCTCCTTCTCCCTTGGAGAGAGTAACGATCTGCAGGGAAGAATTTAGGTACAAGGCAATTTTTCTGAATAAACGAACAAACAGAAACAACCCAGAAAGTTGCAAGTTTTAAGTACACACCAGAAAAGTAAAAGATGGGATATGTTGATCTGAAGCCATCAAGAATCTCAGTAAGAACAAGACATCAGGAACTTGATCATTGTTGTCTAGAGGGTCAATGTGATTAGCAACACAAGCATTTTCGTGTACACAGAGCTTCATTAATTGACTTAGCTGTGGGGCTGGGTGAAGCTGTGTGACAGATTAATTTCAGTATCATGTATAGCAAGTTGGACCTGCCATTTCTGGGCAGATCAGCTGTGCCCTGAACACAGACTGAGCAGACTTGATGCATGCACAGTGTGATGAGTGGCCTTTACTTGCTGAGTGGTGACCTTATTGATCACACAGGCAGCAGAGGAGGCTCAGAGTGTCTCTCTGGTGCTACGGGAAGAGGCTGTACTGAGGTGAGGGTACCACTTTGAGCAAAGCAAATGATGTCTGACATCAGACTGGATTGAGCAGATGAGTCACTGGAATTTGCTTTGAGTCCCGCAGTACAATCTTTGACATTGCACAGGTACTGTGGCCACCCTGAGTTATTCAATGGAGTTTTGGACATCCAGACCTGGGGCTTTGAAGTTTGAGGTTAGCAATAACAGGAGAGCCCACAAGAGAAGTCTCCCTCACTAAGGAAAAATCCATTTCTGCTGTCACCTAGGACAATAAAAGTCTGGAGAAGCCAGGATTTGTTCACCAAGATAGTGAGTAAAGGGGGGTTACAGAGTGGGAACTGGATGCCCCTAGAAGCTCATAGGTGATTGTCAGGGAGGAGAAAACACTGAGGGGAAGGGAGGTTTGCCTGGTGCTACCTTAGTCAGTTAACAGCCATCTGAAACACAACTCCAGTGGGGAGTAGCTTCAAAAATCTAGAGAAGAAAGCTAAATCATTAGGATGAAAAGGGACTTCCCTTGGGGGGTCAAGAGTGACCATAACTATCTAAGGGTGAAAGGCTGTCAGGGTGAGCAAGCCATGGAAAGCAGCAAAGGGGGATTTTGTGAATGGAGAATTGAAAGCAAAATTGGAAGACCTTATGGATTATGAATTAAGAGGGGAGTGTGCTCTTACTGATAGAACTTAGATTTAGGTTAGTGTCAAAGGGAGACTTGTGCTTTAATTAACAATTGTGTCTGCACTTAGTATGTACTTACCTTCCTATTTCATGTGTTCACTTTTGTCTTTATTGCTCTGTCTTTGGTTCAAGCCGTTTAATGCTGACATCTTTTTTTTTAATGTGTCAACTCACTGTGAGCAAACATAATGGAAATTGGTCAATAATGGTTAACTGTGAGTCTCTCCACATGAGCCACATGTAAGGCTCACACATGTAAACAAAACGAGTGGCAGGTGTCTGGAAATAGCACTCACACTAACCAATATTCACCATGTAGCCAACATGCAGTGTTGTTTTTTAGTTTTTCAAAAAAGGTGTCAAAATTGGCTGACTTGAGTAAAAGAACCTTTACCAATAGCTTGTCATCTCTGTCGTAATTTTCAAGTAAATTAAGATGTTGATTTCTTTTTTAAAGTAGTAAAATTCTGGGGTATGACAAGGTGAAATATTAGTAAGACTATTGGGAAGTTTTGATAGTCTGTGCTTGTGAATTTTAATGTCTAGCAGCAAACAGCTCTTGAACAGAGCTCTAACACATCCTTTATGTTCACTTTTATGATGTGCACCAGGCAGTGCCAAAATATATATATGAGTGCAGATGTCTAAGAAGGGTTAAGGGGTTGTGAAAAATATGTGTTTAATGTGCTGAAAAATTTAAGAACATTTTGGGAGCACAGTAAAAGTAAAACATATGCCCCATAACACTTTACTGAGTACAAACAAGAAGTTACAGATTCAAGACATACTCACGGCTTTTTCACAAAATGAAAAAAAAAAAGGGAAAAGAAAAGCAGAAATGTATGGTCTATCCTCAAATTAGATCCTTTTTACTACAGTAATACTGCTGTTGTGATTACACAGCCTAGATGCTGGCTTTCTGAGTTAGGGAGAACATCCCTAAAAATAACTGTGATGGTGTGTTCCAATTTGAATGTTTTTAGAATTTGACCCAAACACCTATTCCTTGAAAGATATATCCAGATCACAGGAGGAAGAGAGGTGAAAACATATGTTTGGGAAATTTCATCTCTGAAAGACAGAAACAGCCTCTGCTAAATCCCATTTCTTGTGCATATAAAAACTGTACTCTATTTTGTAATTTGAATCATACAGAAAGAGCTGAAATTTAGTATTTTTCGGTTAAAGGGGTAGGTGATTTTAAGCTGTGTAGCATTAAAATCAGTCATGCTTTTTTGAGTTTTCTGCTGTGTAGTTTAATTTTGAAATTCTGAAGAGAACCTTGACATTCTTTGTCAAAGTCAACCTAGACCTTGTAGGCCTCATTAACATATATCAGGCCATAGGTGTTGCCATAAACAAACAGGGATGCAAATGTCACACTTGCTTAATAGAGATTCTTCTTCTTACTTTAGCTGCTGTTTGAAATTAACTTGTTTGCTTGTCTGTTTTTCTCTGGCCTGAACACTATAATGTGCAACACTGTAATGTGGGGGCACAAATTATGTGCCAATTCTCCATACCATGCAAAACTATTCTCTTGACTGAGTTCTGGGCCTTATACCTGGATTGTATTAATTTCAATATAAAGGCCAACCAGAGCTCATAATGGTTGGAAAGATGAGAGGGTACTTGTAACAAAAATTACCTGAAATCCTTTTATAAGATATTGAGTGCTTCTTTTTTTATTTAATCATTAAAGATACCATTAATCTCTCAATAGTCAAATTGCTCAGTTTTAACTCTGCACACAGACCCACAGACTCCCCCTATGCCATTAAGAATTATGTAGATGAAAACCCAATATGAATAAAAGAAAAATTTCTCAATTGTATTAGTTAACATTAAATCACAAAATTAGTTCAGTGGCTATACTCTTCATATTGAGAATTGGAATATACTGGCAATGACTGAGGAAAAAACTAATCAATGTTTATTTTATAGTTCTAGACTGTCTCATTAATTTTTTAATATCTCTGATGTCAGTGTTCAAGGTGCTTGTCTTTTGGTTATTAGCATGGCTGGCACATGCTTTGGGAATCACTAAGTAATAAGCCAGGTGCTGGTTACTGCTTCAATCTTCAGTTGAAAACATCCCGGTTTTAATATATAATGATGAAGGCTTAAAGCTCCATCCATCTTTTTCTTCCTCTGGGGAGGTGCCCTTAATAGTTTTGGCAATACGTGCTGGATATCCTCTTCATTTCATGACAGTAGTGGTCATTTGAAAAACCTTCGGATTTGTATGAGACAAGCTTCTGATATTCACTGGTGTTTTTCGCCTGCTGGAGACTACTTTTAAGTACCATCCATAATCCTGTGAGATTTTTGAGGATGGTGTCAGTAGTAGAATGCATCATCTTTGAAGCAACAGTCTGGTACCTCTGATAAAACCTAGGCAAGCCACGTGAAATGCATTGTAGTTTTAAAAACATCTCAAAAATTTGCTTTCAAATTTCAATCTTAGTATGACTAGTTGCAGACCTGGTTGTTGCTGCAACTGCAATGTTGCTGCTCAGTGCATTGCTCCAGCTATAAAACCTGACGATGTATTAGCTGTGCCTGAGGGATGCATTCCTTCAATCTGTGAAGCAGAAGGGAGAGGAAAGTCTTAGTTTTCCTCTTTATTCCTTGGTGGAATGCAAATCACAGGCTGCCTCAACTCTCCTGCTACTGGCCGGTAGTATCACCTGACCACTATACACAATGTGGAAACAATAAACACTGCGTTTCTGAAGCATGGAAAGAAAGCTTTTTCTACAGCTACTGTGTTACAGTATGATATACTCTTATCTACGACTAACTAAATGTTGTTGAAAAGTAATATTATGTAATTTTTTAAAATCTCCTTTACAAATACATTTGTAAAACAGAAGGATGAGAAAATAAATTGAGTCGACTATTTGCAATGTAAAGCATCTTTATGTCATCTGTGGGGTTACAGCATATATAGTGGGTTATTACACATGCAAAATGAGTGTCTAGTCACTTGCTTCTTTCCATCTTTCCTACTGTTTATTAGTTGACATTCCTTTACATGAGTCCCATGCTAAACAATTACTTTGCCACTTCCCTCTCCTTTCACAGTGTCAGTTATTTCAATTTCAAGTAACTACAATAACTTAGAAACTACAGTAATGGATTTATAATAACTAACATGATGACAATTATACAACTGTAGAAATTGGTATGTTCTAGTATGTTCGAAGGCTCTAATCCTTGTCTTGATTTTTAGAAGATAATTAAAGGCTGCAATTTTATTCTGCAAGATATGGGGAGAGAATGCCCACAGGGCCATTGCATGTCTGGAAAGGGTGGTAGTAAAACTTTGGTTGTTTGTGCCTGCATAACAAGCCCCTTGAGATCCTGAATGAATAACAGACTTGTAAAGTTACTTAGTCCCAAGACTTTTCTTCTTGTGCTGTGACAGTGTAGCCCAGATTTCTCCCTTCCCCAAGTTAATACAGAAATGAGGATGAGCTCCTTAACCAAAGCAGTGACAATTTTTATTTTTACCTTGGGTTTGCTCCTGGCTACATTGGCCAAAGTATGGTGATCCTCATGCAGGTGAGGCTGTGGATGCGGGATGTTGTGGATGTGGGATAACTGCTGCTATTTTGTGCAGCACCACGGCAGCCCTGGTAAAAGCACGCTATGCTATGGATGGCTGAAGCGTGTAACCACTTTTGCACGTGCTTTGTTACTTATCAAGGACTCAAGAGAGAACCCCTGATGAGACAGTCAACCCATGGTATGGATGTAGACATGATAATTTTCTCCAGCTCCTGTCTCCTTTCTTCCTACTTCCATGAGCAAGTCCAAGGAGTTTCCAAGGCCCATGGCAAGCAGAATAACACAGCCCTACTTCTGACAGGCAGACCGCCAAGCTGACCTAGCACAGAGCAGGAGGAGGGCATGCCCATCTCTCTGGCTGCACACCATGGCTGGCTGCATAGTGTTTCTATGAGGACACTTGGGAGAACTTCTCAGGCCCCTGGTTCAAATGCCTGACTTCATCCATATCTGTATCCATAGTGGGCTGAGATGTGGGTGCACACCATTGCCTTTCTTTACCGAGATGCTTCCTTTGTGACATGGTTTTGTACGACTTGGTATGTCAGCCAGGAGGGAATCATAGTCGGCCCAACACAGCCCTAGAACATGCAGAGAGAAGCTAAGCTAGCCAGCAAGCCTCGTGTCCCTTTAGGTAGGGAAGTAGTATCCAGAATGCTGGCACACTGAATGTTTTTTCTGTTTCTGGAAGCAGATATAGTGCTGGCGCTGGGAAGATGTGCTGTCAGACCCCCCTGCAGGAACAAGCAGATGTGAAGTAATATTTTCCAAGTGATTTTGGAGTCCACATGAGAGAAAATTACCTTCTGAAGTCACTTTTGAAACTGTTCCTTCCTATTTTTCCTGATTATGGGACTCCTGCCCACATCTTTATTTTGGAAACTCTACCTACTTGTGCCAATATATGAGGCTGTGTCACGGCACTGTGCCTGCTTCATCACATGTCTCTAGAGATCATAAGCCATGTGTGGCCAGAGGCAGTGGCTGAAATTTCAGCCTTGACCTTTATTTATTTGTTTGCAAAATCAGTCTGAAGTTTACTGTGGTCTTTGGGTGTCCTTCAGCTACTTAATCATAAATGTGCTGATGCAAATCTCTCCTATCCAGGACACAGAAGCGAACTCAGGAGAGAAATGTATTCTAATTGATTGCTGTTGAAGCTCAGGCATTTAGAGGGGTGAAGTGGGGTTTAGTGTGTTTGGGTTTTTTTTGGTTTTGCAACTCCTCTTTCTCACTTGTCCTTCTTGTGGGTGGCTCTTTAAATTTAGAAAAGACAGAAAGCTCTTGGTTCAAAGTAACTTCTTAAACTGCATGCTCTTTATTGCATCCCCTGTTCTCCCTTCTGGTGAGTATTTTTAACTTCTCTCATGCTGTCAGCAAGTGTTTCCTTTTAATTCCTGAAAGTTCAGACTATAAAGTTTAGATCCAGCAGGAGAAGTGGTCAAGTTCTGTGAATGCCTCTTCCCATGTTATTCTCACTCCCATGTTAAACTACCATTGTTGCTAGCGTTTTGAAAGTTCAGGTTCTTTCCACTGCAGTTGTACACCATCCAGGAAATTAAAGAAAAGTAAAAAGCATAGTTTGACAGGTGAACAACCTAAAATTTGTATTTTATGTTATTTGGTAGCCATCCTCAGCCAAACCATCTGGCAGAGGTTGGGGTTGGCTTTGTACAATAGCTACATTAAACTCATTGGAGTGTGCAGCTACAGCATCTGCACAGCACAACAGCCATTTCCAAATGGTTTGGTGAGATTGTCCAAAAGGTGTTTTTTCCCCTTTCATCATCTGTCAGAAGTTTTAGTAATAAAAATAATAATAATAATGAATAACTTTGATACATAACATAATTGTTACTAATGCAACAGCCATGTGATAAGAGCAGTTTAAGCATATACAAATAACCTGCTACGTAGGAGTTTTCTGAGGCTTTCTGCATAGCTATTCTGCATCATTTTCTAGAGCTTGGCTGTTAAATAGAAGTCTTTGTGCTGTATTTTGTCTTGGAGAATTCATGTGATCACAGAACCCATCAGCCAGCCCTCTGCTTCTTGCATCCCTTCTTAAGGAGTTGTGAAGGGTGTTGTCTTTTCCCCCCAAAGTATTCCCTTGACTGGTAGAGTCTCCTATAATGCTCCTGCTTGTTTCTGATTGTGAAAATTCATGCCAAATGAATGTAAATAATCCCATACATGACTGATAACTGCTGAAACACATGCTGGGCTAACTGAGACCCATCAGGTATATGATGTCCAGGGAGAATGAGTAAGTAATAAATCCAGTGATCTCTTAAGTCCTACTATCTGTTGTTAAAGATAACTGAACACAGTGAATAGATTTGCTTGCATGCACACACACTGCAAAAAGGTCTTGTGTGTTTTTTTCCCCTCTGGGGCCAGTTTTTCCTGTGGTACAGTAATGGATTCTTTTGCTTGGCTTGCCCTGTGTTTTTGTCATACATGACAGCCTTAATAGTTTGCTCAATATTTCTGTTCATCGGAGGACTTGTATAGAATATATTTGGCCCTTTTTCCAGGTCTATAAATAACCTCTGTATCCTTTATAACATGTTCCTCTGGTAGAGATCTAAGGAGTCAACATTCCTTTGGCATTAAACAAAATCCTCTCTAGTCCCTAGAACTGCTTTTTAAATTGATAATTCTGCTGAGGCATTTGCTTCCCTGACCACCCTATGCTTACAGAAGGAATTAGATTCCTCAGATTCTGCTACTCAGTAGGGGCTCTGGCAGTCATAATTCACATACTCTTTGAGACCAGACATTTGTCTGTTGGTTTCCTTTAATGCAACAGATGGTATATTGATCACATTTATTGAATGCTCCAGAGAGTGTGTGCATGTAATCACTAAAATTCCCTCCGTTTGGATTTTCCTATTATAGATTTGCAACCAAAAATGCAGTCCCTTTGTTCTCAAGGGTGGGAGTGTTTGCTATGTCCTTGTATCTCTGAGTGCTTTCATGTGTCTGGTGGGGCACTTAACTGCTCGGTCCTTCCTCTAAGGATATTCCACTTTGTTTAAATCCAGGTCTCCAGCATTCTTCAATAATCACTTGGAGCCAAGCTGCCTGGAAGAGTTTGGGTTCATTGGGTGCCTGACTGTCCAGTACCACATGGTGTAAACCACTGCATAGCACAGTGTCCAGTTACAAACAGCTTTCATCCTGGAGACTCTCAGTTGCCCTTATTCATGGCTCCTTTTCTGAAGATGATATATTTTAACTTAATATTTCTACTGTCAAAACACAGAGGACCAGAGACTCTCTGTGCCTTTCTGGAAATGAGGTCAGTCAGCCTTGCTGGTAGGAAATCTACTCATATTCCTCTATTAAGGCAAAATAAGGCTGATAAGACAAGTATCAATAGAGACACCAGAAAATATTTTTGGGAGAATAATATGTCCCTGCATAGAAATTTTTCTTCCTAATTTTTTTTTTCCTTCTTGGAAATATTATTCTATTTGATGTCCTTAGATAAATACACTCTTGCCTGCATTCTAGCTTTCCTTATGCTTTAATTTCCAACACTTTGTGTCCTCTCTCTTATGCAGACACAGAAGTTTGCTCTGGTTTTGTTAAAATCTTGGACATATGAGTATGCATTTCAATACCTACCCAGGACATTTTTAACTTCTGCCTAAGTCAGTCACATCAACTCTAATTCAGGAAGATTATCAAACTGAAAAATGTGTATTACTTACTACAACAAAAATTAAAAAAAGAAAGGCCTTGACTATAATAAGCAGTACAAAGATTGTTGTCTCTAAGGACATAAAACAGTAATTGCAGAACAATATATTTTGGTGAAAATGCAAAGGATCTCTAGAATGTTCACCTTCCACGTCTTCAAGAGAGTAAAATGCAATATAACACAATGAGAAAGTTCTGAGAGTTTCCTAGTCCCATTTTTACTTTGCTGAAGAAGGGAAGTAATGTGCAGAGTATTGTATAGCTCTTATCATCATGAAATAAAATGTTTTCTCTCTTTTCTGGATTAAAAAGTTCAAAATTTTTTTCTTTCCAAGATTTAAAGGATGACTTTTTATTTTTGTTCTCATCATTCCTGATATTTGTAATATTTACTTGAATGTATGTTTGATTTCTTTAGGAATCTACTTTCTTTTTTGTGGGTGAAAATTTTAAATGCCATAAGAAATTTGAAAAGGAAATATTTTTTAAAAACCCAAACACCAATCAAACAAAAAACAAAACCCACTGGGGCCAGTCATTACTGTTGTGATGTGGAAAGTCAGTCATCAAGCTCTTGAAAAAAATTGAGCCACTGGTCATTTTGAAAATGTTCATGGCAGTGATTCCTCAAAGTTATTTTAGTCTTGGGACGTATATTTCTAGAAGTTCCCCTTTTGTGAGTTTTACAAAAAATGCACTTTTAATACTGCACAGTGTCACCATCAAATCAGTGTTCGCAGGAGATAAATACTCTGTAGCTGGCACAGAAGACTGGAGAAATCTCAGGCAAACTAGTGAAAATATCTGGTCCTAGTGGTACCTGAAGATAGAAGTCAGTAAAATATGATTCAGAGGAAGGTGTTTAAAAGTTTAAATCCGACTATGTAAAATAGTGAAGTAATTTTCTTGACAGGTGAGAGTGTATTTTGATATAATTCAGAATGTTTGGTCTTGATATTTATAGGCCTGTCTACATTTTTTTCCTTCTCAAGAATGCCTTGTCTTATGAAATACTTTGTGTAAATTTTAGTTATTATTTTTTTAATTTTATGCAAGGTTCCCTTTCTCTATTCTGATGACAGTAACCAATGATGTTTGGTTGACTTTGCATTTAAAGAAACAAACAATTCTAAAGGTCTCATGACCCTACTCACTGCTTGCAGTTTCAATAGATCTTGACTTAATTTTTCTCTTTGCTGGAAATGTTACCATTTTCTTTATTTTTACATATTGTGCTGGTCTCCTTTTTGAAATAGGCAAGTTATATGCAGTAGTCAGAGCAGAAGTGCAGTGCTGGCTTCTTACTAGTAAGAAGGACTGATGTCGGTGCAAACACCCACTGTTAGTTCAAGTTCCATAGGCAACATCTTTCTTTGCTCTTGCTGCCACTCTGTGCTGACAGCACAGTCTTGCTTCACTGCCCACTGTGGTGCTCGGGTCTTCTCCTTGACTGGTTACAGATGACAGACAAACCTCATGTGAGCAGCACGAATTGCTGTTTCCCTGTGTTTTCAACCTGAGTCCTTGAAGAAGATATTTGTCTTCTATCTTGCTCCATGCTGTTCTGTGGAAGAGTCCTCCCCATCATCCATGTATGAAGTTAAATGTCTCTGTGCAGATCACATGCTTTTTATTCCTCAGATGGTTTTAAACTCTGATATAGTCCAGCCTGTTATTCTGTACTAGTGCCCTGAAAAATTTTGTTCGCATATTACCTTGTACCTTCAGTTCCCTTGACAAAGAATCAGGCCGAAACGTGAAACAAAAATAAAATAAACAAATAAAGAAAACCTCTGAGCTAAACTTAGTTTAATCCCTGCTTTCCAAATTTCAGATCAGTTTTCCAAATACAGTTTTCAATTTAAGCAATGAAAGGAAGAAAATTTCTCAGACATTGAGATCATGAAGATAGTAATTTTTCTTCAGATAACATTTATGGGAAAAAAGAGGTGGTAATGACAAACAAGATTAAATGTCAGAGAAAAACAGGTGTAGATCAGGAAAAAAATGGTGAAAAATGTTGACAAATTACAGAGATTGCATACTATACCAATCCTGATTCTCAAGGGAATGTATATATTCAAAGGGTGAAAGATTTATCATTTCTGAAGCATGTGATGCTACTTTAAAATTTTGAGCTGTAATACTCTACACAGAGATATTCATTTGTCATAGCACAGAAATGGATAGTCTAAGTTCCATCAGCTCCTGTGAGACAAGCCTGTGTTTAAGCGTACTTCTGAATTTAAAATTTCAGTTGTCATTTCTACAGCTGGTCTCGTATTACTCTGAACAGGGCTTGACACTATCCTGTTCCATGAACTTATTTGTGCTCTCTTGAGCCACATTTTTGCATATGCAGAGACTGCTGTGTAGTAGAACTGGAACCTACATTCCCTGGCAGAACCGAAACTTCGTATTCTGGATTGCTGCAGTCCTTGGGTCAGAGGTGCCTCTGCATGGTGTACAATACTTTGCAAAATACCAGACAGAAGGGAGGGTAATCCAGTGAAGACTGTAGGATGGTATTTCAGGCTGAGTCTTGGCCACCGTGTTTTATTTTAAAGTCTTGCCTAGAAAATCCAGCAGTTCACACCGCTGAGTGAACACGTCACTGTGACTTTTATCTTTTTGCTCTGGGGCATGTTTACAATGTCATGGTGAATACTCTGTGCCTTGAGCCTCTACCACTAACATGCAGAATAATTTCTGACATACATAAGGGACTAGTTCAAACAACCTATTGAGGGACTACCCAGTGACAGCCGCTGAGAAATATGCCCTTTTGAAAATCTGACCCCATAGGAGACTGAGCTGGGGACTGCACCATGTGTGGGTAGAAACTTCTGACACGGAGTGCTCAGTGCAGACACACAGGATGATGGTTCAGTGAAAATCTGGAGGCAATATGGGAGTCTGATCTGGCACATTTCACTTCCATTACAAGAAATTAATCCCCTGTTCAACCAAACCAAAATAGAAGCTCTTTTGCCTGCCTGGTAATTAGTCTCTTGCATATTTGCATCTCATTGTTTTTTTCTCTACACTTAATGGCACAGCTGCCTTTTGCTCAAGATAAATTAGAATGGGGATCAGCAAAACACATCCATTTGATAGTAATGGAGTGTCTCATAAACTTGTTGTCTCTTGAGTTTCTCATTCATTATGGTAACCTCCTGTTAGTTCCAGGAATGGTCTGCTTCTTTCTTTCCTCCCTCTCTTCCCTATTAGTTAAACTACAGGTTTAGTGAATCAAATTTCCACATAAGCTTTCTTCTACTGAAATATCACCTATAATGAAAAGTTCATACATCCCATAAGACATTCTGAATTGGTGCCTACACAAATCTCCAAAGAATAGGAAAGGGAAAGAAAAGTAGGAAGCAAATAGCTAGTGCAATTTGAGCAAGAAACATATTTTTTGCTCTATTGCTCTTCTCCTAAAATCTTCCTATAACCAAATTAGTATTTTCAATGTCTGTTTTTTCCATACAATGAACATCATGATTTCACATCATTATTTGTATGCACCCTGCTTTAGCCAACAGGAAAACCAGGCAGACCCTACTACTTAAACAACATGATGTTTCTCTCAGCCTTCAGTGGAAATAATGAGCTCAGTGGGGGAATTAATATAAACAAATTACTAACTCTTTAATTTGGACTGCTGATGAGAATTTAGGATCTTAATTAGGAAGAAACATCAGTGTTAGTGCAGTGATTCATGGTAGAACTCTTGACTTACAGGGATAAGTCTGAAGCTTCTTCACTGAGAGCAGAGGGAGTCAAATAGCTGGAGACAGCTTTCTTGGTCATAAACCAAAGGAAAATTAAGCCAACATAGGCTGTATGAAATCTGAATTAAATGTTGGACTCAAAACTTGTTCTGCACTGTGTTGTGTTACATGAAAACCCTGCAAGAGAGCAAGGGCTGCAAGAACAGTCCTATCACTGAAGTGTTACTAAGGAATACCATGGTTGCCCTACTTCTCTAATACTGCTGGGCAGCCTCAGCAGGTTCAGTATCAACACTGGACTCACTGGAATTTAGTAATAAATGTTTTTCTTAGGCAAAATATTGATGTTTACATTTTCTATATTGAATTTTTCTTCAGAATTTCTTTCCTTCAAAGTGTTCATGTTTCTGGTTTTGTTTTTAATGTCAATGTTTCTCTTATTCTATTCCAGTTTTCTACTTTGACCTGAAACTACTTGTAAGTACATTGCTGACATCAGGCTGTAGAATTTGTGATCAGTTTTTTTGCAGAAAAACTAAACTGAAGTGCATGTTTTTTCCAGCCTTAAAATGACATCACTAGTTCTTTTACTCATACCAGTCAAGAATTATTGAAAATGTCTTGACATTTCTGCTTTTTCTTTTGACATTCACTGGGCTATATCAAGTGATAAATCTGTGGGTATAACTAGTGGATTAATTAATTTAACCTTTCACCTCTTCAGGATTTGTTATGATGAAAAAGAAAACTGTTGCACACTGCAAATGGTGAGTTTGTTATTATACTATGAAAACCATTAAGCCACATTTACAATTTGTTGTATATTAATGGCATAAAAACAGTTTCTTATTTGCTACATGACACAGTGTGGAATCCTGAACTGAACTCACAGGAACATGGTGTAGAAAGGAAAACTAATCCAGTCCAAATTCTCACTGGTGTCACTGGTGGATTGGAGTCTCTGGAGACTCCATAGCTCATGAGCAGAAGGACTGAAAAAAAGGCCAACCATAAATACCTAAAAGCACAGAGATAACATAGCCAGAGGCTGTGTTGAGGGGGAAAACAAAACCTGGAGGCAGTCATCAGGGAAACTGTTGCAAATTTAGGTGAAGAACTAACTAGTTGAACATATGTACACAATTGCAATGAGTTTATATTTTAGTTTAGGATGAGATTTTAATGTACTATGAGAATTTTAAAGAGACTTTTTCTCTCCAAGTCTACTAAGGATGCTGAGGACTTTTTCTGAATAACAAGGCAGAGGAAAGGGATGGTTCTGGGAAAAAAAAAAAAAAAAGAAGAAAAAAGACAAAGAAGCCTTGGCTCATTTGCAGACTCCACTGAATTTTAAAAATGCAAGAGATGTGGAAAACCCATAGAAAAATAGTTTAAATTCACTCTTTTTCTTAGCCAGTATCTGTTTGCCTTTACTGGAGAAGAGATATCCCCCAGAATTTAGATGGAAAGGATCATGCAGTCTACGAAAGAGCAAAAGAGAACTGCAATGTTGAGGATGCCCTGGGCTTTCTTTAGCAGGTACTTGCAATATTTACCTTTAGTGTGAAAAGGATAAGAGTTAGTTGCTTGCTTGCTTCTAAATTATAAAGATGATTGTTTCAATGTTAGTGAACAGTGGTTTGAAATAATAATATTTTTAGTGTGGTTAAAAAAATTCCCTCTGAAAGGGAGGAAATTTCTTGTATCAGAGGAGAGAAGGAAAGAGAGCACAGCAGATCTCCCCCTCTTCACTTGCTAATTGCCTGGAGAGGAAGAGCTTTGTTCCTACTGTCTTCATCTCAAGAAACCCTGTGCTGTGGGCTCCACCTGTGCCATGTCACAGATATTTGCATATTTTGCAAATTCTTGACTTTAGAAAAATGTGGAAACAAAGTCTCTGTTGGACTCACAAGCAGTATTGTGTTGTTCTGGGGTGGCGCCCTCATGAGTTTTCAAGTGTCTCTTTATGGCCGGCCAAAAGGAAATTCTTTGTCTCATTGCACACAGGGAGCTTAAAGAAGGGTGATTTTCTTTGAAGAACAGGTAACAAATTAAGAACACAGAGAAAAGGAGTGCAAAGTATGATAGTGCACAGTGGGTGAGGTAGATGTTTCTCAAATACATAAATTGATCCACCTCAGAAGCTGTCAATATAGCTATTGTAGAACTATTGGAGAACTAAAACATCCTTGTACTGTAACAACTCTGAACAACTTCTTCCTATCAAAGATCCTACTTTAAGGAAAATTAGGAACTATTGCTAAAATGTTGTGGGTTATTTTCCTACAAAGTTTGTCGACTTGTTAAAAAAAAAAAAAAGGAGGGGAATCGGGTTAGGAGGTGATGTCTTGCCTAGTGAGGCCGTGGAGACTTCATCTATGGAGGTTTTCAAAATCCAAGTGGACAAGGCCCTGGGCAACCTGCTCTAGCAGATGCTGCTTTTAGCAGGAGTGGTCGGCTATAAACCTTCAGAGGTCCTTTTCAAACTCAGCTATTCTGTGATTCTATAATGACATTTGCTGCTTTGTGAATGCACCAGTTGTGCAGGATAAAAGGAAGATGATCCCCAGGCAGCATCGAAAAGCCTGTGTTCCACATTAAACTGGGTAGAGATTATGGCAGCCTACCATGCTTGCCAGCAGACCTTATCTCTGAGAACTCATGTAATTTGTTGCAATAAAGTGGCTGGTCTAAGTGCATTTGCAATTCTAAAAATTAACATATTTTCAATTAGGGCTTTCTTGCCTGTTGCAAAACAAGAAACGTACAATAACTACTAATGGTTCTGTCCTGGAAAGTGTATGAATTAACCTTACAAATGTAGGAATAGAGCTCTGTCTGTAAGTACAAGAGTTGTGTGTGTGAGAGCTGTGAAACAGAGGTTGAAGAAGATTGAAAATCAGTTAAACATGACCTTGGAACTGGAGGAAGGTGGAAAAAAGGAGGCGAGATATAGTCATCAAGGTGCAATACTGACTGTGGTATTGGTTATCTTTCCAAATGCTAAGGTTTTCTGAAGGTAATCTGTTGAGAAGTCATCTTTGTCACTGTTCCTGTGTTCAAAGACCCAGAAACTGCTTGGAAAATAGATGAAGTTGTGCAGTGCATGCATTGATAAAATTGGAACCAAGCAAAGAAAAGCAATTATGGAAGAATTTTGCAAATCAGGAAGCATGGAAACCTTGGGAAGGAAAAGGATAATCTAGTAATTACTCTATATCTTTAGATTTGCACTTCTACAAATTCTGGCTGTTATTTGAGCAAAACAAAACACAGACCAGATTCTTATTTAATAATTTGTTTTGGGTTATTTTGTTTGCTTAATCGTCTCTGGACTTTGAGATTTAATGTCAGTTAATAGTTATTCAACATGCAATCAGTGTTGCCTTGATCACTCTGTTGTGGGTTGGTTTTTTTTCTGAAATGTTGCATACCTCTAAAAGACAAAGCTTCAGCATTTGGAACCAAGCTTTCAAAACTGTCAATAAGATTGCAGGAGCGTCTTTAACTGCTTAGGCTTAGCAGCACTGAATACTTTATTTGTTGCAAATTATTTGCTCAGTTGTCATAATGAAAATAACCTTCATGATCTCCTTCAATGCAAATATGAGCAAGACAGATGGTGACATCACCAAGAAACTTCTCTCTGAAAGGTTAATCTGCTTCATAACTAGGAAACCTCATTAGCCAAGAGCCATCATTCTAATTCCAAAGCTTGCACTTGTAGTATGGGAAATGCCAAGTTGCACATAGACTTAAAGACTTTAATCACCTTTCAGGAAAGTTACTTTCCAATAGTTCTTGCATTGCTTTTGCCTATCTGTTCCTAAGAATTGGTATTTTAATATTTGCTCTTTGCAACATAATTAATTAACCTAAATTAATTTCAATACATTTAGACTGAAGTCTGGTTTCTCAAATTTGTTCTAACTGTGCAAATAGTTATTTTTCCCCAGCTAAACTGAGACACGCACAGACACACACACTATTCTATTGAGAGACTAGGAAATTAAACTGCAGTGGTGTAGGAAGATATGAATGACCTGGGACCTGCTTTATTTAAGCAACTTCAGTACCATAAACTGTTCCATAATGCATTCAGAGAGGGTGATACATTGCACTGATGCTTATGTCAAAACCCCAGATGCACATTTTGCAAGAACTTGGATGTGAATGTTGTTTGTTGTTGTTTGTTTACTCTGGTGGATAATCTAGAACAGTTTCATCTTTCTCATTTAGCTTTTAGACTGCTCAAAAGATGGTAGCCTCACCACCATTTATTTTTTTTGTTATAAAAGGCATGTTCACAGGTAGTGTCAAGACAGAAAAGCTAGTCACAGATACCAGGTGGGCGGACGGGCAGCCAGCCAGCCTAATCAAGCTGAGATCATAGGCACAAGACACTGCCCTCCTCCAGTGTTTTCTCACCATGCTATGCCTCACAAAGAACTTCTCGAAATACATGGCATTATAGCACTGGGCTCTGAACTCCTAGTGTCCAGCTTTAACTTTGTTTGATGAGCAGGTAAAACATCTGTAAAGACTATTCCTTGGGGTTAAATATCTGCACTTGAGTAGGTTGATGAAGTGCTATAAAATACTTCTACATTTTTATGGATTTTATATATATATAAAAGGGTAACCCTGCTATTCTGTCCCAGTTTTATTCTTTAATTAAAATTGAGTACACAATATGCATGCACTATGAGGTTATTTACAAGGAAACTTTTCCATCATCTTTTTACACTCTGCCTGATGAAATCTCTGTGTTAGCCCATCATTTTTGCCAACATCAACCCAATGTGTATTTGAATTACTTGTGCTTTAGGAACTCTATACAATATTAATGAGATGCTTTGGTTTTCTTTAGCTGTAGACACTTTAGCATCAAATTAGCCCAGCTCTGCAGTAGACTTGTTTTTTTTAACAGGGTTTTATAAGGTAATTAGAGTATCATTAGAGACAATTAATTCCTGTCTGCACTTTAGAAATCAATCCTACAAAAATCCTCCTGTTTCTAAACTACTTTTGTTATTTTAAATCAATTTTAGATGGCCAGCCTAAACTCTCCATGAGAAAAGTTCCCTGATCCGAACATGACCTTCAAAGTGAATCATCATAAAGTTTATGTCTTGTACTTTACATGTTGCTGCTGAAAAGATTCTTGATATTTCTTTAATTAGAAGTTGTTAGTTTAATTACGTAAAAGGGTTGCATGTTTCAAGAAGAGCTGGCCCTCTAAGCCGTACTGCTTAGCCCTCCTACCACTTTCCTGGTAAGAGGCTGAGCTACAGCCCAGCTCATTGTTTGAATGATCTATTAAGATGGGAACTGCACAGGCCAGAATGGTTTCTGAAGGAAGCAAAGGTCAAGTAAAGATTGGAAGGTTGGTCTGGAGTTTGTTTTCCTTCCCTTCTTAAGACAAAATCCTGAAATACTGGAATAAAAAACAGAGTTGAGTGGACCTGAAGAAAGTGTGTGAGGTTAAAGAGAAATAGATGAGAAGTTCCCTTTTCCAGGAAGAGTAGGGCTCCTGCCAGCAGCTATTGTTCTTCCTAGCAGTGACTGGGAAATTCTGTCTTTCATCTAAATGCTATTTTCTCTTACTAAATTAAATCACAAGAAAGGAAGACCTTCTATGGTGTCTGATGGATGCAATATGAAAATGTCAGATCCTGCACTTTCAAGAAATTTCAGTTTGGAAAAAGATTGTGGGTAATGGTTTCTCTCAAACAACACATAAAGGAGGTAGACTAAAGCATACTTGAGGGTAGTAGGACAGCTCTTTATGAAGCTTGGTGGACAGGTGGCATGATTATGATGGGTCAGTGTAGGCATATAGACTTCTGGATTGATCAAGAAGCAACTAAACACTTTATTAGGCAAATAATTTAAACTTGGCTATGTGGTACAAAATAATTTTTTTTTAAAAGCAGGGGTTGTTGAAGGGTGTTTGTGTGAAATGGGGGATGTGTCTTTTTTCAGTTCTTTATTATAGCAGACTGAATCAAGTTTTCACATGTCTCTTGGCCTCATTTTTCGGCTTATGAAACCTCTTAGCAAACCTTGCCCTATACTCTAATTGCCAAGCTGCAACTAAAGTAACATGATTTCTTAGCACAACTAGTAGCTCTCATTGGATTGTGGTAGAATTGTGAATATTTTACCTTCCTAAACACTGTCATTTGTTTCAAGCTTAAGGAGCAATTGTCCACGTGTGACACAATGTAAAAATCAGTGGGTTTGTGTATATTTGTTGTTGGTTTTTTTGAATGGTTACCTTGATCCTAATTGAATGCCCATGAAAGTTAATGGGAAAGCTGCTATTCCTTCTCTGGATTTTTTTTTCCTCCTGCTGCTCTCTTAAAAATACTCATTTAAAATACAGAATTTTCTCCACAGGATTATCAGGAGAGTTATTCAGGGATAAGTGACTCAAATAACATATATTTTGGGCTAAACGCCTTGTGTTTTCTTTTGATTAGATTATAATTTTTGACATGCTTAAAATCTCTCATCCTAATACTTATGGTAAAAGTTTATCTACGCTCCAGCATGGCCATTGCAGTCAGAAATCCTCATGGCAGAAAACTGATTTCTAAGAGGAGTAAGACATTCACCCTAAAAGATTTTTAAACATAGTGGAATGATTGTTTAACTACTAATACCTAAAGAAAACAGCTCTTCCACACCTTCCCATTCCCCAAGAAATAATATCTGCTTTATGGATGTTTTAGTTTCACAGTGTTTTCTTAGGGCTTGGGTGCAGACAGGTAATCTTCACATACTGATTTCTCACTGGAATTTTCTTTGCAAAGTATCTTTTTTTTCTTTTTTTTTTTACTGCTATTTATGACAATCTTGAAAAACGCATTTTCATTATTCCAAATTCATTAATTTTTCAGAATGGTGATTGCTAGGCCCTCCTCATTTAGGGAGCTGTGTTCACGTGGTCAGTTGAAGCAACTTCATACTAGCTCTGTCCAGGTCCAAAATCAGGTCTCATCCTAGCCCTGAGTGCTGCTACTTGCAGGCCTTGCCCATGCTGTTATCTCCTGCCCCGAGTGGACTTCTCTAAGAGTGAGGCTGATGTTTGCAAAGTGCAGAGTCTAGATGTCCAACTGCAAAAAAGTTCAGGGTGATATTTTTGCCTTATCTCAAGTTGTAAATAACAAGGACTTGTTGCAATCTAAGGTTTCTGCAACTACAGTCAACATAAGTACATTGGGCTGGTTATAGGGAATTGGCAGTCATGTACAAATATTTGCACTTCCAGCTCAACAGTTCAGTGACTGATACCACTTTGCTTTAGTTCTGCATGTCACTAGCAGTCAAAGTGAATAGAAACCTGAGCCTAAATAACTGTGAATGGATAAAGTCATGTAGAAAGACACAAATACCACCACTTATAGTGCTGCAGAGCATGAGAGCTAGGGTTACCTACTGACAGCATGTACTAAAAAAATTGGTTAAGCTGGCGAGAACTTCAATAGGTTTCATTTGTAGTTCTTTCATAACCTTAAACACTGGGTGAAAGCAGAAATGCTTTCATTAGGGATGTTATAGGCCACCTATATAGTGATGTTATCTTGTCATGATGCAGTGCCATGGGGAGCATTCAAAGATTTCTTATACTGCTAGGAAAATAAACATTAACAGTCTTTAATGCCTTTGATTCATGGAAGTACTATTGCTATAAAGAGACCTTGGAGAGGAGGGTTTGCCACATACCAACCATTTATCAGTTTTATTGGACATTAAAATTATTTTATGCCTTGAAACCTCTGAATCCATAACAAAAGAATTTAACTTTTCTCTGTGTGTTTTGTGCATGATGTGTTCCACATCTTCCTTATCCTTGTCCCTCAGAAAAAATTTCACAGTTACTGTTGTAGGTGGTAGGATATCATTGTTAGTAAAAATGATGCAGAGTATAGAAACAGTCACTGAACTGCAGTGTTAGATGCCTCCTTTCTGAGGCATCTGAGCTTAAAATATTGTTACATCTAGGAGTCTGAATGTCACTGCAGGTATACTTTTCCCCCCATCCTAGAAAAACTTTTGCCATAAAATGAAACATAGTATGCAGTATTGAGTAGAGTTGGTGGTGCTGAAAGAAAAATGAGATGGGCAATCAGTTTGACATCTCTGAGTTTACAAATACTCTTTGCCAGAAAAATGAGCCACAATGATATGTATAGGTTGTCCAATTTGCAAAGTAGGTAATTTGAGCAGTTCCCCAGACAAGAAACTATTCCATGGTGATGATCATGTATCATGACATCAAGACAGTTGATTGAAGGAGCTGGGCCTGACACCACTGATTAAACTCAGGCCTGTCCAGAGGGGAATTGATTACATATGGCCCAGTAGTGTGATGCAGTGAGAGAAAAGGGCAAAGATGCTCTCTACGTCCTTGTAGCAGTCCAGTAACATTTATGAATGAGATGCATAGAATTATCTGAAATGTGCTAGCCCCAAATTGAAGTGGGCCTTATTTGCCAGGAGAAACCAGTAACTGTCACAGGTCATTTCTACTTTAAGACCAAATTAAAATGATATATGAGAATAAAAAGATATATGCACAATATACTTAGTTTGCGTACACAGTTTGCCACCTCTCTTGAGGTCCTCTGGGCTCTGCTAGTGAGTGTTATCCTAATGTTTCCCTGGCTTCTTGCTTGGTTTCCTCACAAGCCGAACTCTTTGACTCCTTCCTTGACAGAAAAGTGCAGAATTTGTACGAACCATACGTTTTGCAATATCCTCACCTTTTTTGTCTGCAATACTGATTATGTAATAAATCAGTGCATTGAGTTGAGTTGTCCCTTTAGCCATCATCTCAAACTTTGCATCATGTCTTCCTCTTAATATAATCAAAGAACTTCCCAAGACAAGCTGTCACTTGGAATTCTTGCCAAATGATACTGCAGATCTAATGGGACCAAGTGAGATACGCTACTCTGAACATAAATGGATTCCTGCCTTCTCATTTCTTGCTGTGCTGAACTTTGTCTGAAGCAATGTGCTTAAAAATGTTTGACTTGCATCCCAGAAAGCCCCTGTAAAGCCTGAGATAATAAAGTGCAGTGTATATAGAGAACATAATATAATTCAGCAATAACTTGGGAGGGGTTCAGCATGAAATTTCTGCCTCATGCAATGATCTCTGCCTTTTTCTACTCTTTACCTTTCGGTGTATACATAAGGTGCATGAAGTGTGGTTTTGTTTTCCTTCCTCCCTTTTGCTTTTTGCTTAGAAATCTGAGGTACCTGGGATTACAGCAGTAGATACACAGTAACAGTAAATTTGTATTCTGCAAGGGCTGGAAGAAATATAATCTTGTAATTTGTAATTAGCTATAAGACACTTAGAAAACTATGCTCACCCTGATGGAAAAATTCTTGGTTTAACTCTTCACAGTTCTACTTTAAATTTCTCTCCTTCAGTCTGTGCTGTGGATCTCATACTGGGTTTCCCCACAAACTATTAGGAAGTTTAGGACTCTTGGGGTGTGATCCAATAAACCTGTGCTCTCTTTGTAGTAGAATTTGCAAAAGGCTGTATTCAGGAGCTAGTTAAGAAAGCACTTCCTCAGGACTCCAGTGGTCTGAGCATATATGTGCAGTTGGCTGTTAGATTTCAGCAGAGTTTTAGTAAATTCTTAACAGCACAAGCACACACTCCAATGTATTATACAGAAGTGCTGGTCTTTCTATCAGAATGCCTTCCTGTGTTTAATAGAACTGTGAGCTGTTTAGCTTCTTTCTTTCTGGCTTGGTTTGGTTTGGTTTGGTTTTCTTCTGATCAGCCAGTCCCAAGCACACTTGTAGCTGTTCATGTACAAATGTATACATATACATCCTATGCTAGAGATATTGTATTGATAAATGTACCTAGATCCATATGGTGTATAGGCATGGCTTGTATTGTACTTCTAAAGATAAGTAGAGAGAAGTAGGTTTTTAAGTGTTCCCTCAGAATCTTATTGCTCATTTGTATCACCTTATACAATCAACAAAATCAACAAAGATTACCTGTAAGGCAATCTAAGTTTTTCCTACATGCAGGGTTTGTGTACACATGTTGAAACATGAAATTATCTTCTGCTTGAATAACTCTCTTCTAATTACAATATGAAAAAGAAATTGTTGGGTGACTTATTTTTATTTTCCAATTAACCAAGAAGGTTAACATCCTGCTTTGTATTTTTCAGCTTACTTTCTATTATACCTGCCAGATGGGTTCAGATGTCTGTGGGGACCTTTGGAGACTATAAAAAACTTGGCAATGGGGAGACATCCAGGAAACAATGTAGTGAACTGCTGTCTTCTATGTTTATTTATACTTGTGTGTTTTTTTCCAGAATTTTCTCTTGGTTTTTGATATTCAAGCACTTAAGCATTTCCATTGTATTTTTCAGAAAGCACTCTGACTCATGTTCTGTAAATGCTGCTGTGTAAATCCTGTATCTCAATCGATTAACAGTTTACAGCCTTCTTCCCTTCAAGCAGTTGCTAAAATTAGTAACACCATATAAAGACTGTCTGTAAGCTAGGATATGTGTTTGAAATAAAACGTTAAGTTATTCACTTGGAGATAAAGTTTATGCAAGCTTCTCTGGTTTTGTTCAGAGTACATTCTCAAGCAGATGAGGTTGCGTTAGTCTGTAATTAATGAACTTATGGTGCTCTGAGACCTATCGAGGAAAAATAGCTCTAACAACTTCTCACTATTACATTTGTTGACAATTAGAATATCGTAGAATTAGTCTGGATTATTTCATTAGCTATAATCTTGATGTGGAGCGTTATGAACGAGAGCTCCAATCTGAATGCTTTCAGAATTCCTTCTACAGAGATGATTGAGGAAAGTGTGTCTGTTTTGTGATAACATTTAAAATGCATTTTTCCTTGGTTATTTTGCAGGCATCAAAATGAAACATTTCTATCTTCAAAATTATGCAAAAATCTTCTAAAATCTGCTGTTTCTCTTGTTCTTTCCTCCTTCCTCTTCCCATCATTGAATATATTAAAAGTTAAGTTAATGGGAAAAAAAAACCACCTAGACAACTAAAACTCCAAACTTTCTGAAACTATACAAATTTTGCAAGTGTTTAAGAAAATAAATAAAATTATATCATGATTGGTAGTAAGAAGACAGAATGATTTTTATCAATGCAGATCTAATTTTTTCTATGCCACAGTTCCTGGTCACATTTCTTCTTTGGAGAATATTTTCTCTTCAGGAACTTCTAACATTTTCTAGCATATTTAGTCCTGCATAGGTACAAGGAAATTCCTATTTCTCTAGAACACAATTTAGCTTTTTCAAATACTTGCCAATTCTTCTTTGAATTAAATATTAAGTGGCCACGTGGCTTATGTTTATTTTAACTAGTAATGCATTTTAATGATTCTAAACTTTCAGGAAAGAGGTCCAGTTTAATGTAATGCCCATCAGGTCTGTAGTTATAGGGATAAAAGTATCACTCACTTTAGCCTATCAAAGTATGCAAAGCGTGTTCCTCAAGTTTTCAATGTTTTCTTTCTTGACTCTATAAATTCATACATCCCAAGGTCAGTATCTTCACTGTTTTACATTATGGATGAATGTCAGTGACAGTGTCTTCCCCTTTTTACCTTTAGACATGTTGATTTTTCATGATGTTTATTTCACTCTCAGAAAGTGTCAGGCACAGATAAACTGATGTATGGATACAAGAGAATAATAATGGGAACATGTTACTTTTTATGTCCTCCTGGGATTGAAAACACTGGTCCTGGAGAAGCAAAGATTTCATCCTCTTGGGAAACTCACTTTAAAATTCTTAACAGAGTTATCTCTGAATCTTCCATCGGTTTTATTCAAGACAGATTTCTTTTTTTCTTCTAATAGCTTTTGAAATGGGTGGAAGGAAATGGCCATCCCTAGTACTTTTCATTGTATAGTTTATATCATTGGGTTACATATCATGCTTTCCAGCTCTGTGTACGCTGAAGTGCTTGAAGCTCTGAATGACATAAATATTTAATTTAGAAACAAAAGGCACACTACCACCCTATGCATATTTATGGAGTTTTTCATCCTGTGAACTCATCACAAAGGACTTGGAAGAACAAAGCAGGACTTTGGTATTGTGACAATAAACTGTACTACAGTTTATAAAACAGAGGGTAATTTTTACTAGTTCAAAGTCTCTATCAAACAAGTGTGCCTCTTTAATTTAAAAGTAGAGTAGGTAGAGTTAAATGGTGAAATGAAGACAAACCTGTTTTAATCAAAACAGAGGAAAGTTAGTACATATTTTCTGTTCAGTCATTCATCATTCCTGTCAAATAAGACTGAATGTAGCCCAAATATCCTAAACTTTTAATTAAATAAATAAATAAACAGATAGATAGATAAAAGACAAAGGTACTGCTTTTTTAATGGTCTTTGAGTTTTGAGAGGGAAGATAGGACATGTAGTCAGTCAAGAGTTTCCCTATGTACAATGCAGAAATCCCTTTTGTTATAAGAGTCAAGCTTTTTGCAAATTATGTATAATTGTTAGATGAAGTGCTGAAGATGATTTGGAAAGAAAGGACCTTCCCAACTGTTTTTGTTGCAGAACAGAAGAGGGAAAGGGTGTTGATGAGTCTTTTCCTTCTCTGATATGGGTCAGATATCTGTAGACATACTGAAGATGGACAGCTGAAGTTGCAGTATGACACCTATCAGCAATTTTCAAAATTAGCTATCTGCATCTTTAAGCAGCTAAATACCTTTAAAAAAATTATAAGGTTCTCCACTGCTTAAGTTGTTTTGATTTCTCTACAGTAAGAGAGTCTCCTTTTAGTGCTGAAATAACAAGGTTAGAGTGCCATAGCACCAGTTTCCATTAGGTCTAGAATGACCAGAACCTAAACCTGTGGAGCACTCTATCAGTGTAACTTCAGCCTGCCATTAAAGTCTTTCTCCCTGGCAATTCAGCAAGACAGGTTTATCAGTGAGCTAACTGTTCTCTCAGAGACTTGTGCCATGCAAGCCACTGTTTGTGCCTGTTTAGCATACTTCTACCTATTGCCATCCAGTCCCAAAAGACATTCCAGTAGAAGCATGCAGCCCTTTTGTGCATTTGGGTCTTGGGAACTGTAGGTACTTTCACCAAAGACAAACTTCATTTCTATTTAAACCAGAGACTTGAAATATCAGCATGGGTTTCTTTTGCTCTCTTTTTGCCCTCTACCCTGCATAGGATTTACTGAATGATTGCCTCAGATAAGCAGAATCTGGCCTTTTCTCCCAGAGCATCTGTGATACCCACAGTAAAGGTTGACTTAGAAACTTTGTCATTTCCCTCGTTTTGACCATTCCACTGCATGGCAAATTGTTCACAGGTGGAGATGAGGGTAAAACTGGAAATTTTAGGAGGCCTTAGGGATTTACATAAATATATGCTGTGACTCTGTATTGTAGTACATAATTTGCATTAGCATGGTACTTGTCCTGTAATGCTCCTGTATTCTAAAGTGTCATTAATCAGTAAGTGCCATTCAGGCTTCATCATTGTAAAGCTGCAAGATAAAGCTTATTTGTTTGAAAAGAAGTGCCAAATACACCTTTTCTGTTACACTGGTGATCAGTCTCTTCTTTCCTGTCAGAGTGCATTTTCCTAGCATATGTCTAGGAAAACAGTCCCTGAAGCAAAGATCCAGCTAGACCTTTGACAATACTCAGAAGCTGATTCTTAGGGAATTATGGACAAAGAGCAGAAACATATCATGCTGTTTCTCTCAAAGACTCAGCTTCCAGATAATCTGGGACTCTGCCACAAAGCTGTTTGGTTTCTTAGTGAAGATTATATCTTTTTAATTGCTTCAAATTGGTCCCAGTTCCATGAACCTCTTCAATTAGGCCTTGAGCCTGTGCCAGCTTTCACCACCTACAGTATCATGCAGCAAGTTTTCAGTTCATTCATGTGATCTGAAGAATTAATTTTTTCTTTGTCTTCAGGCTGACACCTGTTAGTTTTGGTCAGTGTCTCTGCTCCTGGAAACACTTGGCGATCATTCACATTTTCTCTTCCTGTCCACCTCATTTAGGCCAAAGAGCTTTGTGGAAGTCTCCTCCTGCCCTACATCTGCCCATGTCCATGCAGTGACCTCCCAGGTTTCAATCTGAGCTTCAGAAAAATAGTAACCACCTCTCATTCTGTCACAATTCTTTTTCTATCAGACAGAATGTTCATCATAAATGTACACAGGGTGTAGATGTTAAAGAAAGTTAATCAGGAAAGGCGTCTAGGGACTCCTAGTTCATAACCACCTTCTTAGATTTTCACATCATCCTCTCTATGTTTGTCATCTAATGTCACATAATGTGTGACATAACGTCACTTTGAGTGATCATCACTGTACAACACAAACCTCTATCCTTCACTGTTCATATTTCACAAACTGAATCATATGTCTCCCAAGGTTTTCTGCATAGTCTTACTCTTTGGGCTGTTTTGGTAATGAAGCTGAGTCATGGTATTTGATCAGAGTGACTGATGTCTTATGGGTTATGACAGGGAGGAGTGAAATGCACCAAATAAAGAGAGGATCCATAAGAAATAAATCATGCTAGAGGTGGGTGGATTGTCAGTTCCTCATCCTTTTATAGATGAGCTCTGTCTCCCATGCAGGGTATCTTTTTCAGCAAAGGGACAGCAGCATCCAGTACCATTGCATTAAGGAAGTGATAGGGCACCTATGGTTTTATGGTCCTGCTGTCTCCTAGAGTTTGAGCATACAGAGAAACTTCATTGATAATGAATTCTTTGTTACTAGTCAACTTTCTAGCGGCCTCCTGTTCCTTCACAAATCTTACTTTTGGAAGAAAAAACTTGGCAGGAAAGAGGAGAGGGAAGAGGGTGAGAAGGGAGAAAAAGTCACACTGTTGTATGGCCAAACATAGGCTGAATAACTTGATAGCTGTAGATACTTACTTTTTCCAGTTAAATTTTCTTTCTGAGAGAATTCTCTCAGATCATTTTCATTTATATTGCAGTGTAGCCTAAGATAGAGGTCTCCACGGACTGGGAGTACACCGCTAGGAACAGGGAGCTGATACACTGCTAATAGGTTATGCATCAAGAAGACAATCTTACTAGAATTGTGTTTAAAACTTTATAGGTTTGTGGAAGGGAATGGGGAATAGAGAAAGCTTTGAGCCTATGGCTATGATCTGATTATAAGAGATCACTGCCCAAATTAAGGTGCAAACAAGACCATTCCATCAATAGTACAGATTTTATTTAACAGTAAATGTGAGGTAGAGAGAGAGAAAAGGGGGTGGGGGGAGGAGAGAGCGTGAGAGAAGAAGGGTGAGAGATAGACGGATTAAGTAAAAGGTATCACCACCACATGGATACCTGTGATGTCTTGCTGGTTCTTCTTCACCCTGGACTTTTCAGCAGTGGGGGTCCCAGAGTTGTTCTTCTGCAGGTACCACTTTTACACAGTTCAAGTCTCAGGTATCCACATGGCATAGAAGCTGTTCCCATAACCCGAGAGGGTAAGTGTATAAGCACTTCCTTCCTTTCCCACGGTTTGCCACAGCAGAACTTTTCCAGATGGTAACCAAACATTCACCTTCATTAGCGCCTTCCTGCTGTGCCATCTGCACTTATCTCAAGTTCCTTTTGTGGGTGCAGATCTTATGGGAAGTTCCTTCTGTGGCTTTGACAGCGTTTCGAGGCAGTTCAACTGCATTCCTTAGGTAGTTACAACTAAGAAGCAGGTTCTTTGCAAACCACTTCCATATTTTATTGCCAGAGTTGCTTTGCAATGCCATGTTCTTTCTCCAAACTCCCTGTGGCATGGAGTATATAAGCTTTAAGGAAAAAGGACATTTTTCATATGGTTTTACATTCTTTAATTGGCTGGATCTCCACTGTACAGTCAGCAGTATCTTCCTGAGATAAAGAGTAAGATGAAAGGCAAGATAAGCCCTTGCTCTGATATCTCAATAAAGAGTTTTTTAAATATGGAGAAATACCCTCAGCACCAGAATGCCATATCTTCCCTCCTTCATTTGATGTTTCCCATTTTTATTTAATAAGTCTCTGTGCAACCCAGTGTCACTTTGAAATTGACCCAGATTATACAGTGAGTTTGAATCAGATAACCTCCTTTCAATCTAAATTATTCTACTATTCTAAAAGCGGACAAATAAAAATATTCTATTATGCTAAAAACAAATAAACAAAACTCAACCCAAATGGCCTAGTCTTAATCCTATCTAGTAGTAGAGGGCAGATAGTTATACCTCTTTTTGCTTTAAGTTACTGTGAAAAACTTAATACTAAGCCTAAAATTTTGTATAACTAGAGTGTTTCCAAGGAACAAGAGGCATAAGATGTGAATCACAGAGTCATAGAATCACAGAATAAGCTGAGTTGGAAGGGACCCATAAGGATCATGGAGTCAAACTCCTGGCCTTGCACAACACCATTCCCAAGAGTCACACCTTGTGCTTGAGAGCATTATCCAAACGCTTCTTGAACTCTGCCAGGCTTGGTGCTGTGACCGCTTCCCTGGGGAGCCTGTTCCACTGCCCAAACACCCTCTGGGTGAAAAACCTTTTTCTAATATCCAACCTAAACCTCCCCTGACACAGCTTCAGGCCGTTCCCCTGGGTCCTGTCACTGGCTACCAGAGAGAAGAGATCAGTGCCTGTCCCTCCTCCTCCCCTCACGAGGAAGTTGTAATTCCAATGGGGTCTCCCCTCAGTCTCCTCTTATCCAGACTGAACAGGCCAGGCCACCTCAGCCGCCCCTCACACGGCTTACCCTCCAGACCCCTCACCATCCTCATGGTCCCCCTTTGAATGCTCCCTAATGGTTTATTGTCTTTATTATTATATGGTGCCCAAAACTGCACACAATATTCAAGGTGAGGCTACACCAGTGCATCTACAAAGCAATCTAAGCCCAGAGTTTAGGGTTTCTTGAAATGTGGTACTGTTGTGTTATATCTTGTCAAGGAACAAGATTCTAGGGAAAGCAGATTGTTGTTTGAAATGTTTGAAAGCTGTTGATCCTAGCTCCTCAGGCAATTCCCATATTGTGCAAGGGGTTAGGCAAGCAAACAGGCAACTTGGATTGCGAGCCTGCTATATCTTCTCCCTGGCCCTTTTTGTGAGCTGATACAAGTGTCAGAGGAAGAGGTAAATCTGTGACTGTATCTTTCAGTGTCTGGGGCCTGAATTACAAGAGACTTTTGAGCACATTTGTCTAGAATGTACTACTAGTTTATCTGACAGATGGAGAGCTGCTGGATTGACACCTTGGGGATGTTCCAGTGGATATAATTAGATTTAATGGGCCATGATGAAAACAAAGGAAATATGGGGAAAATACTGGGGAAAGCTTATTCTTTATTTAGTACTTTACAGAATCCTAGAGAACTTAAAATTTACATTGTTGCTTGAAGAAACAACAAGGAAAGGAGACAGTGACTGAAGAAGAATGACAGCAAATCACTGAGAAATATGCAAGTTAGAAAGGTAGGTGCAAAGTACACTTAGTAAATTAAAACTGTCTTGGTAGATTTGTTCTTTTATTGGCTACTAGAAAGAAGTGGGACTTTACAGGTGTTCAAAATAATGCTCAGAAGTATTTTAATTCAGTCCTCCAAATAAGTCCAGGGTATCAGCTGGCTAACACTTCCCAGATTACTTAAACCTTCTACATCAGCATCTTACCAAAAATGAGTAATGCTGGGTTGGAATACACAGCAAAAAAGGAATGGTGTTAAAAATTAAGATAATTCTCAACCCGATTGCAGTTCAAAGCACCTGAATAGGAAAATGTTCATCAAGCTTTCCAACGACTGCCTTCATTACCAACCTGACCACTGTGTCTTCTGCCTTGCTTCTCAGTAGAAAAAGTGCACTATGTCCCCTAAGTATGTATTTATTTACAATAATCCAAGAAATTCCTAGTCTATTTTCCTTACTTTTATTTCCTGCAGAGGTTAAGGATGTAACTTTAAAAAATCTATTGGCTCACTGAAAGCAAGGTATTTCCAGCCATGGACTGCATTGTATAAGCAGCACAGTGTACTTCTGGTGTCTACTATATTTGCTTTGAGATTAGTTTTTGAAAATATTTTTAAAACTGCACATCTCCAGTACGTAGCAGAAGAAAGAATGGGGAGAAGAAGAATTTAAGTGCACTTCTAACACCATAAATTACTTGCCTACAATTCTTCATTGAGAGGACCTGGTGCTCCCATTTCAGAAGGCAAACGTGAGAATGTCACTATGCAAGAACAACAGTACTAAATATCCACTTTACATAAAGGTGACTGACTGTGTGAGATGAAGCCAAATATAGCCAGAGCCTCTGCATGTACAGTTTCTTCTTTCTACCCTACCAAAGAAAATCCAATCTGGGAGTGAATAGAGCACTGCTTTGTGTTTCTAATTCCTTACTTTATTTTCCTGTAATGCATATTTATTCTTCTGAAAGTTTGTCTGAACTTCACTTCTGCTTGTGATCCTCACGCTGATGGATGATGACAGAATTGTATAAAATATTGCCCAAACTTTTTAATACATAGTACATCACCTATCATCTAGGATTTATACGCTCTAAAATCATTGCCCTTCTTTACTTAAACATAATGTGAAATCATAGCTTTTTGAAAGCTACAAAATACTACCCACGCCTTTTTCAATATCAAAGATGTAGTATGAGTCACTGTTTCATTTAATTCAGCCAGTGACAGCTGTGTTCATGCAGCCTTAAAGCAGGCAGAGCAATGTTACACAGCCCTCAAAAAAAGCACATTGTGACAAGAATGACAAAGCCTCTGCAGAGTGACCAGTCTGCTGTCTTCGGAGAGCTTTGTTCAGGAAGTGAAAGACAAGCATCAGTTAAAGGAGAGGGCTTGCTCAGCTTTGCTACTGTGGCCAGATGATTTGATGGATTAACAGAGATTAGAGTCTGAAAAGGAATTACAAAAATGAAGTTGTAGGGTGATGCTCTGTTTAAATCCACTTTTCCTTAAAATAGTTTTTTTAGCACAAACCTTTTCCAGAATCACTTGTCTTTCCTTTCAGTCATTGCTACTGGATGAGAGTGATGCTGTGGACATGGTTACACTACAGAGACATCTGGGAGTTAAGGAAAACCGAGGACTACTTTCTGTTCCTTTCAATTTTGGTGAGTCAGTGTTCCTCACAAGCAGGTATGCTCGAGCGTGTTGTTCTGGCTCACGCTCCCATGAAGTAACTAAGATGCTTAAAAGCATTAACTTCAGACTTACAGAAATTCAGTCATCATATCTGAAATCTTTGGGACTAAGACTGATGAGACTGAGGAGGAAGAGACCCATCTGTACACATGGGTCCCTGAGGCAGCTGCAGATGTATCCCAAACATGTAGCAGCGGGAAAATGTGAGGGCACAAGTGTACTTGTAATCTCAGCAGACAAGAGGAATGGAAACATCCTGTGTTACTGACCAGGCCCCTAAAGGGAGAACAGAAGAGCAGGGATGCAGACACAACTTTTGCCACCAGCCCAGGGGCGAAGGCTGCTCAAACACAGCGCACCATGACTGTCTGTGCTGACAGGCCTATGGGGATGGTCGGGGGACACAAAATTCAACCTAAATTGCCTTCAGGAAATACAGCTGTAACAAGCCTTTCACCAGTCCAGGACATGGAAAGCTTTTAGCAACTGTGGATTTCCTGAAATAGATTGTGCCACACACATGCATTTCTCTTAATAATCCTTCTCCTAGAAAAGGAGGGTCTCCTAGGAAAGACTTTTCCTGGGGAAGAGGCATCAGTGAGTGTTTGAGAGGGAGGAAAACTTCAGATAGCACAGGGAACAAGCTGTACAATAATTTTTTTTTCTAGTTTAGTTTTTCTTTGTTTAATTTGTTTAATTAAGGAAGGGGATAGAGGGAGGGGAGTCTGTTGTGACCCATTGGTAGGGGCCATGATGTTTGTTATAAATTCTCATCAGGCTGAATAAAGACATCAGACCACGGGTCAGGGAACTCTTCTGCTTTATCGTATAGTTGTTGTAACTCCAGCAACCAGCCCACTATTTAGACTCAAAAAGTGTTGGCTAACAAGCCCCTAAATTTGTACAATTGACTTTCACAAGTGGTTGGTAACAAGCCCTTAATTTTTTATGATACCTTTCAATAAGATTTTAGCTCCTCACAAGAAATTTTTCAAAGGTGCTGTCTCAGAAGCCACAGCACACTTCCACAAGCTCCCCACTCCCACAATAAATTTCACAACAGAGTGCAGAGTAGAATGTGAGAGCTGTGCTTTGCTCAGGCAAAGCAAAGGAGGAGAGAAATAAAGGTGGAGGAGAGAGAAAGAGAGAGAGAGAGAGTAAGAGAGAGAGAACAGAGCGTATCACCAGTCTGTAGATCCTGCATTGTTCCTGCTGCGTGGATAATGGCTAAAGTTCCCTGGAATGTGTATGTGTTATTTATAACGAGGACTTTTTAAACACCACAAATTGACATATTTGGCTGCCTTGAGGATGATTCTGCTGAAAACACAGATTGTGTGATACAAAGATTTGCCTCATCGAATTTATGAATATCAAGTGTAGGAAAATCTGCTTTGCTCAGAATTTGTAATAAATCAGCATATGTTATTTTGTCACAGACTTTCATTTGAAAAGAGGAAATTGCTCTTAAACTGTTAGCATGGAGAGCCTATATATATATATATATATATATATATGGATATCTGTTTGAGAGAGATTTCTCTCTTCTTGTATGAGTTTTCTTTTGGCAATGTCTAGGCTTATCTCTTTGGGGTTTCTATTTCTACTACAGAGAATTCAGACAGAATATAATTCTATTATAGCTGAACTGTATTATGCCTTTTTGTGGACTTCTTATCAGTGATCCAAACGGCTGAAGTTAAGCTTGTTTCATTTCATTCTTTATTTAAGGGAAGATGAATGCTAGCTGCTCTTATACTGTTTCAATGTTGACCCATAGGTTTTAATCAGCATTACGGAATACTCCAGACGAATTTTCCTGACTGTCCTAACATAGATTAACTCTGATGTCTAAGATTTTTTTCTCCCATTTAGGAATTTTTGCCAACTGCTTGCATCACTTTTGACGAACTGAACCCATAGCTGTCAGTTGCGTACCTCAGGGTTCTGCTGGCTGAGCTCTCCATATAATTGTTTCCTAGTCTCTTTGAAGTCCAAGTTCTCACAAGTCTGTTAATTCCCTCGATTATTCTGACTAGGTTATCTGACTGAAGAGTGTATATGTGTAAAGGCCTATGGCACAAACGTTTCCAAGTAAGCATGTTCACAGTGGAGTTGTGTTGATGATATGTGGTACACAGCATTGTATGTAAAGACTAGCAGACCCTCACAAAGTTGCATATGTACCAGGCCTGGATTAAATGTGTTCTGTTCTGCCAGCATTGTATGTAAAGACTGGCAGACCCTCACAAAGTTGCATATGTACCAGGCCTGGATTAAATGTGTTCTGTTCTGCCAGCATTGTATGTAAAGACTGGCAGACCCTCACAAAGTTGCATATGTACCAGGCCTGGATTAAATGTGTTCTGTTCTTCCAGCAGTTTTAGCAGAGCTTTTATATAAATCTTTCCTCCTCTTTTCTCACCCCCCAAAAATTCTGAATTTTTCCACTCCACAAATATTCCTTTCCTCCTCCACTTTCCTCCCCTCCCCAACTCCCAGTACTGTGGATGGAGCTGAAATTATCTCTGCTATTTTTATTAGATAACTTGAGTTTGCAGTACATAGCACCTTATTTGACAAAACATCACATTTGTGCACAAGTATCCAGATACCAGCAGGGACCTGAAAGTAATGTTTGTTCACTGATGTTTCTATTACTTGTTAAAATCTCTTCCCATTACTTTCTCCCAACACCCATGGTACTTATTAAGAAAAAATCCTCTGAAATCTGAAACTCAGAAGTAATCCCTTAATAATTTTACTGCTGGCTTCTTGTGCCAGTTTTAAATGGAGGACAAAGAAAAAAAAAATAGAAGAGTGCTCTATTGCATGTCAAGGTAGCAGCCTCTCTAACTTTAGACCTCAGTCACTTTATTTTCCTCTCCTTAGTTAGATGTAGAAAGCTCTGAGTTCTGGCTCAGGTGCAGTTTGATGGTTCCTTTTTATAGTGCAGCTTTGTCATTCAGCATCTCTTCAGAGCTTTAACTTTGGAACTGCTGAATTAAACCAGCAGCCCAGGAAGGAGTTGCATGGATGCCATCACTGATCTATCCCTGGCTCAAGGGAGAGGAGTAAGAGAGGGAAGTTTTAGAAAGTTACCTCAAGGCCAGCCCTACCTCCCAGAGGATTCAAAGCTGCTTCAAATCTGTATTAATTCATTCTGTAGAGGCACAGTCCCAATTGATCTTGGTGCGGTCATAGATGTGATGAAATCCTCTGCAACATTAAGCCTGATGCAGGTCCCATAGGGAGGAGCAAAGGGAGTCTCTGACACAGCTGTCCTTTCTCCTAGTGTTTTCCTTGCAAGCTGTTTCTCAAATGCTTGCAGACCTCTTCCGAAAATGTATCCTACTTCAGCATCATGCTTTGAATCCAGAATGAAAATTGGAAAATATTTTGCAGTTTGATTGAAAGATAAGAAAATGAGAACTGGAGTCCAAATGGCCCTGGGTTTTTTAAAGATTTGTTTGCAGAATCTGAGCCACTTGCAATGGCTTTAATGGTAAAGGTCTTTTCAATTTCCAGAGTACTGTGCAGGCTGTTGATCAATTCATGGGGAGAAAAATGAAAGCAAAAACACCACAAACCTGTTGAGTTTTTTTAAAGTCTTCAAATGAGAAAGCCACAGCATGCAAAGTCTTGTGCTAGGCATTCCAACAATCCATTTCCTGACTCACAATGACAAAACCCAGCCCTAATAAAGTACTGCCAAGTAATTAGAGTAAGCTCATGAAGATTAAACTGTTCTTCCCTCTGAAAAACACTGCCTTTATCTCATCAAGGACTCCTCCACTTTAAAAGTATTAAAAGGCAAAAGTTTTACCTCCTTCGCTGATGGAAAATAACTTGAGAGGAACACACACAGGCGTGTTGCTAGACAAAGGCTTACCTGCATTCACAGCAATGATGGTTGCACTGACCTGGCAGCAACAAAGCTGGATGCAAGGAATTATGTGACTGTGGCTTCCACCAGAGAATTTTAAGTATTTTGACAGGACTGAAATTATAACAACTATAATAGAAAGAGTTTGTTCTTTTCTATCAAGAGTTTTAATTCAGAAATATATTTTGTGGCAATTTTATCTTAAGTACTCCCTGTCTTCTTTTCACAACATTCCAACTTGCTTTGTGATAGAAAGCACATTTTTTTTAAAAAGTAAAATATGAAAAATGCCCGGTAACATAAAGAAGTGAACATGGACTTTGAGACTACATCCCTTCACTCAGCCAACTGCTCATACTTGTCCATTTTCCTCCTTGGATGCTGTAACCCAAAGCAAGTCTGCACTCATGGTGACTCCACCACAGGTTTTTGCTGCACTTTGGTGCCCTAAGTTGCAGCAAAGCACTGGAGTAGATCTCTGCTACTGACTCTACAAATAGTTGGAGCAAGTCACTAAATCTTGTCTTCAGCTTATTTGCTTATGGAAGGAAGCAAATCAAACCAAATATAGCTCGGAGTGGTGAAGAGCCACTATTGGTTTGGTAACACCTGTTGCAAAGCATGAGCTTCTTCACGTTAGATGCAGAAAGGTGCCTCTGGTGATGATATCTGTGACGCAATATGTATCATGCATTTCCCAATCCCTAGGAAATAAGGAGGAAAATTAGGTCTAGAATTGAAAAATCCATGTTGTTTCCTTAGGCTGCTCTGATCTGGAACTCAGTAATGACAATTGACATGCTTCCTGTGATTCATGTGACATGTAGATGAGAATTCAACTGTACACTGTGAGGCTTTTGAATCACTTAAATTAAAATGGTAGCCTTAAAATTATCATTAGTGTATCTTATACTATTGGGTTTTCATGAGCTTCTTATCTTAATGTTCAAATATTCTTAAAAATTTTGCTAAGAGCACCTGCATCACACAGAATACAGTATTGTACTAAAATTCTTATTAACTCTTATTTAATTCTTTGAACCTACACGTTGAACAGCAGTCAGTCAAGTGTTTGATTATTTTTCAATTGGGAGAAAGGCCTAGGAGCAAATAGAGGCATAAAATGTCTTTATTTTGATATTTGAAGAAAACATGCATAGTTCCATCCTTGTTTCATTTAATCTGTCACATTGGTGCTTCTTCTGTTTATTACTAAAACTTGAATTAGACCACAGGGACAATCTCTTGAAGTTTTCAAAACGCAAATGAATGATGCGAACAGGGCAATGCTGTCCCTAAACATCCTGGTAGATATGCAGTCACTTTCTGGAGATGAGATGTGAAATGTGGCCTGACACCCTGTGTGTGCATGTGACCTGCAAGGGAGGAGGAATTATCATCCATCTTCCCTGAGGAAATTGGATGTGTTTTAACAGGCTTTTGTTATAATAATTGCAAAAAGAAAAACAAACAAACAAACAAATCCCCACTAAATTGGTGATTTGTTGTGGTTCTTAAACCTGATTTATTTATTTTCATAAATCCAAAGAATTTTGCAGAGAGAGGCTGGAATGTCATCTGCAGAAGACATTAATTAGAAAAATGAATGACATGACAAATACTTAAAATGAGCATGAAATGCTTTGTTTACAACAATTCATTGTTTGTCAATTCTGACGCAACCTTCCCTTGGATGCTTTCATTTCCTTTCAGTAACCAAGGTATACACCCAATTAGCACTTTACAATGGCTTTTAGGCCTTTTGGTCACATACTGAGTGAGTTGTTGGTTTGCTTTGATGGCCACCATGCTGCTGTCTTTGCATGAAGAAATATGGTTATTTTTAAGTCAGAAGTGGGAGTCTCTACGGAAAATAGTTCAATATTTTTTTACCATATGTGTCATTAAAACATTCTCCAGCTTTTGATTTTGAAGATGTAGCAATATTTATTCCAAGTGCCCATTCAATAGAAGAGCCACCGCTGATAATCAACATGGTTTTGCATAGTGCCTATGGACTACAAGATCAGCTTTCTGGAAACTTTCAAAGGCATATATTACCTTGGGCATTTCTCTTTCCCTCAACTGTATTCCAGGTATTAGAGTGGTGGTTCTTTCTCTTGTTTGTCATCTTCTCTGGCCTTTCTGCAAATTTGGGTACTTCCCACAGAAAACCTTCATGAGAAAAATCTAATTGTAGTTGTGGTGAAAACATTGTTTTTCACTGTTGCTATACTTGTTTGTGAAGATGAATGTCAGTGAAAAACTGGCCCTTTAATTGCTCTTATGCCTCCCTTAAGTTGAGTAAATTTAATGATTAAGGGATTTGGACAATTTTGCTTCCAAATTGGCTCTCCATAGAAACAGAAATTTTTAGAAGTTTCTATTCATGGGTCAATCATTTCAGTGCATTCTTACAGCTCATAGAAATAGAGTTTTATTATTTTAAAGTTACTTTGCACCTCCTTCTTTTTTTATCATAGCCACTTTTGCTAACTGCTGGAAATAGTTATTTTAAAGAAAACTCATGTCTTGTGTTTGATCCCTTAAGGGTGCTGTAATAATATTGCAGCGTCATGGTGGATAGCAACAGCTGTTTAGAAATAAGAGATTTTATGTCTTCCATGTGTATTTGGTACTTTTGCACTATTCTGCTAGTACTATCCTCATTTTGTATCAGTCTGGGTCAGCTGAAGCAACATTGTACCAGAGCCTCAGTTTTTGAGAACTTATGAACAGCCCCATCTTAAATGAAAACTGTTCTAAAGTGTTCACAGCGAGGTTTTCAAAAGAACAAACTTTTTATTTACATATATAAATAAGGGCCACACTTCTAGATTTCTTCAGTATCTATCACAATGAGCTCTACTGAAAAGCTTGCCATCTTTTCTGACATCTAAATGAATGCTAAACCTTTGAAGAAACTCATCCCCAGTTATGTCTGCTAACATTTTTCCAATTTAGATGATCAACTAAACAAAGTACGATAAATAGTTAATCAAATCTACATGTGTCTCACTTCAATATTGAAATGAAAACAGGAAATCTTTAACTGAGAGAAGGTGGCGTAGCTGACTTTTGTTCACAAACAGCATCTCCCAGAGACATAAACGAATTAGTGTGGGAGCTAGCCAAAAGAGTTTACAGGAAGTTGTTGCCAACAGTCACCTGTGAGTATAACCTCATACTTCTCTATCACTGTTACTATGACAGGTGTACTTATCAGGTTTTTGTCTTTTACCATTCTTTCGTTATACTGAATGCTGTTGAATAGCTATGAAATACATGGAAAGCTCAGATTTCAAATGCTCTAAGCACTGTGCAAAATAGGTTGTTGAGATTGTTATTTTAAGTGTAGGAAGAAATTTCATGATCAAAGGATATTACATAAAACTCCTGTGGCTAGGATCTCAAGGTATGGTTTAGGCTCACCTTATATCATATGCTATATAGTTAGAAATAATTTTCCCCCAAAATTTAGGCTAGAAATACAAGACAGATGAAGACAAGTTTGAAGAAGCAAAGACATACTTGGATGATGATGAGTGTATTTAGCATATCTGTGGTCTAATATCCATTATTAGTTGTGAATATGAAGGAAACAGAAGAGCAATGTGCACTAATATGTGTCTTTTTGTTACCTTTGAAGTAAGAGTTTTGAGGAAGTCAGTGGATGTGGATAAGAATGTAATACTGCAGTTATTAATAGCTTGCTGTTTCCAACCTTCAGGTGTAGAATAGTGGAAAGCACACAGTAAGATTATTTTCCTATTTACCAGGGGAGCAGTGAAAGCCAGCAACACAGGTTGAGAAGTTACATCCCGCCCTGATTTGTATGAAATTCAAGATGAAGCATTGTGCAGGCATAAGCTGGGAAAGAGCTGACTGAAAACAAGAGAAATAATTTTTCCAGTTGTCACAAGACAAAATCATAACAAGTATCACAAAGATAGAGGAGACGAAAAGCTAAAATAAATAAGCTAGAAAAAAAATGGCATTCTTTTGGTTCTCTCTAGGGACATATTAAGACTGTGCTTCTCTGGGCAAGGGATGTGGCTATTTGAACTGCTGACTTAATTGATCATGAATTCTGGGGTTTGTTCTGGCACCAGGAGTTTCATTTCCTAACAGTCTATTGCTCCAAGCAGACTTAATTTGATGTAGAATATAGGTGTAGATGTACCTTATAATAAAACTTTGCTTTTATTTTATTATTTTCTAAAAATAAACTCTCTTGCTTACACACAAAATTTTCAGTTCATCCCACTTATAAAAATGTCATGGAAACTAGGTAGCTGCTAGGTCATCTTGATAATAAGTCTCATATCTCAGTAGACTTAAAACTTCAGCGAAATCTCATTAGCATGCAAAATATCATTTATATTCCATATTTCCACAGAAAACATAACGATTTCCAGTACACAGATGCCCATTCAGAGCTAATTCGCTGTGGTTTCTCCAGTGCATATAATGTATTAACATGCAAGAAAAAACTGCAGTCTTGAGTGGTACTTACTGTGAGCAGTAAGAGTTTGAAAGACAATTAAAGTAGTTGCATAAAGTACTAAGTGTGACCCTAGGGAAGAGTCTCTCAGGATAAGGTTTGGGGGATCTATCAGCTACATTAGAACAATTACCCTTAAAAAATCAATAGATTGTTCTCCTTGACAGCTATGGATTATTCTAAATTGATGGCATAAGCCTGAAATATTTTTGGTTTTATTATTTTATACTGTTATTTAAGTAACTCGTGCAGTCTGATTTCTATTTCAGCTCTACAGTTTATGTATCTGATGCACAAGAGATTTTTAAACCTATAAACTAATTTACATAGTAAAATCAGTCTCCAGTTACATTTTCCCCCTTTTTCTTGAGTTTCTCACCACAACTTTCCCTCCCTTCCACAATTTTTGGGTGGGTTTTGGGTTTTTTGTTTTTTAATTATTTGAGCCAGTTTCTCTGGCATGACCCAAATATCCTCTGTCAACAAATACTAAAGCAACAAAGGAATTGCTGACAGTTCTGCGATTCTCTTCTTGGCTGGAGACTGACCTTGCCACAGAATAGGCCAACTTCAAGGCTTCTCTAAAACTGTTTGTCCAAAATTTGCATTAAAAAATTTGATGGGGATGGGCACAGTCTTCCTTCTACATCCATCTATTCATGCTCAACATATTCAAAGTCCAGACAAAGAGTAAATCAATCCCAAAGGACCTATACAACCAAACCACCAAACCTTGGGAAAACCAGGAGAAGTATTCTGATAATTTCTTTTTCAGTCATTGCTTTATGAACACTTTACTTTTTTTCACATTTCTGGCCACATTCATTTTTCTTTTTTTCAGCTTAAACGCTAAGGTATATATTAAATAACTAGTGAAATTGCTATCTTTGTGTCATGTCTTGGTTTAGTCATTAAGAGAAATGAAATTTCTTAATAATTTATTCAATAATTAATTAATAAAGTATATCTTCCTTCAAGCGCTAGAATCCATGCCCTCTAGCCTTTTTCATTAAATATATTCATTTCTGCTAGCTTTTTGAGCCACTAATTCAGTGAGACACCAGAACCTTATGACAAGCATTGCTGTTTTTCCTGTATTGAGGCCATCAGAAGGAGCAGTCCATGGCTGAAGGCATAGTATAGAAATCACAGACAAACTCTAGTTTCCAGAAATGTTCTTTGAGATTTTGAACAAGTCTTCTTACCTTTTTCTCATCCACCCCCAGGTTAAAAAAAAAATATATATATATAGTGAGAGATTTAATTGCTCACTTCTTTCATTTATGTCAAGTGCAATTTTTATGCATGGGTATTTATAAAAAGTGAGATTTTTGTTCACTTGGGTACCTAGATGGAAACCTTTGAGAGGAGTTCATTTTGGAAAAGTTGAATGTTCAAGCTTTTTATAGAGTGTTGTAAATTAAGTGTGAAAAATGGCACATTTCTTAATTTTTTCCAAGATTGAGCTGGTTCTGTGGAGGTTATTTAAGAGTAATTGCAAAGTATCATTATTTACATACCCAGTCTGGCTTTGTACAGACTATTTGTATTGTATCCATGCTCACGTCTGGCTTATACCACCTTTAATAGAAGGACACAGGTCCTCAGGATGTAGAAATGGAAACCCATATACTATGCTTAATACACATTTTAGAGTCATTATGTTCTATAATGAAATTGCATAGCATATAAGACCTCAAGCAGGGAAGTGATTCCTCAGGAGCATTGTTACAAGACAGCATTGGTTTAATGTGGGGTAGAGAAGAGATATGATGCCACACACTAGAAGCTCTCTATTCAGTGTTTTACTAATAGTCCCCTAGCAATTCTAGCTTTGGGATCCTGTCCCCTAAATGCCCTATCTTAATTGGATTGCACTTTTCGTAATTAGTTTTCCTAATGCAATATAGTCAGTTCTCGCTGAAATTTTCTTTTGATGCCTAGGGACACATTATGTCAAAACCTGATGAGTGCTCTAAGCTTATGTATGCAAAGGATGATTTATAGTCAAGCTTACTCCTCCTCTATACCAACATGGTGAAGAAAAGAAGGACTAGAACTATAATCCTTTTGACATCCTCAGCAGGAAACCAAATTTATTCTTCTCCCATTATAAGATTAATGTCTTGCAATACTATGAACCGTGGGCAATTATCCACCAGCACTGACTATGGAAAGTGTTTTCCATTTCCATTTTTCATTTATTCTGGTGAATCATCAATATCTGTGCTCTGGACTGGATGCATCAGCTATGTGCACTGATCACCAAATAATAGCTGGAGTAAAAAAGGGGAAAAAAAATTATAATTATTTTACACACAAAAAAAATTGTACCTTTGACCTGACCAAACTCATTTTTCAAACTTGTTTATTTTGCTGAACTGCTTAGAAAAGCAAAATGAGATTCAAATATTTTATTTGATGCTTCTTGCAGTGACATCTTCCAAACTGATTATACCACGTGTCTAAGTATATTTTGCTGTGACTAACATGCTGAAAAAATCAACTTTCTTTGATGAAACCTGAGATTGGGGGTTTTTTATGTCTCTGCTTGCTAGAGATCTTCCTATATCTCCCAAAAGTTGGAAAAGTCTAATAAACCAAAACAGAACTGAAGTGCTGAGTTCATCCCTTGAATATGTTAAACTGCTTTGTTAAATTATTTCAGTTGCAGCTTATTTCATTATACTCCTGGAATATTTATCTAACTCTAAAACACTACACAAAGGTTAATAAGATACTTCCCCATCATCAGATGACATTGAAATAAAAACCCAAAGGCTTTCTATCTCACAGAAAAGTATAGGATATTTTGTCAGTTGCTGAAAGTGGTAAAATTGGAATAGATTTTAGGTAGAAATTCTCAAAAGTCATCCAATTTAGGAATGTTTCAACTGTTCCAATTAAAATTCTCAAAGGATGATTCCTTTAAAATTACACAATACTTTGGGGTAACTTTATATTTTCTCATGAGTGTGTATTAAAAAAAAAAAAAAATTAGGAATTCTGGACCATCAGGATCTCCCTCCAGACAGAGCATCCTTCCCATGGGATGCATCTCCCTCAATTCTCCCATACTTTGTATATAATGAATCAGTAGTTAGATGGATGGCTGCAGGGCCCATTGCACAGGAACAGTCTGAGGGTGTGCTGAATTTGGGAGTATGGCCAGACAGAAACGCTCTGATCCTCCCCTGTTCTTCTCACTCCTCTACGCAGATTTTGGGGGCCACAATGTAAACTTCTATCATTTCTGCCATAGAAAGAAGAATACTGTATAACCTTACCCTGCAAGAATTACACTTCTAGGAAATGCATCACCATGGGGGAAAAGATCAGACCTCACACTCATTTTTCTCAAGTCTATTCTATGAGGAACAGTATAATGTTTTATCAAACTGATAGGAACTTAATGCTTTCTGATGAACTGGATAAACTGAAATATTTTGTGTTGAACAGGCACAAACCACAATAGTTTATTTTCTGAATGTAAAACAAGTTTTATTCTTACTCAAAAACCTCTATTCCATCCCCCCTAAGATATCTGTCAAGAAGTTATTCAAGTCAAAAATTACCCACTGGTTCTTATCAAGTAATATAAATATAAAATATAATGGACACATTAAACAAAGGTTTTAGTGTTTGTGGTGTCTTTGCCAGATCCAGCGAGTGTGCTCCATTTTAAGTGCAGAGATACTGCTACGACTCATAATACCCCTAAAATGGGAATGAACTAAAATGAACTCATTACAGCATTGTTTATGGTAGGCAGAAAAGAACAAGTCACAAGTAAGTCAGTTAAAATGTTTAGTTTTCTTAATTTTGTGTGTGTGTGCATGTCATATTAAGGAAAAGGAGGACAAAGAAGAAAAGACCAGTTGTATTTTCACTTATGGACAACATATAATATTGATCCCAAAAAACCAAAAACCCTAGCAGCACACTTCCTGAAACTGGGAAAATGAGACCTCAGTACTTTAAAAGAGCCCATGAAAAGGGAATATTAAAGCAATTTCTCATTTGATTTGCATAGCACGTTGCTGCAGCTGTAGCTCTGCTATATCAGGCAGGAGTTTGTGGTGAATGTGATACAGAAAAGGAAAGCTTAGCAGTTAAGCTGCGCTTGGCTATTTGACTAGTGAGGGACTGGTGCTCTGCAGTTCGGCTGTGACCCACATGCACAGCTCCCATTTCCATGGAAAGCACACCAAAGGGAGGGAAGACAGAAAAACATCTTCTTCTAAGCTAGAGTTAAAATGCCACCAGGTTGAGCTCTCAGCTTTGGGAAGTGACTCACATAGTTTATCTGCAAGTTTCTAGCCTCAGCTTGTCTCCTACAAAAAAGCAGGGCAAACACTTCCCTTGGCACCCTCTCCATGCTGTATGCGGATGTACACTGAGGATTTCAAGGCAGTCTTCCTTATCTTCATAGCACAAAACAAAGTTTCTCAAGGCAGTAAACACTGTCCATGTGGATACTTTAAGTGGGCATTTTTGTTGTGGGTGGTGTTCTTCCACATATTTTTTGTTCATTGACTTTCCTGTTTAAGGACATTTTCTCATGCATATTTCAAAGGCAAGGAAGCCTGGGAATGGGACATTTAGTCCATGAGGCTGATGAGATATTTAGTTCGACTTATTGCATTCAAGTAGCCAATACAGTTATTGAGTACAATTTTACAGCATTTTAAGATCGTTACACAACATGCAAGAAACCCCTGCTATGCTTTTCACCTTCATTCTGTAGGAAAACATATGAGTTTGGCACACCTCCACTGCAACACAGGTCCAGCTGATCCTTTGTGCCCCGCAGAGTGTTAAAGAAGGGGTGACCATTTGGCATTGCAAAAATCTCCTGTCTTTAACCAAGACCAAATTTCAGTATCATAGCTCTCTATCTGAGCACAAAAAGGAGGAGATTTCCTTAGGCAGCTTTTCAATGCTTAAGCAACACATAAGTTACCAGATTTTGGACAGTGCTAAAAGAACCAAAATAGAGTTTCATACCAAAGATGAAGCACACAAAGGGATGGGAACTAATGTCACTTAAACCTTAGCTGGAAATAGTAATGGTTAACATAACTAATACTGACCGTTAACTTAATGAATAGAATCTTTGGCATTTATACCATCTTAGGCTTAAGGAGAAGAAAGAGTCTTTCCTTTTATTTCCTAGCATTTTCAGATTTGATCAAAACATTGGAAAAAAATTATGAACAGCTTAGCCTCTTAAAATAAAAAGGACTCAGAGAAACACTTTGATATAAACCCATTCAGCCTTCTCACTACCAACACTGTGATCTCTTTAATTACAGACACAATATGTTTTATAAATATTTGTTTACAGCTTCCTGCATGACAGCAACAGAAAAATATGGAAAGGAATTTTTATAATTACAGTTTAATGATCTGCATTTCAATTGAGATTTTTACAAAATAATTTTGTAGGAAGACGGGAACAGTCCAATAAAGCTGATTTATAGTTAGGCACTTAGGGTTTAAATTCTCCTACTTTGTTATATTAGAAGCTCTAAGGGCATGGAGACAGGGGTATTAAAATATTTCTAAATATTAGGATTTTTTTTCCTCAGTTCTATTTGCAATACTCTAGAGCAACACGTCTTTCTTATGTCTGCCTGCTTCTGAACAGTCAAAGTGCATTATACAGTGTTTTGAAGAAGCACTTTAATTAAAGTTGGTAGTGGGGTCTCATACGTACTTGCAAAACACTTGGCTCTGTTGCTGTTATTCTCTGAGATGCCCTCTCCCTAAATCTGTCTTGCTGAAAACAAAACCACACTTTCTTTGTTTTGCATTTGCCTACTTATCCAGTTTCAGTGCTATTTTCCCAACTAATGCTTTCTTGACAGATATTTTTACAGATATTGTTACTTACCAAATAGAGAGCTAACAACGAGCCAGGAGAGCTGACAGAAGTTCTAAGATAATTTCTGATGGTGTGACAGTTGGCTGAGCTGCCGTGTTGGTTGGAATTGAACCACGACATCTAATGGCCTGTGATACTACTACTTAATCCTTATTTGGAGGTGTAACAAACTCTTCTCTACTGTCACTTTGGTCCAGAGGAGAAACATAGCCTCAGTAATGCTAAACTTAACACTTAACTCCATTAAATGGTGTCGAGAACAATTTTCCAGAGCTTTTTTGCTGTATATCCCGGGCCAATAAAGTGTTGACAAAAAAGTCTGGCTACCAATCTCCTCTCCTTCACTTATCCATGGCAACTGTGATACCATTAGCCAATATTAACCGAACTTGCTAGAAACATAGAATTTCTTTTCATGACAACAAGCTGAGTGAGAGAGTGTGCCTCAAAATTGTGTCACTCTGGGAGAGGTGGTGAGTTTGTTCTCTGTTAGCCACATCTATGCACGTCCTTTCACTTCAGATGCAGATCTGCTAGAAATCAGGTCTTGATGCATGAGTTATTTACAAAGTAATTACCAGTCCATGCTTTACTGCTTTTATTGCAACTCTTTGTGTGTGTGTGTCCGTATTTCAGATTAAACACTGAGTTAAATACCGAATGAATGCAGCTCACTGTTTTCAAAGTGGTCCTCTGTAGTAATTCTTGCGCCCCTATTGCTATGTTCAGAGTTCTCAAATGTGCTTCTTTTTTTGTGACTTTTTCCTTACTGCAAACTGTTCATTCACTTAACAATTCCTACAAACACATGTTTTGTCATTGCTCATGGAATTTTTTTTTCTTAGTATAGCAATAGTAAATCCAAATGTTATTGGCAAGCACACCAAACAAAATTGCAGCTCTTCCTACCTTCAAGTATAAAACTATTCAAATATATTTCTCTGGATAAAGTCCTTTTCCACTTTCCATGTGCAAAGGGGTTGGTACCCTTTTGGGTTTGAAAAATCACAAGTGGGCAGCAGACATGCTGGGAATGCATTGGAAATTGTGGTTCTATGTGATCCTTGGAGAGATAAGGTTGTAATGTTGTATCTTCTAACGTGTCACTTTCAATTTTTCCAGAAACCTTTTCTTTTTCAGTATCTCACGTCCAATGTCCAGCCTTGCCTTTTGTCCTGTGAGCTCTCATCCATTTAAATTAGTAATCTTAGTCTACAAAGATATAAGCAGGAAATCAGAGTATTGTGATTTCTGAGCACTGAGATTTGCAATGTGTGAATATTCACTGAGCTCTGCCAAGCCTCCCAAGTTATAGAAGACACTTTATTTAGTGCAGGCTTGAGTTTCTATTATGTACTGCTCTCATTAAAAGTTAGATTTGGAAGAACCACCTGAGTCACATAAAGTGCATGATGAGCAGAAAGCTCCAGCTCATTTTACTTCAGGTACTTTTCCAGCTGTGTGCATGTGTAAAAATAGGTTATGTACTTACACTATGCATGGAAGTCATCCATAAATAATCTTCTCATTTGGTTAAGAAAGATCCCTAATTTAATACACACATCTCTCTCTTTTGCATGTACCTTTTGTAATCCATGCCTTGGATATTACCCTACATCTGATTTTAATGAGTATCTTTCAAGTTAAGCATATTTTTTGCTTATTATCTTTCTCTGTGATTTGTCTTTTTTTGTAAGATAAGTTTTCTCTTCCAGGCACAATGTATAGCTGTCTCAAGTCATATTGTAGCTTTTCTTACCTGTGTTCAGATATTGTATTCTGTGCTTTGTCATATGCTAAGCAGCCAGTCTGATGAAAAACATGAAATCACCAAACAAACAGGTACTTAAAACAAGGAAAATCGGTGCTGCACTTAATTACCTGTACCCTCATTTAACCCTAGCTGATATTTTATTAGGTTCTGATTGAAGCTTCCAGCAAGAGTGTATGCACCCCAGAAAACAATTAGTGGAGAGTAATACTGCATTTTTTTCCACAATGAAAATACAACCTCATCACTACAAAATAATATTACTTACTATTGGTATTCCACCTCAGCTGATGAGAAGAAAGCTCAGTTGCATTAGATAAACTTCAATATGTCATGAAGGTTCTAAAGTTCAGTTCTGTAGAAAGGCATTTTTCAAATGAGAGGCTAGTCCATAAAAATAATTTTTGTCTTTCTTTACATCAACCTACTGACCAGTTGCGGAAAAAAGATAATGGCATAAAGTTAGTATTTCTGTAGTATCCTAAAGATAATTCATGTTTGATCAAATTTAGATGTAACGAGTTGAACTGTTCTTCCTGTACTGAAATCAGAAGCAGAGTTTCAAACAGGATGGGAGAAAGCAGTTAAATCACTTATTGAAAGCTGTAATTTTTAGGAAGAAAAGAGAGCTCAGGCTATGATATTGTCCCATGACTGAATACAGGGAAAAACTAATCCTTTCTGTCTTCTTTGTACTATTGCAGAGTGGTGAAATTCTCAGAGGATGAAAGGACAGATCTGAGTGTGATATTTCCTGAGAAAAGGATGTTAGTTTTATGAATCTAAATATAGAAGGTGGAACAGACTGTACAAGAGTCACAAACTCCTAAACTCAATGTGAGAGAATTATAATCATCAGGAGTAGAAAATTGCTGTTTGTGTAATGACAAAAGAGTCCTGACCCATGCCATACAGAAACCAGCATTTTCAGAAAGTCATGTTATTTGCTGACGGCAGCTCCTTCTGCTTCCTAGGCAGAAGGATGTGTCCTGTCGTGTGAAAACGGATTTCCTACAAAGAAGGTAGGTAAGTAGAGAAAATGAGATGATGAAAAAATGCAACGTTTTTGAGAACCCAGGATTCAAATGATTAGCTTCAGAAACTGAATGTAAACAAAAACCATTCTACTCCAAAACTGTCTTTATACAGAGAGCCAGATTGTATGCCAGAATTTTTCAGACTTCTTTTCTCACTAGACATGCATTTACTGATACCAGGAAGCATAGAGCAAATTCATCTTACTTTTCTCTTCCTCCTCTTCAGAGCAAGAATTAGTCTTCATGAAGTTTTGTTCTTCTATGCCAGTTCCTGTATCTCCCTGGTTGGTATTGGGTCACACTGAGTGTTACAGTAAAGCTCAGGAAGGTTACTTGAAAAGAGTTTTGTGGGGAGGCATTTGCCTTTTCTTTGCAAAGCAGGCTATAAAGAAGGTACTGCAACTTAGCACAGCTTCTTACCCAGGGAACAAAACTCTAGAGAAAACCCTAAAATCAGAAGTGATGAGTGTGAGAAACTCCCTTTCAGTCTAGAGGGAGGGTGGTTACTTCACAAGCTAGTGGTCTTCCCTTTTGTGCTGCCAACAGCTATTTCTCTTCTATTGACAAGCCAGAGAAACCACGACCACTCCTACACTTAACTGCTGTCCCTATTCATTTTTTCATAGTGGAGAAACCAGGTGAGAAGATCCTGTCCCTCTCATTAAATGCAGAATTTGTCTGCCTGGGGCTGGGTGGAGTAATGTTGCATTGAGTATACTCCACTGCATTGATCCACTTCACTCAGGGAGGGCTGTTGAGTTTTATACCTTTGAAATAAAAGGCTTGTTCCCTCTCTACTGACAGGGTTTTTTTCCAGCTTCAACAGCATGGATAACCAGTGGGTTTGGTGAGAGCTGCTAGTTAGCGAACAGTTAGAGAGAATTATTTATCTTGAGGGAAACTCAGTTAAAAATCCTTTCTAATCAAAAAGCCATGCTGTACTCCAGCACTCTTTTTTTTTTTTAACTTTAGTCAGAAAATTAAAAAATAATGATGAAAAACTAATGCAGAAATATGAGATGGTGAAGAGAATAATTTGATGGCCTTAATGAGTCTTATCACTGCTTCGCTTACAGTATTTTCCATTTTCTTATTAGCAGACAAGTGGACATACACACAGGAGCGTTTCCTCACACTGGTTTACAACAGAGCTCTAGGTTCAGCTCCTTATGATCCATCAGCCAGTCATCTCCTATGCCTTTGGGTAAGTAACTCCTCAGGATGCTATTGCAATGCTTGGATATTTGGCTATTTCCAAAAATAACGCCTTGTGAATGTCCCTGAATTTGTAAATGAATCATTTCAAATTATGAATCACTGAGACATGCTACCAGGGGAAAACAATAGACCCAGTCATAGTCCAATTTATGACTATAAACCCAAAGCTTGAGGAAACAGAATTCTAATTTGGTGAAATACTCCAAACCCAGGATGGAGAGCGAGGACAACAGCTGCTTCTGAGAAGCTTCTCAACAAAGAGCATAAGCTGTTGTCTGTGGTTTGGGGTGCTGAGCTGCAACGCTCTCCTGTGCCACTCTCAGGAAATGCAAGTCTTCAGCCTTCTCTGCCACTCGGTGCTTAGCACAGCAAAGATGGGACACTCGCATCTCCTGGGAAGCATTCAGATCTTCTTAAATTCCTGCAGATTCAATCAGCACTGGCACTGATGGCCATGACTTGGTTGTGTGCTTCAGGCATGGTCTTGTGTGGTATCTTCTGCTTGCATTGCCTCCTATATCTGCAGCCTGTAATTTGCCATAACTAAGGCAAATGAGAAATTGCCTCTCCAAAACAAGACCCTTTTGCACTGGCTCCATTAGTTGGTAACATCAGCTACAACCTGGTCAGTTTTAATGAGATTGCTGATATCTTCAAATGGGCAAATAAAATAAAACTGCTCTCTTGGCTACAGAAACCGCTAGTATTTATGTCGAAAAAGCTCAATAGACCCCAGGGCCATGGCAGCCCATTTGAATTTTGCTACACACCACTGTTCTTCAGCTTCATCAGTGAGTTGCAGATAAAGGCAGGGAAATGTCGTCCTGTTTAATTATTGGTTTATATGTGTATGTGTTTTTCTCAGGAGAAACACATTATGGTGTACTTGCCATAGAGCACAGAGCCAGGACATAGAATTTTACAATCCTTTTTATTCTCTCTTCTTGAGATCACAAAAAAAATATTCGTATGCTTAATTGTCCATTTTGTCTTCCTAAGGTTTTTTCCTCCTCTCCTATCCATAGTGGAACTATCTACCCTGTTCCTAGCTCTTTCATTAACCAGCTACATTTTTGTACATTGTTACATACAGGTTGTTTTGCAGTCTTTTCCAACATTGCATTTCTGTGGATGTAAATATTTTTTTCGGTACTGCTATCCTTTAGATCTTCTTGAAATGTCCCTAAATGACATCACCACATTTTAAAAGTGCACATAATGCTGTGTGGGCATTTGTCTGTAAGGATATTTTATAAATACATAACTGTGCATGGAGAAATGTTTTTTTCTTCCATCATAACACATTTTTCATACACAATATGGTAGTATATTTAGAGGGACCTGAGGGTCCAGTGTGTTAATTCCTAGTGGGTGCTAGTAAATTCTAGGGAATGTGCAATCAGATAAGACCAAAGCTTTTCATGCACTTCATATTAATGTGTGATTACTGAAATACATAAGATTTAGTTGAATTTGCAATTACTACTTGATTGAATGGCATATCTGATTTTATCCGTCTTTAAGTAAATGTTAGGAGTTCTGGAAAGTAACCGATGAAATGAGGTTAGGATCGCTGAACTGTTTTAGATAAAACTGGATGGAATCTTAGATTAAAGCAAAAGTTTTCAGTCACATTGTTCACCAGCTGAAAAATCAATTTTTTCATGACCTAAACAACCTCCCAGTGGGAAACTAAGTTCAGAAAAAAAATTCCTGCAGGAAAATTGAAGATCTTATAATATTCTTTTTCATATTTCATGCAGCATTTTCAAAGTAAAAACATTTTATCCTTTCAAATCCACATTTTAGATCATGATAAATAAAACTAAAATTTAAGAAACAGATACCCAACACTGACAGCAAAGTGCAGCTTTAAATTCTAAAAGAACAGTTTTGCTTTTTCTTTAATCTAGGGATTCATTAAGGGAGGAAATATCACAGCTCAGAGCGCCTTATCCATACTAGGTTTTATTTGTTGCTGGCTGGTTTATGGTTTCAGTCAAAAGCCCAAAATAATCAATTATTTCTGCAGTTTCATCTTTCCAAGTACTATGATGAAAAATAGCTTAACACATTGAGGCTTTCCTCAATGATTCCTCCAACTATGGACTTCTGCGTTCATACAGGATTTGTAAAATAGCAGGAGGAAAGCTGACTGTCTTTTATGCATGGAACTAGAAGGAAGTGTCTGAGAAGCTCATGAGGTGATCTATTTTTACTAGGCACAGAGAATTTGTCAAAGTTGACTGAAAGAAAAAAAAAAGAAAAAAAGCAAAATAAAACAGACAACCAAACAAAAAAAACAAACCAAAACAAAACAAAAACTCCACCAAAAACTGAAACAAAATATTGCAAGACCTTCAGAGACATATTCAAAAGGCCCCATCCTGCTATGACTGATTCCTGAGCTTCCCACCTATTAAGATTCCACCAGCTTTTGTTGAACTTGTTTTATTTAAGCAAGAAGATTCTTCTCCCCTCTACCTGTCCCAAGAAGAATCAGCTGTAGGGAAGAATGTAAATGGTTAGGTTGTTTTATGTTGGGGTTTTTTTGGCAGGGAGTTCAGATTAATTATTCTATGTGTTTTATTGCATTCCTCAGGAAAAGAAATGCCATTTTAGAAAAGTGTTCTTGATTCTGAAGTGATAAAAAATTTGCTATAATTGAAAGTCTGCTTCTTTAATCTTCTTTTTGTACTTTTTTCCTACTAAATACACAGTTTTGGCCACTTGAAAGACAAGAAATCGATAACAGGAGTTCATCATACAATTTCCTTGTCAACCTATTTAGAAATTAGCTGTCAGCTTAAAAATAAAACAAAAGAAAAAAACAAACAATACAAAAAACAAACAAAACAAGCAATCAAAAAACAACCAAACAAACAAAAAAACCCCGAACATGCATTCATGCTGGCACAAAAAAAACCCCACCAAACAAACACTAGAAGAGCTTATCTGGGACTTTGCCGTTTATATCCTTGTGGCTGTGACTCTGTAGAAGTGAAAAGCACTTTGACATTTCATGGTAGTGACTGTATCTACATAGCCCTTTGAAGACATCCCCAGCAGCAAGTTCAAGGCTGAACAACACAGCTGTCTGCCTGCTGTGAAATTCTGGGAACTGTCGTGCAAGCACATCACCTGGCATGCTGGGAGTCCACAGAGGATGTTTTTGTTGAACCTGCCCCTGTTGTGCTGGCAATAGGAGCTGGTGTGAACAGCATGACTGAAGCTGGCTGCGAAAGGACCCTGCTGATCCTTGTGAGTCCCTTCTAATTCAGAATATTCCATGATTACGTGATACTCCTCCCTGCTAGGGCCGTACACTCCTGGAGCACAGCCACAGAGCACTGACGATATCCCTGGAGAAGCCTTGGGATGTACCACCCTTTGCCTTACTGGGCAACCCTAAGACTGTGGCAACACCAGGCTTTCTGCTACAGCTGTGCCTTTTGCAGGCACCTTTCCTACTGCCCTCACCACAGAACAAACTTGTCACATCCACATGTGAAACCTGAACCTTGCTCCTCTCATCCTCATCAACAGACCCCAAACCAAATAGTCTTAATAATTTCAAAGAGCTTTGCTTCTGGCAAAGAGCTATGGAAAAGTTTAATCATTATTGTTTTCCCTGCGAGAAGTCCCTCTTTGTGTAAACTGGCAAACTGTTTTTGTTTTTCCTTTTAGTGGTTTAATGACATATTAATTAATTTTTAAAGTGCTTGTATCTCTCATCTGTTTCTTAAACTCATCGTCTGATTCTTAAACTGTTTGTCTTTGTGAATCTAATCGGAGCACAAGCTAGGTGGTCTTCATATTCCAGACCAGATTCTGCAAATTGGTTTATTTCACAGTAAGTATTTAGGCACCAGTCTAAGAGGCTGGATTTTCAAAAGAGCTCAAGAAACTCTGTAGATGCTTAAAATTCCACCACAAATGCTACAGCAGTAAGATGTTGACAGTAGTCTAGTTTTCAAAATAACTTCAATATTAAAAAAAAAAGCTATTTGTCTTGATAAGAGAAGAGAATTTGAAAAATCACCCTGTATTAGCAGACATTAATTCCTGGAAATGGCAGTGCAAATACTCTTGGATTGATTGTTCAATATATTCAGTGAAAACCCAATTCTTTCTATCACTAATAGAGAATTGCTAGTCTTGTGCATTTTGTTAGCAAAGCTTATATGCCCTTGTCAAGTTTTCTAGGTTTTTCTTTTCAGAATTTGAGTAAAACTTGTTTTGCAATTCAAAACAATATCCAGGTCAATGCATTTTCACTTCTAGTTTAATTGGAGGGCAGCGTGTCTGGTTGGCTTTGTTTGACAAGTTTTTCAATCTTTGAGGTTACAGTGGTTTGTGATGTCTTTTACTTGTAAGTAAAGGCACAGTCAGCACACCAGCTTTTTCCCAGGCCTTGTTATTCTATTATAAAAATACCATGCTCATAAATGAGTCAGTGCATATTGGTAATGAGCAACAATCAATACTGTTGTGTAACAAAGTCACCCCCTTCTCCTTCCTAACTTTTCACCTTGTCTTGAAAGTTCCCTTCTTTCTCCAAATATTCTGCTTGGGCTAAAGGGTTGATGGTGCTCAGTGGATAAAGAAATAGTGAGGTCGGCCTACAAGGTCATATGGATCTCCAATTCATCCCTGGGAGGGCAGGGTTTTAGCATAAGCCACCCCCAAGGTACTGGATTAGGTTTGCACTTGGGATCATAGGCCAGAAGGGTCCTCCTGGCAGTGGGCTACTTGGTTAAGGAAAAGCTGTGCAAGCATTGATGCTGGCTGGAAATGATGGCTCACTTCTTCCCAAGCATGATGCACCACAGTCTAATGTTGTTTGCAGCATTTCCTGAGAGGCCCCTCGATCTCAGATTTTCTTTACGGACTCACGGGTATCACGCCAACCTTAAGGTAAAAACTGAGAGAATGGTTCTTCAGTTCCACTTACAGAGGGGAAGGTTTCGGTTTCGTATTGAGGATATGCATTATGTCCACAAAGTGGTAACATTAATGACAGGTCTCCATCAAGCATCTAAAACATCCTGTATCCAGCTGGGAAAGAACAAGGATTGGAGAAATGGAGAGAGGAAATGTAGAAGATTGAATCTGAAGATTTAAAACCAGAACTGAGACCAATTTTTGTCCCTTTTCAGCAATTTACAGAGATAATTTTGAAATTCCTAATTCCTTTCCATCTTTCCCCTTTTCCTCTTAAGAAGAATCAGTTCTTCTTACATGCCCTGCTAGAAACTTTGCTCTGTTTCTTTGTAGTCTCTGGCAAGTTCAGGACCCCTGCCTTTCATTCTTTGAGATAATATTAACAGTCATTTTTCAGGAATCTTTCTGTAGTAACATCCTCAAAGAAACACTCTAAGAAGTCGGCTACTCAGGAGAGAATTATCAAGCAGCGAGAACAGCACAGAAGGCAAGTATTTCAAAATGGAGTAAAAAATGCAGTTAAACATTTGCCTCAAGCTAAAATAAGCCAGGTAGAATAGAACTAAAACAATCACATGGTGCAGACACATGCTGAGTAGTAGTATTGCTATTTTATCATGAAATCTTTCACAATTCATAGTGTAATGTAAAAAAAAAAAGCATGAGCTACTCAGCACTACCATTCTCTACTCTCTCATGGCAGATTTACACCATGTGTCAATGGTGCTCAGGGCTCCCCTGGTATCATCCTGGTACACATAATAGAAAGCCACTCAGAGTGAACCCAATCCATGCTGGATTTATCAGATATGATAAAGGTTCATATGAACTTGATTCCACAGTGACTGCACAGTGCTTCTGTAGGGACTGTAAGTTGGTCTATTAGAAGGACCTTTAGGATTGCAGATTCATGGTAACTTTAAACAGGTTCACCATTTAATATGCCCACATTCTATATACTCACTATCTTCCAGATTTCAGTATGATTTTTAATTTTTTAAAAATTTATTTTTGAGTTTCACTGCTTTGTTTCTCTCCACTACTTGTTTGTAACCTAAACTATTGGCTATAGGAGTTTTGTCCAGAGTGCCCAGCATGGTAGCACAGGTGAAGTGTGCTGAGCTTCAGCTGAAATTAATAAAAGGGTTTTTCATAACAACAGGAATCCTGGCATGCACTTAAGAGCCTGTAAACAGGATGATGGCTTTTAAGCCAGAGCCATGGTGTCTAATTCCTCACAGGCAGTGGGAGGGCAATCATTTAATCTCCATCAAAATTGCTGTCCTCGTCCTGTGTGTGGACCTGTTGTGTGGGTGGTGAAAAGCCCTGTCACTTCTCCAGACTTTCTTAAGCATCCTGCTTCCCCTTCATAAGAGTAAAACAATAGTTTCTGAGTTCACCTAAAATATAGGGATTGGTCTTGTTGTCTGACTTCCCCAACTGACTGGTTGCAGGGAGGAAAACTATGCAACTAAGAGATGTCAGAAAGACAGATGAGGTGGTTTTCCTTTATTTTTGTTGGTAGTATGGAGGCATAACAGCACTTGAGCATACATCTTTCTGAATGATCTTTAAAAACTCATCACCAGTTAGCACTGGAGAGAAAGACTGTAATGTGTATATACAATGTTTTAATTGTGCAGCAAAGGAGGAAAAGTATATATAAATACCTATTTTTACCACCTTTAACCCTGCTGGCCATATATAAGGAAATGCTATCATTTGACATCAGTTGAACTTATTCTGGTCATTAAATACACCAGAGTAGTACTTGTGTCCAAGATTCCCATTCTTAAATGTTCCAGCACTACCTGAAACGACTCAAAGTTCAGTGTAAATGTTATGTGCTGTGTGCTCTATGTTGATATTAGGGTGGCATATTTCCCAGTAGCAAAGCAAATAATTTGCATATGAGAAGTAGTTATTTTTGTTAATTAACAGCCTGCGTGCCAGTTTGTCCAACATAAACCTATTGGGTCTGTATGACCAGTCAGCACATACACGCCACACAGCCATGGCCTCAAAAATCCTAACAATACAGAGAGGGTAAGGGTGATTGCTAAGTGGCTGGAAAGCTGGAACAATGCAGGAAGAGATGATTCTATAGTTGTGCCTCTACCTCAAATTCACCAGTGATCAAATTAGCTGTAGGGGATTTTCTGCCTCTGGATGTGCTGCCAGATTAACAACATTTAAAACAAAGGCTCTGATGAACAATAGGCAGAGCACAGTCTCATACGCCTTGCCATAAGAGTGGAGTTTCCAATCCATTCTAGTAAGGATAATTGCAATAATGCCTGTCTTAAGTTCTTCTTCCAGTCAAACCGGACATGATACGGTGAATCTGTCTGTGTAAATTGGTGCAGACCAGCTTGTCACAGGAAAAGGTAGCCTAGTTTAGCAGAGGAAGCAGTGCAGCACCCTTAGGTAAAGTTTCCTAGCAAATCCTGTAGGATAGCTGCTTTTGGCTGAACAGTTGGTCCTTAACCCTTCTTTGACCTCCTCTAGAAGAGGTGAGGATATGGCTTTTCACACAGATGTCATTGAGACGACGGAAAGGAGACTGCACCCCACCTGCCTGGCAGGCCACCAATCCAGTTCACTCTGTGAGTGCAAGGAGGGAGAGTTGGCTAGCAAGAGTAGGATGATGAGCCCTTTTAAATTAATTCACAGTGGTCCAGGTAAGATTAACACAGGTGTTTCAGACCCTTAACTTCTTGCTATATCATGATGAAAGGAACAAAAGCACCAGCAAATTCAAAGAGCACACAGAGTTCAAAAAGTCACATGCATTGAGTTGCCATTTGCCCAAATATGAGATGTGAGAAGGAAGCAAGGGTATTGTGGGATAGCAGTGAGGTTCAAAAGGAAAACAAAAATTTAGACTACTCTTTTCCTAATAGGGCTAATGGCGGTGAATTTCCTTTTTCTTGAAGATGCAGCTTTCCAAAATCTGTAACACACTCTAAGTGGTTGAACTGGATGATCTTAGAGGTCTTTTCCAACTTCGACAATTCTATGATTATTAGGCTGTGACTTTTTGGGACTGTTTCTTTTTCTGTCCATCTGTCATGCATTCACCAGATGAAAGTGCAGTTGCTGTGAGCTTGAAAGTGAAGCTTCCTTTACCTTAGAAGTACAATTTCTCACTCCTCTTTGTCATTTTTTGAATCACTGCAACATGCAAAACTGCTAACCTTAGCTCTCCTCCTCCTAATTAGGCAACAGCATTAAAACTCTTTATTAATGCCTCCCCTCCCGGGTGGCTGCAGATATATATACTTTCGCAGAGTAATTGCTTTCTGGCCCTCATTTTAATTGGAGTCCATGGGGGGCCTGTGGAATTCCTCTGCCTTCATCTCCCACTGGCTCATTGCGCCTGAGACACAAATTTAGAAACGGGGAACTGCTTTCCAGATCTGCATCTGAAAGAAAACGTAAGTGAAGAGGGGGGAAAACCAACAATATCGCTTGAGATGTAAGAGGAATTAGACTGGAAGAAAACAAAGTCTTTCACTTTGGTTCCTTCTTTTACTGGGAGAAAAAAAAAAAAAGATTGTGAAAAAGCTTTCTGGCATTTCTGTTTTCTGGCTTTTGTTTAATGTGCTGCAGCTTGTAACTAGGTTAACCAGATCCTGAAGGGACTTAAAGACCATTTAAAGCAAAGCTTAAATAAAACCTATTTTGCAAATGTGACCCACAGTTTTCTGGGTCCTTGGAGTCTCAGGCAAAGAATGTATCCCAAGTATGAAAGGAACTGCACCTTCCAATTCATACTTTGTCGACTCTAGCTTCAGAAAAAATGTTTCAGTTTTATTGAAAGTTCGTATTTTGTTGAAAGCAGACCCTTTTAAATGAGCCAAAAGAAATCATTTGCCAGAAAAAAAACATTTCTGTCAGAGGAACTCCAACAAACCAAGAGGTTGGAAGAAGACTATATGATCACGCTTGATTACACACAATATAGTCAGGAGGGTTTTATGCTTCGAGATAATGCTTGGGTTTATGCTTAGAGTTTTTGAGATCTGTGCTTTAGCTAGGTATTTCAAATTAAATGAATAGTAGTAAAATGGTAATTGTATTGTTCTTTTAAGTCTTCAGAGTTAATATGTACTAAGATGAACAAACTAATTAATATCCATCCAAGCTATTCTTTCAGGCAGTACTTGCAGACACTTCTACTCTGTGTAGTGTTCCAATTGATGTTTTCTAAATTATAGTCATAATCATAAGGACTAGAAACTATAATTTTTCAAAAAAGTATACAGATACAACAGCATGAAAAGAAATTCTGTCTCATTTCAACATTTTAAAATAAATTTTGTTCAATTCTTTTTGTATTAAAACAACTTCATAAAACTGCAGGTATATAATTGCCTCTTCTGGAGCTTTTTTTTTTGACATCTCACAATTTTGACAGTTTTCAATTAGTTCCACCAGATCTTAATTTACATCCTTCATTCTTCTTACTCTTTTTCTCTGTAAATCTAGCTACTGGAGCAGAGTTTCACCACAACCTAAAAATGCCTCAGTGCCACACACACAGAGGTAGGCAAGGCTCTGCTCCCAAGTATCAATCCACAGTAATTGTGCTAGTAGTGTTTTGCTTCTTGCCTCGAAAAAAAAGGGCTGATTACTGTTGCCAGCTCTGTGCACAGTTGGGTCTTTCTAGAGAGGACAGCAGCTCCTCATCACGTCTGTCTAATTAGGCTGATTGGTTCACAGCTCCGAGCCAACCTGATTGAGAGGTGTGCTTGGCTCGGTGTCCTTATTTCTAACTGCTTTTACTTTGTGTTAAATGAACCTTTGCTGAGGCCCTTTGTGAGCAGCTCTTCCAGCTAGAAGCAAAGGTGCATGACCAGTGTAATGCTGAGGAAGTAAAAGCTGTCCTGCTGATGTGCTGTGGGTAAGCTATGCCACAAATACATTGAGGTCTTAGTTTTGAGTTGTGGCTGCACTGAGAGAAAAAAACAGCCATGGATTTCACAGATTAAGGATTTGGACAGACCTTCACAAAACAAGGGTCTAAACATGGAGATTAGTTCAGGTTGATTAAACTCATTTTCCATTTAAAGGTAGTTTGGCCATCCAAGATTGCTTTAAGTCTGTATTGTAGAAGATATAAACAAAAAGCCCACTGTCCTTGCTTCAGAGATTGTGAGCCTGCAGCCAATGTAGTTTTAGGCCCCAATTCTTGCAGCCCTTTAATAACTCAGTGATCCCACTCCTCTAGGAACAGAGATATTTCCTTAGAACCACTGACCTCAAAAATTCAGCTTCCAGGTTGCATAAGAAATAGATTTTTCTAGTAGAAGTATCACAAAAACACATAAGGAGGCTGATGATAAGTTACACTGGAGCAACAAGAAGGATGAGACAGGGCTGAGCCTGGAATGAGCTGCCTGACTTCTGTGCTGCAAGATCACGAGGGAAACGGGAGAGAAGGAGGCTGCATGGTGTGAAGCAGAATTCAGACACTGGTTGGTCTTTTACATCCGAAAGCTAGAGATGTTTAGATTAATGAGATTTATTCACTCCATAGTGATGACCCAGGAACTAATTCTCTGTTAGCTGTAATTTTTGTAATCAGAATAATTATTTCAGCACACTATGCCTAGAAAAGTATTGGCAGCTTTCACTCATATATATATATATATATGTCAAATTGGATTTTGAACTCTCTCCTAAATGTGTGATTGCTCTACTCTCAAAGAAATCATAGCTCTTATATCACAGCCTTCAAGTTATCCATTGACTTTGACAAGCAGTCACAGGAATGCTGTGCTACTTAATATGGGCTGTGAATTTAATATGGCAAATGTTCCTTTTTGTTGAACCTTGTAATGAAAATGTCTCTGAATGTCTGTAAACCTAAAACTATCAAGTGCTCTGCTGAGTTCAAGTTCTGCTATGGTTAAGTAACAGTTAATATCAAGTGCATCAAAATTTGCAGAAATCGTGTTCCTCTAAAACAGATGAACCACCTGACAGATTTACATCAAAATCACAGGCACTTTTTGCAGTTTCATTTGATTGCATGTGAGAGTGTTTCATAATCTGATGTTCTGCTGTGCAAATTTAGAATGCTGCCATTAGCTTTGAAAGCACTGCAGTAAAGCCACCATCCATGTATCTGACCCAGCAAAACTAAACCCCACAGTCTTTGTCCATATCTGAGTTCTTAATATTCTGCTCTTAGAGCTTTGTTTATTCTTAAGGAATCAAGAAACAAACAACAAAAACCAAAAAACGAAACAAAACAAAGAACCACCAAAACAAAACCAAATTTGCTCATTTTGGAAGACAAGGAAGATATTACAGCTGCAGCACTGTGCAACATTTGAACCATTTTCCATTTCAAATATGCATTGGTGTGTACAGCTGTCATCCAAGAAGAATTTTGGATTCAGAATTAAAAGCTCATTTGAACACAGTGTACTCAATGCATTTCCTCCTTTTATAGAAAGACCACTGCTCAGGAGTGTTTGCCTAGAAAAAGTCTTACTTCAGACACACAACGAATAAGAAAGCAAAGCATTTCCACAAGCACAGTCCTTCCTCCTTTCATGCACACTCATGCACACCTACATGGCTTGACCAAGCTGTAGTGACTCACAGCTTTGAAAGGCTTTGTCCACATCATAAATGTAAAACACTGTCGAGATTTGTCTGAAGAGATGGGATAAATTGTGCACAACTATTGCAGTCAAAGGCCAAGGTAGAGTGTGGGTGGGAGAGGGTAGTTTTCACTGGTCTTAAGAGTGAGGGAGTTAGGAGGTCTGTTTGGTGTTCCAATAAGTAATATAGGTATTAGTCTTCATGCCTACATGGCTTATGGCATTACAACTGAAAATCTGGGCTTAGGAAAGGCTGGACAGTCTTTGATAGGATACTTTACACTGTTGAATTAGCATTTCAAGGCGTAGAAAGCCGTCTGTTTCTCTTCAGTTTGAATAACAGATCTTCATGTTCACATCAAGCTGAAACAGACAATGAGTCTATGGTGTATAGGTGTTCATTTCTAATAGAAAGCAGTTTTTCCTCTCATCCCCATCAGCTAATCACTGATCAAACCCTAGCTTTCTGCAGCATGTTCTGAAATCTTCCTGCCATCCATTCCTGAGTTCACCTGCTGTGAACACAGGCACACAGGTTCTATCAAACACATTGGGAGACAAATCACCCTATGACTCCATGGTCTTTCCTTCCCCACCTCGGGAAGAGGGGAAAATCCTTAGGGTACAGCTCAAAGGGGCATGCCGACATACCTTCAGAACCCGTCGCCCAAGAAGCCTTACTGTTGATGGCTCTCTTCCAGAGCTCCAGTGAGTCTTTAACAAAGTCCAAGACACCAGCAATGCTCTCACTAAGCAGCAGTTCACCTCCTCCTCACTGGGAAAACTTACCCAGCTGGTTACAATGCTGCCTAAACATGCTTATTTACATCTGCCAGTAAATCCCAACAGATACTACAGTGTTGTGGTATAATATCGGTGAAAAGATAGTAGGTTGAATTTGTTGGAGAGTCCTGACAAACCATTTGTTAGGTAAGGCCCTCAATACCAAAGCTAGTGTTGTGGGGGATATATAAAACATTCACATGTCCAGAACAGATAGTGGAATATGAGTTGATAACTAAGGTGACTAATTAAAGCAGAAAATCCTTATTTCCTGAATTAACATAAAACATTTTAATGGAATTAATAGGAATCCCTGAGGCTGAAATAGGGACGTGGCTTTTAAACTGTGCTGAAATGCACTGGAATAGTTACACTTCTTTGTGAGACAGGCTATACAGAAAAATACAGAAAATAGGAATGTGTGTGCTAAAAACAGGGACTGTCCTTTCTGCATCGGAATGTCTGACAGCTAAAACAAATTGGTTCGGCTTTGCCGTTTAAAATAGTGACTGATATTTTGTCAAGTTGTTCCCTCATGGATAGATTCTTACAAAATGAGAGCAATGATTCCATTAATTTGTGTCTCTTCTGAGGTCCCAGGTGATGTAGTTAATATAGTTTCTGTAATGTCAAGTTAATACTTGTTCCTCCTTTTGGTGAATTCTTCTATAAATTTGCCCTCAGCTCATATTATACCCTCTGCTAGTACAGAAGTTGAAACTTGGGAACAGAGACTTTAGGCTTGATCTAAAAAAAAATTATGAGCTAAAAAATGAAACTTCCACATGTATCTTCAGATGCAACTTGGGTTATGGCTCACCTGCTCACCACCAATGGGGGCCAATTCAACGCCTAGACATTTCACAGAATTTTCCCTCTTCTTTCATTCACTTTTGTCTCCACTTTCTGTGTGGAGTGCGCAGTCCCTCAAGAGGATGACAAGGTATTTCAGCTGAAAACAGTGGGACTGTGTTGCCAAATGCAAAGGTGCTGTTGACTTGATAGTGCTTGATAGGCCCAGGAGGCCTGGTCCTTTTTCCAGGGAGCCTCTGGGTAGAAGACGGAAAGAAGCCCAGTAATACTTACCGTCAGAATATCTAACTCATTTCGTGAATTAGGTGAAACAAGCTGGAAATCTATGCGGAAAAAACTTATGCTTTCAGGAAGAAGCTTCACCTAAACTTTAATTTCTGATTTAATTATTAATCACAATTGATGAGCTTAATTATTTAACAGAGCAGTTATTTACATTCTTCCACGCCTTTAGGAATTTGTGAGTGGTCTTCTCAGAGATAAAATGAATATTGGTGTAACACTCTATTTCTCAAAATACTTTTGTATATTTCCAGGGATGCTTCTCTCATAGTGACTGAAAAAAAAAGTAGTGTCATTTGGTACAGTCAGATGGTACAAATAGCACTGTAAAGAGGTAAGCACTTGAAAGTAATAAATCCAAGGATTTTTTTTTATTATTATTTTTTCATTCCACTGGAAAAAACCAAAACATCCAACAACATAGCTAAAACATAGTCAGAATTGATGCTGATCTCTCAGGCTAATGTTTCAATGAGTGAAAACTTCAGGGAAGTATGGCAGTATTCCAGGTTTTTTTCAGTGCTGTGCTCTTTTAGGAATTTTAATTTTTTCTTGGATAATTAGATCTCTGACATTAGACGCATATAATTAACAGGGAAAATGGCTTGCATGCTGACTATAATAGCACTGTCTGATCTGTTTGCCAGATAATTGTTATGACCCGGTTTTTCAGAATCATTTTATTCCCACAGATAGTGGCAGACTTGCCTAACTGGAACTACATAAATTTGTTTGCAGGGATGAAATCCTGGGACCTTTTACTGATTTCAGTGGTCCCAAGATTTTGCACGCATCCTCAAAATTTCCCTTTAAGATAATCCTTTTTTCAAAATATTTATTTTTTTGATAGTTGAATGTGAATGACTCCCCCTTGTCAACAGAATAATAGGACTGAAACTTCATGTGCAAAGCTGTATTGCTCAGAGATGTTTCTTAGAATTGGCACAGAAGCTTTTATTGTAATTTTCAAAATGTTCCTCTCTGGGTGGGAGGCAGATGTGTTCTCTTTAAACTAAAATATTAGCTTTACTGTCTGTTGTTAACCAAAGTTCAGGACTTGAGTGTCATTCATGTCTTTTGGAAAATTGTCCCCAAGTCTTTTTTAATAGCCTACTTACCAACTGCTAAGCAAACACCACCTAACAGTAAAGGACTGGAAAAAAATGTTTTCAGCTGTTTGTTACCGTGTATTTTATGCTACTTACTACTTATTTTTCACATTTAGAGAAAGTTTTGGTTCACTAAAATAAAGCTTGCAATCCTGATTTTTTTTAAGAGGTAAAAAATATGGGTATCAGGTGAATGAAGCCAGCACCATGTTACTTTTTATTTTTGTCTCTGAGCGTGGTGTTCAGGACTAATTTTTAGGTGGCTAATAGTAATTTAAAAAATTAAAAAATAAAAAAAAAAAAAGAAAAAATAGTAATAACAAGAAAAATAAACCTAAACTGTTTGGGACCAAAATGGTGTTAGGATTTTCAGCTAAGTGCTTGATTATGGTCCAGACTTTTGATCCAAGTCAAAGGAAGGCAGTTTTCACATCTGTGGCATAACAGAAAGGTCCACTAAACATTTATTTAAAATCCTATGATGATCTGAGAACAGTGTGTTACAGTTCATGGAGAAATGGCTGTTAAGACATATTGCAAGCATCCTTATAATTCCACTGGGTGCCATGGATTAAAAAAGCAGATCCTGAAGAAGTCAAAACCTTTACCAACTATCTGCAGTTAAAGCATATCATCCACACCACTCCACATTCTTTGCTCTTCTATGTAGAAGATAAAATAGACTTCCTACACAAAGCTCGCATTAGAGGGTCACACAAATACACAGCAGACAATTTCTTCTAAATCAGATCATTCTCCACACTACTACTTTCAATGTATGAAGTTCTTACTGCAGTGACGTTTTTCCCCCCATCTTTCCTGACCCTAACTCCCTATAATTCACCACAGCTACAATACATGAAGCCACTACTGTGCTATGTATGCAGCATGTGAACATATGTGGATGTGTGTGTACATATAATTGCTGTTCAGATTCCACCTTTTTATTTCAGTGTCATTGCTTAAGATACCAGGTTTGAAAATATCACTGTGGGTTTTGTTTTGGTTTTTTTTAATTGGTTTTATACTTCTTCCTCCAGTTTCTAGTAATCAATGCAGAACCAGCACTCTGTTTATCATAACTGACTGAGAGGAGGGGAGCAGCAAAGGGAAAATTTTGGCGATAAAATTTTTGAACACAGTCACTTCATTGCACAAGTTAGATTTACAGTGGCACTGAGCTTGAGTACACACATATCCGCTTTTTAAAATGATTGCTTGTTTTACTGTAATACCTAAGATCAGACAAGAATCCCAACCCATCTGCTAGTTGCTGTACAAGCTCCAAATAGAAGAACAATACCTAGCTTGAAGAGGCCATACAAATTTACATACAAAGTAGTAGAAGTTAGTATTGGAGGGCTGATCACATCCCTTTGTGAAGACAACCTCCTCTTGAGTTGGTTTGATTCCAAATTCTAGTTTGATTACTAGCATTTTCCTTTCCATATTTTCCTGTGAACCAAAGTCTTTTTCTGACAAAAGTTATCTTTTCCTAATGTCTCATCTCTTGATTGTGTGGACTGCAGAGTCTGCTGGAATTCCTTGCATCTGGCCTTCCAGAGAATGCCGTAATTTGAAACAATCCCTTACATTAGGAGATGATGGCTATCCCTTCTGCTGTAAACTTCTGCTTTCTTTAATTGTTGGTCTGTTGAGTTTACATATGTCCAACCACCTGTGCTCAGTTCTGTTAGTTCTGCTTTTGGCTAAATTTCAACCATCCTGATTCTCATTGCTCAGTAGTCTTTCCTTTCCTCATGGTCCAGGTGGAAAAACTAATAAGTCACGGAAGTATTATGGGCTCCAAAATGAAAATAGAATTTTGAAATTATAGTGATATATTAGCTAAATCATTATTCATGCAACTCTTAAGTGTCTCAGTTATCTTACCAAAATCATTTTGATCAATTATATGGATAAATCTACAACATACTTCAGTACCCTATTTAAAGTCTGAAATCACAGACCTCAGTTATTAGGCATGTGAATTTGAGATAACCTTTTCCATGGAAACAGCAGGAGAGATCCAGCTCTTACTGTGTCCGGTGTGCAATCCCATTCTGCCTGAAGAATTCAGACAGATTCTGAGACATCAGAATGACAATTATTGAGTAGTTTTACAGCAGGTGGTATGACTAACAAACATAAGGAAACCTTGAGTGATTTTTTCTTGGTTCCAATGAAAAATATAAATAGTTATGAATGAGAAAGATAAAGGCACTCATACTTTGGATAATTTCCCCCTCATTTTTCTTTTATTTCTCCTCTTTTGTGACATTTGCACTTCTAAAATTTTGGCTATCTTTGTAAAATCATTTGCTCTTGCAGCTGAGATTGACCCTTTTGAATAATAAGAGGCTGTGATATGTGACTATCAATAGTAGTGGTGACTCCAGGATGTTCTGTGTTGAGATTTCAAATGGACATCAGTGATTAAATCCTCTCCTATTGCTTTCAGCAGCAAGACAAAACAACTGTATGAAATGAAGCACAATAAAAAGTAGGTGTTAATTCTATGAAGAAATCGGGTTTTAAAGGTTCTCAACTACAATGCTTAGTGGTTTAAATACTGCTTGTAGACTTAATAGTAAGATCTGATTTTTTCTATGTAAATTGATCCAAATACTTTAAAAATGGTGTATTTCAGAGGCTTATGGAATAGTGATAGTCTTGTCCTTAGCAAGAAGACAAACTTACCTTCCTATTATCATTTTACACTGAGCTCTAAGAATTTCTATTGTTTTAAATAAAACAATACAAATCATTGTAGATGACCTCTTGCAGTGTTTTTAATGTTTACTTTTTGCTCAATTAAAATTTTATTTCCATTTCTATTTTGAATTGGTAACTATGTAGAGAGCTAACAACCCAACTACCATCAATATCTTTCAAATTGTGCATTTTACCAAGAATTTGGGGAAAAAACCCAATATATTCGGTCTACAAGAGATTCTCTTTTTCATCAGATTTATAACAGGCTGAATATTTACTTTCTTTATTCTTGAGAACTGTGATAGATTTTTATACTAAGTTATATAATTGTGGGCAATCCTCATCATACACGCTTCTATTCCAGTTGACACATGCACTAATCTGATAGAGTGAAATGTTAATCTTGATAATGATAATTTCTTACATTTCTACAAAGCTTTTCATCCTGTAACATCCAAAGGCATTTAAAAGATTTGCTGTGCGCTACTGAGTTCTACCAAACCCTGTAGAAAATTTCCCTTTCCTGACCAAGGTCATTAGCACACTGAGAAATCGGGTTTTTTTCTTCCAAAGCAAAATATGTTAGTACAACAGTTGCAGGTTTGCAGTCAATAGTGAGGTTCATCTTGCATTCAGCATGCATATTTGTGCCTAAATATTACAGTGACGAGCGTGCTGTAACTACCTAAGACCGGAAACACTGTGCATGCACAGCCTGTTAAAAATTGGTGCATACCCATAAAATATGTGTAGCAAAAAAAAATTCCAACATATATATATATATATCTATATCCTTGTGTTCACCACTAGTTATGCTGGGAATGTTTGCCAGATCTTATTTTGGATTCTATTTGCAGTCTAAGCAAAACATTGCTCTCAATGCATTTTCACTGACATTAGTTAAGAAATAGCTCATGATGACAGTATTCAATACCAGAGTAAATGGAAAAAAACAGGAACCCGAAACAAATCCAGTAAAGCTCTGCAAGCTGTAATACCCAGCTCACGCCTGGAAAGGCTAACAAGCAGACAAAGGAATGTAAGGGGCAATTGAGGTCAAGGAAGGTCTAAGGAAGAAAGAAGTGATTGAAGCCCCCTTCTATCAAAAACCTTTCAGAAAAAAGAAATAAGCCTGTGATCCAGCATGGTTACCCTGTTGTGGCTTCCTCCCACCATATCCTGGAAACTGCTGAGCATAAGAGATAGACCTGACTGACATGGTATGATTATATGCGACCATTCTGAGTGGTACTGAGAGCCACCAGGAAGAGTCTTAATGACATTCCAAGGAAACAGAAGTGAGAGTAAAGCAGTCTAGAAAGAGTAGAGGAGATTATGTTTATTATCATAACTGTATTATCTCTTTAAATTTTTGCAGCATGGATACCCTGAAAGGATTTAGTGCATGGTTAAATCACCACTGCAGCAACCCATTGAACTGGTTCAGGCCGTTCCTGTTACAGTCGTATTGGACCAAATCAGTAAAGGGCTATTAAAAGGCAGGAACTTCTAGGAGCATCTGTGAGTTGCAGGAAATGTTGCTACTGATTCTGCTTTTTATATCGCATTCCTATAAAAAGTGAGAAGGAATCTTATTGCCAGCAGAGATGTAAAATCAGGTCGGGACTGTCGCTGGTTATTTAAAGGTATTGCAATGCTTTTTTGTAAGACTGAACATATTACATGCTGTATCTTGGCTAAATTCCATCTTTTATAATTACATCCTCTTCTCCCCTTCTCAAATATTTCTTGCTGTCACAAGAGGATGCAGCATTCTTCGTCTTCCTGGTCTAGATGTCTGTGTAGCAGTGTTTAAATCTCATCGTGACCTCCCTGAAAAACATATTCAAGCTGCCCAAGATGCCACCTGATCTCTGCATCACTCCCTGTGGCATTGTTGTGGATGGAGAGAAAGAGGGGTTTGAAAATAATACTCAGGCAGAGGTTCTGCTTTTTTTCCCACTTCAGTACAAGCACAAATCTGTTGGTTTGGCTTCCTCCATGGTTACTCATTTTCTACACTCCCTGGAGCAGTGGGAGGCTTAATACTTTACCTCTAAAAAGTACTTTGAGATTATTTAGTCAAAATGGAAACCACCAGTATTCCTTTAGTACTAGGAATGCTTTCAGAGCATTGACCATCTTGTGCTTCCAGCTTGATGAGCTGATGATTGTAGCCCTTAAATGGCACTTAGATAAGCAGAATCCACAGGGATTTGTTAGTATGTTAGCTGCTCAATGAACTGCCAAGATTGTAGAGTAAGCAAACAAGGGGTGTGTGATTATAAACAAAAAAACCCCAGCCATGTGATACTATTTTATTATTGTTTTCTCTGTGGGTACTTTATTTGCTGGAGAGAAGAGCCCACAAGCCTGTCACTTGGAAATACAGAAAGATACCCTGAGCAATGGGCCTTGCACTCTAGTAGCCAGCTGTGGGTGCAGCACATATTTGAGAGAAGAGCCCTGTGAAGATATCCACGAGTACATCTGGTCAAAAGCACCATGCCAAAAGTAAAATTCCCATCACAGATGGCACTAGATGGGTATCCTGTTGCCAGTTTCCACAATAACAAAATCTAACTAAAACAGAAATATTTTTCACCTGGAACGCTCACAAATTGGACTGAGGGACTTGAGTTGAGGCTGACCAAGTTCTGCTGCAAGTGCCAGAACTACAACCTTTTTTTTGTTTCTAATAGTTTTCTGTGGCTCTCAGTCTACATCCTCTTGGAAGCTGGACTCTCAGTAGACTTAATTCCTCTTTAGAGGCAACCAGATTGCAGCAGCCAGACTGATTCCTCGTTACTTTGTACATTTCTAGAGATTGGTATATAGTGATTTAAACCAGCGTCATCTATCAGCAGTATCATTTTTATACGCTCCCTTGGACCCTTTTTGCTCAGGAACAAGGGATGGTTCATGCACTAAGCACTGAATAATGGCATTTATACCTCCCTCTTTCCTTTTTACTTGTTTTTTCTCTAGTAAATATGTGGGAGTCTAAATAGGAATAATATATTTGATAAGTACTAATAAGTACTACGGGAATAGTATATTTGAATTCTTATCATCCCTTTAGTGAAATCCAACACTGTGCATATACATCATTGACAGAGAGGTGCTCAAACATTTCAGAGGAATGTCCATACCAAAAAAAAAGAAAAAAGAAAAAAAAGGAGGCAAAAAACATGGCTTGGGCCAGATCCCCTACATCAGCTTAGTCTTTCCACTGTGCAGCCCTACAGCAGGTAGGACTTGCAGTACAGCAAGTGTGTATTTGTATCTTCCTGGAGTCAGGAGCCTCTGGGATGCTTTTGTCATGCTTCAGCTGGAGCTTAGGAAGAACTGCTGTAGCCCCAGCACAGAGGACTGTGCCACACCAGAGCTTGTAACTTTGGTGTGTGGGGCCAGAGAGCAGGGGGGAAGGAGGGCACACAAGGCGTGGCAGCCCTGCAGTCAGCATCAGACCGTGGCACCCATGCAGTCAGCGTCAGACCACCAGCAGTGGAATGCTTGGCAGTGACTCCAGGCAACGCACAACAGGCTTTACCCAGCAAAGCAACTTCAGCTGGGGGCTGAGAATTGGCACTCATGTTTTATTCATCCAAATTGCTTTTCCCCACTCCAGAAATGTACACTCCTCTCTACACTACAGAAGCTGTTCAATTTCCTCCTGTTTAGCACTGTGCTGCAGTGCTCCTATTTCCACTGAGTACCTTCACGTAGAGATTGATCAGCAGTAATCACATGTCTAACTTCTCAGGAGTGAAGCGTGGGCAAGAGATGTAGGTTCATCTAATTTGATCAGTCTGTTTTGTTATACTGAATATTAGATCCTCGATAGCCTGCTCCTGTGGAAGTAAATAAAAATATAAGAAATCCAGTTTCTTTTCCTTTTTGCTTTTTTGGTAAAATTTTAGGTTTGACTCATTTTTCCCAAGCTAATTGTCAAGAAACTGACAAACCCGTCGTGGTTGACAAGTGAGTAATTGGGAGAGGAGAGGGAGTGCAGCAGGTGTTAGTACTAATTTGGTAAAACAATTAGAGTAGAGTGGTATGATAGTCACTTACACAGTCATGACGTTACAAGCTCTTCATAAAAAATGTTTGCAGGATTTTACAACGCTTAGAGCATTAACTATTAACCAGCCACTCCACATAAGGTAACCTACAAGTTCACTATAAGAAGATGTTTTTGAGCCTCTTAACAGGAAAGACTGGTTCACAACACTGCTGGGGAACCAGACAGAATTTAGTTTCACAATTCTCACCTGTCAGATTGCTGGGCACACAGAACAGTCCTTGCAGGGGGCAGACCCCATGCCCTGGCCTTGGCCATGGCTTGGCTGTTTTAGGCTGGACCATGAGGGAAGGATGTCACTGCCAGAGCTGGAGCATTCAACTGCTGTTGCCCTGCCAAGATCTCCATTGCCCAAAGCTGCCCTAATTCTCCCAAGATGTGGCTCTGACCAGTCCCTGCTCATTGCTAAGAGGATGATTTTACAGCAAAGCCCAAATCTCACTTGCTGAGTGGAAGAAATGACCTCTGCACCTGGAGAATTCCTCTGGCTCTGAAGAGAACGAAGACACTGATGTATTTTAGAAAGCAAACCCTTGGAAATAAATTCTTTTACTTACCTGCCAAATCTGCCCCTGTGAGCTCTGCATTTCCTTGCTTCAGTCTCAGTTGTCACTGCCACTGCCTCAAGAGCAAGCAGGGTTCTCGTTTTGATCCCTGTAATCGCGTTAGTGACTACAGGCCGAATAATAGGTTCTACTGGCAGACCCTTAAGACACTTTTGCTCTGAAGTAGCTGTACAAATAGCATTGCAGCATTTCATCTTTACTGTCTGATAAAGATTTTGGTATCTTATATGCTCTGTTTCAAAAACATAAAGATTTTTTCCCCATCTAAGTTCTAGTCCTGAAAATTCACTAGGGATTCAAAGAAAAGCTGATTTATTTTTTCCTGACTTCTGCATAGTTATTAAGTATACAGAGGCTGCAGGGCAATTTCTGCTCTAGCTTTCATCTGTGTAACCCCTACTATCTTGTAAACTCACTTTCACTGTCACACACTGATTATTTGAGGCGAAGGGGGCCTGCAAGGCAGCTCCAAGTAACAGTTGTGTTTCTAAGGGATGGGGCTGGAGGGGAACCTGGTGTTTTCTCCCAGAGCTACAAGGTATTAAAGATCATCTCTGACTCAGATCTCAGCAAATCACCTCCAAACACCTGTATGGATCAACTAAGCAACTGTTTTTTTCTTCTCACTTTCCAGGATGTAAGTATTGCTATTAGAAACATGTTTGGGTTGCTTTTTTCTGTTTTCTTTAAATGAAAGAGTCATCTCCACCAACCATATGGAGTGGCTCCCGCTCAGCAAAGCATATCTGGTGGGAAGCACATCCATTCAACCTTTCACAATACAGACCTTAATTCAGCAGGGAAGAGAGCTGACAGGCACCTTTGCAGCAGATTTAAATCAGAGGCAAAACCTCAGGCAGTATAAAGCAATCTGAGCCAGACAGCAAAGTCATGCTGACCTTCTGCCGGTAGTGCTGCAGACCCAAGCGTGACATCGGGTGCTGCATCCTCAGGAATGACGGCACTGGGGGAAGCCAACAGGCTCTTCCCGATGGCTGCCTCTGCTCTGTTGCTGTCTGATGGAGTGTTATCACTATGACAACCTACAGGTATAGGATGTGCGCGGTAGTGGGAGCTCCAGATGACCCAGATTGCGTGTGCATGGCTCGAAGCTGGGCTTCCCTGCCCGGGAGGGGAGCAAGGAACACATGGATCTACAGGTAACTCTCCCCTGACTGATTGTCACTTACTAGCAAGTTTAGGATGTAAGGCAAGCTGGGAGCTTTAGAGACACTGACTAACTAGGATTTTAAATAATCTTCTCTGGGACAAGAAAAGGGAAGACTCATTTTTTTCCCTCTTTTTCTAGAGTTTTTTTCTCAGAGCTTGTTTTTCTTCAGCAAAAGACTTGAAAGAATATAACAGTGCCTTTCAACTCTGTCTTCTCCAGTCTGTTAAAAGGTAAAATGCTTCCAAACCTCACATACACTGCCTGCCTCTGTGTGCGTGTGTGTGTGCGTGTGTGTGTGTGCATGCGCGCATTACTTTCTTTCACTACTATGACAGCACATGCTCCTCCAAAGCTATTCACAGCGTTAGAAATACAACTCCTCCCTCCAGTGCCCCGTGTGTGTGTCTGTGTGTGTGTGTGTGTGCGTGGCTTGGGCTTTCTGCTTCAGCTCACTCCCCTCTGATTGTGGGGCTGACGGTCACGACTCGGCTCCGCACCTCCGGGCTTCCTATGGGGGCGAGGAGTACCGGGGGAAAGCCGGCACACAACTGACCTACAGAACCATCGATAACTTACTCCCTCGCAGCACAATTGCATAGGAAAGGGGAGGGAGGAAGGAGGGGGAGGAGGAGGAGAAGGGGAAAAAAAAAGAAAATCCAGAGAATTCTAGTCTTGCAAATATAGTGAAACCAAGCGGTCGGAGTTCATTTGCTCTAGAGGAGCAGAGAAGAAAGAGGACGTTAAATGAATAAAAGCAAGAACCATCTGTAGCTTTTTTTCCTGATAGTAGCGGTGTTTTAGAGGTAAAATGATTCCTCCGAGCAGCACGACTGAAGTCAGCGTGGATAGTGTGGAGAAAGAGAATGAAGTGGAGAGCACAGAGCAGCCCCCCTCTCCAGCATCAACTACCAGCCAGGAATCAAAGGTACTCAGAGAATGAGATTGTCTTTTCCCACTCTTTCTTTGTTTTGAAAAGAGATGTATTGCTTTGATTTTTATTTGGAGCCCGGTGTCAGGATCAGCGGTAGAGTGCTATGAGCCACCTCTGACTGCAGTGCCTGCTCTGACACTCCTGCTTCTGAATTCTCCCTGTCACCTTAGAAGTCTGAACTGGGAAAATACCTGCCTTTTGAGATGTTTGGGTTTGTGGATTTTTGCCTGTGTTTTCTCGTCCTTGTTACAAAAAGGTCCTGGGGTAGTGATGGGGCTCACTGGGAAGGGATCACTGTCAGTGCATGTTAGCTATTTTCACACAAGTGTCAGATCACTTAAAGGGTTTGGTTGGGAAAATTGATTTTTCTTAAAGGTTCAGAGGAAAGAATTTTTTCTGGGGGCTTGGGGTATTTCACCTGACTTGCCTTCTCTGGCAGACTCATCAGTGAACTTTCACTGTTTAATGAGGCAGTTGAAACAGGAGATAAGTGACAGTTTTATCACCATGAATGTTATATACACCACCCAGAAAAGGATTTTTTTTTCACAGCCTTTTTTCTGTTTATGAGTTTTTCAATGGGGTTCAATTTACCTTATTGAAAACCAACTTCCAGCTCAAATAGTATGGTCTCTGAATTTTTAATTGACTTGCATATGAAAAGTTTTTCTGAGTGCCAGTATGTTACTTGGAAGACAGAGAGGTAAAAGGTAAAGTAGTAATCTTACATAATGGAAGTTCTTTGCAGCTTCCTTGGATAATGTGCTTTTGCTGACCCTCTCTATTACTTATGATTGATGCCGTGATGGCACCTGACAGATCTTTCTGTGAACTTCACAGTGATGCTGTGTGCTGTGTAAACATGGAAAAATAGGGAGGTCCTTGTCACTAGCAGCTTACAGGTGGGTAAAGCCTTAGGAGGTATTGTGTGAGCAAAACAGCTGCTTGACAGGAAAGGTTTGTGCTGGCCCGAGTTTAAAGGCAGTGGCTGCCTGAGTCTAATATAGAAAGACTGCTACATTATTCTGCAGTTATAGCTAGGCTTCTGGAGAATGAGTTGAAATTATCTGTCTGTGTGGGTAGAGTTTTGACGTCGGTTCTGGTTGGGTTTTTTTAATATATATTTATTTAGATGCTATACTCCAAGGAGAACTGAGGTATTCCCTATGTAATACAACCTCTTTAAAAGAAAAGAGCCCTTCCAGTAGCAATAGCATACAATATTCACTATACACATTTAGCACTACTGGGACAATGCTGGAGCCTGCCTGGTTCATGGAAAATGAAAAGTAAGTGGATTATTTCTTTAACCCCAGGCTCTATCTCTAAAAGGATATGGTTGATCGGTACCTAAATCCTACACCCCTGTGTCCACTTCTCTGGAACTGCTGAATTGTTATGTGGGCACGGGCAAGCTTAGCCTGCAGGGAGGTCCCAGAAGTGACTGCAGCCTTCGCTGCACTGCCAGCACCAGCTGCTCAAGTGTTCTGGGCTGTGCACAGGGCCTGGTGGGTTGTGTGGTCCCCGTGTTCCCAGCTGTGGTCCTCGCTCAGTGCCAAAATGATTGAGGAGCTCCATGTGCCACTTGATAACAGTGGTGCTTGAGGGACTTTCCCACTGGATCACAGAATGCTGTTCCCAAAACAAACTGACTGGCATGGATCCAAAACTGAGAGAAAGTGAGGAGCTGCACAGAGGATCCCTTCTTGCTGTTTGTGCACCCTTGTGCTTCCAAGGATGGCAACAGGAATTAGGCACATCTGGCCGGAGAACAAATAGGCTACAACTAGTGTATAATCAAACAATATCATCATCAGGTTTTTTTCAGTGTTTTGAGCATTTGAAACAATACACTGGAATAGGCAAAAGCTATGACCGTGCAGTTGATGCCATTACTTGGATACAGATAGTCTTAGTAAACAAATAATCTGTTTATTCACATTTTAGAGCTGAAAAGATGATCAGATAGCATGCTGATTGTCATTTCAGAAGATGGAGTGGAAAGAACCTCCTGATCACGGGGGTAATAAGCTTTCTTTTGTGGTCCACATAAACAGCAGGATGGAAAAAATTCTATGATTTTATGAAGACATTGGTTTTGTTTGGTTTTTAAAATTTTGTAAGATAATTGATGTACTTCAAAAACTAGAGACAGACAGAGGCACAAGTCAGTGCTTTTATCCTGTGGTGTCCTGTGTTGAGTGAGCTATCCTGTCATTCCCAGAAAACTAAGCTTTCTTCAGGTACTCTCCGCTGCCTAGGTTAACCAGTTCATGTGTGCTGCATTTACTGCAAAACAGTTTGTGCAGTATCTAATTACCCCATGACTCTTTTTCTGTGGCAAAACACCCCAAACTTGACTTTTTTTTTTATCTGTGACAAAACACTCCATTTATTATGACTCCAAATATAGGAACAGAACCAACAGGGATAATAGCAACCTTCAAAATGCATTTGAAAATGTTTCAGCAGAAAAGACATTTTGAAAAAATACCATAGAGCTAATAGCTGCAAGCTTGCTTCCAGTCCAGTGCAATCATAGACAACGGTGGCACAGAGTCCCTTGTCATACCAAAGTCCAGAAAGGAGTTTTATCTCCCACTCTCCAGACTCGGAAGATGACACAGAGCAGCAACTTCAGATTAGTGTGAGTTTGAGAGGTAGAACTTCAGGCTGCTACCACTTAGCTGTTATTTGGAAGGATGACTCTCATGTATTAGTCACACACCTCTGTTGCAGGAAAGCAGCTCACTCTTCACATGCTAAAGCCTCCCACCACCTTTTCCTATGGATTAGGAGCATAGTTGCAGGTGAGCACACCCAGCTGCTGAAAGAGCCATCCTGTGGTACTAGATGTACTTCTACTATGCTAAAAACTCTAGAATTTGAATGGTTAAGAAAATTGCAAAACTAATAATTAATTTATTACGTTAATTTATTGGCTCTTGAAAACATTTACTTCGCACTCAGATTTGAGTGGATACTTAAAAGTTTACCAGGAGAATAGGTTTATGAGGGTACCATACAAATACACGTAATTGCTACATTTATTACATTCATGTGTTTGTAGTTATGGCTCCCACCTGTTTGGGTCCTTTATATCTGGCTTCCAAGAAGGCAAATTACTAGTTTGCCAAAGACTTTTGTAAATCTACAACTCAGCAAGAGAGGAAGAACTAATGAGTCCTGAGGGAAAATTTCCTCCTGCTGGTAGCAATTGAAGACACACTTGTTGAATCACTAACTTAGCAATATAAGCAGAAATCTAGTGGTAGCAATCAGAGATCATATTTCTGATGTCTTTTGTGTAAATGTACCTTGGAATTTAGCAACGAAGACTAAAATTTGAAGGAACGCATGTCTAAAGAAAAGAGTCCTGCATGTGACATGATTTCTTTATGTTTTGGCATAGCTGACACATAATTCTGTTACCTTTATTCTTCTTTTATTTAACTGACATTTCTGCATGAAGAGGAAAGAGCCCATCTGCTCATTTCTTTAGGTATGAATCAAGTTATTATCACTTTTCTGTGAGTAATGGCTGGGGTGTTCATAGACTATAGGGTATATCTTTGAAAATTCCCTTAACATTTTTAAGTTTTAGGGGACACCTGAGCACCTACAATGTTTGAGCTAGTACCAGTAGTGTCAAATAGCACCTCTGATCTTCAAGCTATTAGTGTTTCATGTCAGCTATGTTGAACGTCTTTCAGACTCTCTCATACACCCCAGAAGGGGTATCAAGCCCTGCCCCTGCCAGTGCAGGCAATCTGTCATGCAAAAGTTACTTATTTGACAATATCAGAGGATTTCTGTGAAGACCGATTTTTTTTTCCACATCTTTTCCCTGTTTTCATCTACTTTATTTTATAAAATACAGCTATAACTGTATTGTTCCATAGTCACGCATCTTTGGGGGGATTCAACATTGTCCTCTAAACCACAAATTCATGGGCCTAAATTTGAACAGCTAAAAAAGATGAAGATTAAATTAAATCTTCAAATAAATATGGCACCTGGACTATGTATTTCACAAAATAAATTAGTCAGTCTCAATCTGACACTTTCACACACTGGCTACCTAGGGGATGATATTTAGGGAAATGCAGACCATTATCTTCAAATTCAGGTATGCAGCACCATTTTTCTAACATGAGATAACCTGATAAGCAGTACACAAAATGGAAGTTGCTAAAGAGCAGGAAGTCAATAAAAGGATTAAGCTTTGAAGTTCTACATGTAGACTTCATTTATGAATATCACCTTATCTATCAAAAAGATTTAACTTACCTGTCCTGCTCGACCAATAGAGCAATATTGCTTACACAAGGTTTCAAAACCAGGTGTTAATATTAGATATTGAATTAATTTAAACAGCTTGAAACTCTTTGGATTTTAACAGGATTGTGTGGGATTTAAATCACATAGGACTTGTGCTATACTGTTAAGCAGAGATCACTTAGAGAGTTAATACTTTATGAGGCTCCATAAATGGTTACTCATCAATTAATATTTTAAAAGGGCAGCGAGTATGGTGTACAGTTAGTGTTTCACCCTCCACACCAGTGATAAATACCCAGTATGTAAACTACTGCTGTAGTCTTCAAAGGAATATCAAACAGCTTAAAAACATCCCGTGAAAGGGGAAGAAAAAAACGGTTCTCCTTTTGAGTGTTACTTCCATGCCTCTGTGCAAAATGGTGAGTACATGCCATGAAGGCAAGACCAGGGGAAAGAAATTAGATTAAGCATTTTTATGTGTTTTGATTAAGCATTGTAACAAATTATGTACAGGAAAGTTTCATTAAAGCAGGAGAATAATACTCTTAACTTATTAATAATTTCTTCAGCAGATTCATTCTTGTGTTTACATTTATTTTGACTTCTCTTTCTTTCTTGTTCTAATTGAAACTCTCTGGTATTGCTTTTACTTTGATACCTATGTCAGGTAAGTTCCTAGGCACTGTGAGATATCTAAGGCAAGGTAAAAATGTGATCAGTTCATTCTCTTTCATCCACACTTTCAGTGGTGCCAAAATGACAAAAACGTCTATTCCCTTTCAACAACTAAAAATGACTTGACTGAAATCTGGTGTGGTAAAAAAAACGGATTTAGTAAAAAATGAAATTTTCACAGAAACAAAACAAGTTATTTTCACAGCTGCAAGAGTGTTCAGTCCTACCTTCTCAGTCTCTAATGCTGTATTCTCTTTCATAAATTCTGTTGAAATCAGCTTTTACCACTACTTTTAAAGAGCTTTCCCAACACCTGCATGCTTTAATAATGGCTAAGGGATGTCCTCTACCCTTCACCCTCTGCTAATTCAAGTCTAAATTTATTTTTTGTCAGCTTGTGACATTATAATTTTAATAATACTGCTTTAGCTTAAACGTCTCTTTTCCATTCTTGGTGCAGGTTTCCATCATGTAAGAATAGACTTTTACGTCTCTTACCGTTTTCTATACTAAATAATCTGGGCTGATGTAAAATAAACTCTTCCTTCTTCATCTCATTCTACGACCAGATCCATGGAGCCTTTTCAGTATTGAATAACCTTTCTTGAAAAAGGGTGGCTTGAAAAAGGGTACGTGATATTCTATATGAGATCTCGTACAGTATCACTACTGCTTCACTAACACTCCCAGAAACCTTGCTTCTGATATTTGGGTCTCCTAGTCGCCCCTTGGTGAGCCAAAGGTCTCCATTCTATTCTCCTGTAATTTCCAGTGGATCCAGGTGAGATACATTTGTCTGTCCTCATCTGGAGTGGTGTGAATCAGGTTTCAGGCACACCACCATGCATTTCCACATCTGAACTTCATCACATTTCTCTGACCCCATCCCTCAAGGTCCAGGCCTCCTCATCTGTGACAATGCCTCCCACCTCATGTTAAAGAAACTTCCTTGTCCAACCATCCAGGAACCACTCACGCAGTCACTCTTGCACAACCTAAGCTGGTACTGAATCCCTTTCGCAGCTGCTCATCTCACACTCACACAGTCAGGCAAAGTTTCCTTACCCACTCGGCCCCACGTTTCCCATAGCAAAGTCTCAGTCATCTTGATCCTTAAAATAAGTAAACCATGGTACAATAACAACAGCTCGAGATGGGTGTCTCCAAGGAGGGATCCCAAATAAAGGAAACCCTGGGATTTTATATCCTTACAGGTAAGCAGGGGAAAGTCTGGAGTTCTCTCCTCCTGCAGTGTCTCTGAGTGTCCCCTGTCTGTGCCACAGGTCCCCCAGCCCTTTGTTGTGCAAAGGGTCAGCAGTTCCCAACCCCTTGCCTGGAGTCCTGCCACCCAGAACTCAATCTGCAGCAGAGCATGGAGCTGTCTGCACTAAATGTATTCCTCAACAATGCCACAGGGAAACGGCCTTATGACATGAGTAATCTTTGCAACAAATCCACTAATAAAAGTAGAGAGAGTGCAGTATTGACCCTAAGACTATGCCAGCGTTGTTCTTTGAAGAACTCCACCAGTGACCAACCGTCAACCTCTCTGTTTAAGAGTAGCCATCTCCCACTGAACGTTGCATAAAACTTACTTACAACTTTCCTTCTTTCTTATCTCGGCTAATAGGTTGCCTTTCAGTAGCATATTCAATAATTTTAACAAAATCCAAGTAGACACAATCTACCTTTGACCTAAAACATTTTCTCTGTCTAGAAAATTGTTCATCTTGTTCATTACAACTGATCTAGGATTTACCTTTTTTTGTTGTTTTGATTTGGTTTTGTCAAATTCTGTTGAACTCAGATCTTCCAATCTCTATTTGCTGGCATCACATTTCCTGCCTCTTGGCAGAGGCAGTGAATATAGACCTCTATTTCACTTTATATCATTTCTGTCTTGATAAAGCTTATTGAGAAAACTCATTTCTAGACTTTCAAAGTAAAATTTTGTAATAGAATATAACTAGTTTCTTTGCTCTCTTTCACCTCAACAGACACATTAAACTGGGTTTTTAATGTCATACAGTAAATTTCTATAACCTCTTTCCTGTTATTCAGATCATTTTTCCCCAGGATCATGGTTCTGGGAAGAAAGCAAGCCGAAGTGTTTGTTGAGGTTCTGAACCAGCCTTTTATCCCATTCTTACTCTACCACAAGCTTTTTTTTCTTTTTCTTTCCCTAGTCTGAATCAGTCTATTGACAGTTCTTTAAATAACTTTTGGAAGGACTCACACAGCTTTTCTTGACAATTAATATCCTTAGACCTAAGGAACTGTGCTTTAAAAGTCCAGTTTTATTTGCATACCATTTGTTTTTCTTTTTTTCTTTCTCTTGTTCCCCTCCCCATCATTCTTTGGGGGCTCTTTCCTTACTCCAAATTTCCTTTTTGAGTTAACTGTTTTCACGCAGTTTTACAGGAGCACGCATTCACAAAATCTTTTTATCTTCTTTTCATAGCATTAATATTAGTTTTAACAGCCTTGAAGAAATTCTACTACTTCATGTCCTTCTGTGTCACACTCCAAACTGTGATGTGGTCTAAAATGTACCCCTAGGTATCTGAGAATGCTGAAGGTTTGAAATTTCTTTAAGGGAATGGAGCACATCAGTTTTGGATTTTGATGATTTTGGCTTAGAGGTTCATTTTTCCCATGTACTTTATTTAATTTAAATGATGGTAAATCATAATCACTTGATAGAAATCTGTAATTCTTTGTATGATAAGCATTTCTCCTATTGCCTAGGAGCCACTGCTGTATACTCCTGATGGGTAGAAGATTGCATATTTGATAAATTTATACTCAGTGTTTGTCAGGCAGAGCACTAGTCTTTCAGATGTGAGCGTGAGCTGAATATTCTTAACACAGTACTCAGTCCTGCACAACTCCAGTTGCATAGACAAGCAGTCATTCAGTGTTAAATGAGCACTTCCCAGGCAAGTGCTGGAGCATAAGCAAACTTCGTGTGTTTATTAGCAAAAAGGACCAGCTGTGAAAATGAGAAATCTATATGTGAATGACTGAAATAACTTGACTTTGTTTTCTTTTGACATATGCCTCTGCTTGAGGAAACTCCCTTTGATTCAGTAGACCAATTGATACAATAAATGCTCCTTGTCAGCTAATTTAACTCAGGAACCGTGTGAAACATATTTACAATGGATGTCTGAAAAGCAGATCTCTCATGTCTTATTTGACATCAGCAGCTAAATATGACAAATGGCTTGTATATCTTCTTATTTCTTAAAATGGAATGAGTCCCATGTCGGTAGTCGCACATAAACGTGCTAGAGGCTCATGGAATTTTTCTCATTGACAGGTCAGCATTTCTTAGCTAACCTGTTTTTAAGTGATTAGAGTAGTTTGCTGAGTAATGTCAAATGGAAGTGTTACAGTTTAGGGGCTACAGTGGTGGTAAAAATACCATAGAATGAATAATTAGGAGAGAGAGGTATTTCCCAGCCACAGGAGGCTGCAAGTTCAATATGGAATTGCACTCCTTTAGGCAGTAGCAGTGACAAGTTTAATGCTCTTCTTTTCTGTAGACACAATATGCTCCATTTCTGAGTGCCATTTGAAAGCTTTATGAAAATGCCACACACGCACTGCTTTATTAATAAAGATCATTTTAGCAGTCTAATGTCCTGGATAGAAAAGGAAAATGAAGCTGACCTATAGTAAGTGATGATTAGGCTTAACTAAGAATGGAGCAAAATACTATAAACTGGTGTTCATAAAGCCATTAAAATCTGTACTTAGAATATTATTTTTGCTTATTCATCAGAGTAAAACAAATAAATGCATGCTTTGGAGGTGAGAGAGCAAAATCAACCTGACAGGTTGTTATAGCAAATACTGTTGAATATGATCTTAGAGACAGACTTGCAGCATAATTACCTCAGTATTTAACTTCTTTTTTTTTACAAAAATTGCTCATGCATAGTGAAGGGAGGCATCAGCTTTTGTTGGCCAAGGGTCTGGCATGATGCAAACAAGTCACCTCCTAAAACATCACTTATATAGGTGTACTATTCATCGTTGATTTACCAGTGTTTTCCCTGCCAGTTTAAATGCTGTGGTAGTGATTCTCAAAATCAGAATATCTTGGTGAGAGTGAGAGTTTGAAAGCCCTGACCCAGCCTCAATTGCCTTTGTGCATACAAAGGGTGAGGAATGGCCTGGGACAGGGCATCTCTATACTCACATGTAAACGACACATACTTGGCAAAATTCAGCATGATAAACTTGTTGGTGTCCCTGATTTCTGTGCAGTTAAATTGAGAATCCAATTGTTAGGATGTTTCAGGCTCATACGTGTTTTTAAAATGCACCTACTGTTATCAACAGCTATCAGTCAACTCAAGGACCCAGCATATGCCATTTTTTTGTACCTCTTAGTGTACTTATCTATATTATTCATAAGTGAGATTAGATAATTTCTCACGTTCACACATCCTCTTTTAATTTAAATTATCTAATTAAGGAATTATTTACAAATAACCATAAGGTGACTTGTAATGATTTGCCAAACATTTCTGGTAACAGGCATTCCATTGAAATGTGTGCTTGTCGAGTGCTGTTTTTGGCTTATTTTTCAATGCTAAAACATCTGGTCTTGAGGAATTGTTCAGTTTCTTAATTGTGTAAACTTTTGCAAGGGAGTTTTCCCTGGTTGCAGGTGAAATTTCCAGACAAAAGAGGAGGAAAGAAGTGCATCCTAGGTTACATTGTACAGCCTCACCTGTAATTAGAGACCAACTATAGGCAGGTAAGTTAGTAGTTCAGTCTCCCTGTATAATGGGAGAATATTATAAGTGGAACACAGACTAAAACTGTTTTATCAAAGGTGATTTAGAGGAAAAGCCTGCTTTGTGTGATCTAAATTAGCCCCTCTGAGCAGAAGTTTTTTCCATTGACCACGGTAGTCAGCTACAGCTGAGTTAAAATCTCGAATTTAAGTAAGGTGAACACCACAGAGATTCTGTCAGACCAAGGTCTTGAATCTTGCCTACAAAGTCTGGTCAGTCGTCTGTTCCCCTGGATGGCTTGTCTGTATGATTTTCCCCTCTGCTGCCCAGAGCTCTCTCAAAGACATTCTGAAAAGCTGCAGTTCTTTTTTTATGCCAACGTTGAACAAAATCATTCAAACTGAAAACTTTTGCTAAGCAAAACTGCTGTTTTCCAGACAGTCCTATAATGGAAAGTTATGCACCTATGACAAAAAGAGAGAAAAATGTGAGTCTATCCAGGCTTCAAAATGTGAAGTGCTGCTATTAAACTGTAGCCACAAGATGAATCATGTACCAGTTTCATGAAGTATGGGCATGCAGGAGTCTTTGGCAGGTTCACAGCAGTTAGATCTACCTCCTGTAGTTAGTTGTAATGACAAATGGATTTCATCCTCCTGGCCATTAAAGATCCAGGCAAACAGTTAACTTTTTTCTAGTTCACCCACTCACTCTCTGTCTTTCAGTGTTTCTATCTTTCTTCCCTCTATTCCTGTTCTCACACAAATGCTTTAAACCATGACCAGGCTCTCAGATACAGGAAAAACTTCCATGTTTCCAAGCTTAGCTAAGTTTAGAGATTCCTGTTAAGAAAATGGATGGTGGTTCTACAGTTAGGGAGAAGGACCTTTTATAAACACTGTGTGGATGTTGGCACTCAAGCCATAAGTACACTTGGAAAGAAAGCAAACCCCACAGTTTGCACTTTCCCTTTTACCTATATCCAAGCCATACTTGCTTTATTCAGAAATGCCTTAAGTTGATTTTAATTTCCTGACATTTTGTGGTTTTACATGATCTGTTCCTTGTGTGTGGATACCTATTTATCTATTGATGTAACCTCATCATGTCTTTGTATGTATATGCAAGAAACTATATATAAATTTAAAATCTGGGTGATAAGGTAATACAAAACATTCCTTATGGAGAAGAAAGGAAGCCCTCTTCCTAGTCTCCCCATCCTGTCCCCTTCTTTCTGGGTGGGTAGGTATCTAAGGTAGGTAGGAACCAATGCAACTCAGAAGATCCCTTTTCAACTGCAGTGCCAGTGGAGGGCTTTTGAGCTCCTGCCTCCCCCAGCAGCTTGGGCTCCCACAGACTTCCCCAGGCTGCAATTCTGCACTTCAACAGCACTGCCTTTGTTAGCAGTTCCTGCCTGGCATCCAAGGAAAATGCTCTGGACCTCTTCCTTAGAGATTATCAATGCTAAAATGAATGCCAACAGCTGTAATAGACCTACCTGAATCCTGCTAGAATGTAGACAAATTAAAAACATTTCATAAAGGTCCAGAAAAATGACAGTCAATCCTTAAACCAAAAATCTTAACGGAGTAATTTTCCTCTGAGGAGAATGCAGCTATGACTAGTTGCTGACTATAAGAAGTAGACACTCAGTCTGGTCAAAAAAAGCATCAGTTCTTTTTTAAACAAAATGAGAAAGCTAGCCTATTTTTTTTCTGGCATTGTAGGGAACACAATGTAATAAATACAATATTCCCAAAGTAGAAATAGAGGTAATGTAATTTCATCTTTACTACCAGCTGCTGAATTCCATAAAAAAAAAACAACTCCTTTCCATGAGCTAGCATCCCTCCAGTGCAGTTACCCTCACAGCCACTGCTGCTTATAAAAAAAACCAACTGATGGGAGAAAATTGATATAAATCTCAGAAGTTAGCACTGCACTTGCTCTTTATTTCAGCAGTAGACAGGAGCTGTATTTCTGCTGTAATATTTCACATGCCTTATAAGTCAGTGTTACTCAGCTGATACCAAGAATTGCATGTACTCTGACGGTAGAATAGACAAGACAAAGTAAAGCTCTTCATGAAAATCCCCCCTTTCATAGGATTCATATTCTTTTAAACTCTCTCTGTTTTAATTTGGCTTTCCTCTTTCATTTCCCTGCTTTCCTGTCTGCCTGAATCCCTCACAGAGCCCCAAAGTCACTGATACTCTTTTTGTCAGATAAGGCTTCAGTTTTACTGGTTCAAGATCTCTGACTTTCCTATCAAATCAGTAACTCCTATTAAATCTATGGTTAACTTATGTCAATGCCAACAGGTCTTTTCTCTCTCAAGACCAAAATTTTGAAGCTTCATTTATTAGGTGAGCACAACACCATGATAGTATTGCAAGCTTTTTTCAAAAACATTTTTACTGTTATTATATACTTGGTGTGCAGGATTTCATTAGCAACAATTTGACTTTAGAGAATTCTGAGAAACTTTTAAAAATCCTCTTAACAGTCAGAAAAAAATTGTAGTTTTTCACAAAGTCTTATATTCTCTACCTTTCTATTTATGGTATTCTGTATGTAACTATTTTTTTACACAAAACCAGCTATCTCAGTATAAAACCACATTTTTTGCAGTTCAGTCATTATAATCTCGAAATTTTGATAGTCGTAATTTGAGAATGAAAGTTGTGCGGCTGGTAAGGATAAAAATAAAATGTTTTTGTTTTGCAGGATTGGTCTTGAAACAGTAGCTGGCTAAAGATATGTTCAGCAGCTTGGAGGTTTAGAAAAAATATAAAAGAAATTGATTAGCCTGCGGCAAAAGGAGTCAAAGATAGATGATAAATCTCATACTTAACAACTCTTGCTAATCTCCAAATATACATATTTACATTGTCAACCTCTTGAAGCAGTGTTTAGGCCTTCAGATGTCTCCATAAAGTGCCAAGTAGGTGTGAGTCATCTGTATGACACACAAGTGTTATCTGTATGACATCATCAAGTTAAACAGATTTTCCATGGGGAGAGTTGGCCTCTTCTTTGTGTAGGACATTGAATGCAGTTTTTGCTGGGCGTGACTAACAAGTAATAACAAGAAGACAAAAGACAGAGTGAGATGGAAACTTTCTGTACTAGTAACAGATTCCTTGGAAACTGGTACTACAAGCATAATTTTCCCAAAAATTTTCGGAAGTGCTTTTTCAAAATTAGAAAGCCACTAGAGTAGATGTGTTTAAAGGGACAAATGCATGCCGTAAGTTGCAGTTTGAGAAGAGCTTTAATGGAATATGTACTGGATCTGAAAATAAACAGATCTTTGTCATGGTGGACAGTAAGATAACTGGATGCAGAACAAATAACAAGGAAAACATTATCAAGGTAGAAAAAAAGTCTTAATTAACACAGCATTACATGGTAGCTGCTATAGGATTTTATAACTGAAAATATGAGAGGAAGGAAACTCTGTGGATACCCAGGTGAAGCATGGAGAAGCCCAGAGGGATTATCTAGCTTTGCTCCACCTGTGCTATCAGCTCTTCCCCCAGATCCAGGGCTTCGTGCCAGAGTGGTGTCGGGGCAGCAATGTTCACCAGGACCATATGGATCCTGTTAGATTTTTAGTGTCTGAACTGGCATCGCCAGGGTGGCCACAGGCCCCGGCCTCCTGAGCGGCTGGCAAGAAGCAGTGCTCACATGATGAGACATTGTTAGTCTTCAGGAGGGATGAAAGGAAGATGGAAGGCAGCAAATTTGCTACCAGATTGCAAAAATATGCACAAGAAGAGGGAGGGAACCATGAAAAAGAAAAATAGGAAGGGAACCAACAAACACTGTTAATATTCTGTAAGACATAAGTTCCTATGCCATTTCACACTGGGAAGGATTTGAAACGGAAACATGGAAACAAGTTGTAAAATTTGTATCTGAATTTCTATTTGTGAACAGGCAGCAAAGAAAGCACTGCAGAAACCTGTGGTATCAAGTAAGCCAAATACGTGTTTGTGGGCTTTTCTTAAGCCACTAAGTCATACAGCACCCAAATTCTGGCATTGTCTTCTGGTTCTTGCTTTCAAGAAAAAGTAATATCATCTCAAAGTCAAAGCACAGTAGCTAAGGAAGAATTGGACAGAATTCACACGAAGTATGAATTGAAACAATTGTCTAGGAAAGACAGAAAAAGCGGAAGCATAGATGTCTCCTGGATTTATCTATATTTGGTTGTGGAGGAGTAGAGATTGACAAAGATGGTTTAAGAAAAAGAGTAGGATATTGAAAAGTTGAATAAAGTCATCCAGGCAGCAGAATGTCCAAGGTGGCCAGGTGTTTTTTCATGCAGCATGCAGAAATCCTTTGGTTTTAATACACAGTATAAAACATTTCTAAAAAAATTAATTTCAAAACAAACAAAAAAACAACCAACAACCCAGCCAAACTCTGAGCCTTAGCTCAGGAAACATGCTCACTGAAGTCAGCAGGAGTTAGCAGTAAGCAAAGACCTTAGGATTTGGCCCAGTGACAATAACTTTGTTGTAGAGCTGAGCACTTACATGTTTTCATTGCAAAGCAATTTTAACAGTGTAAGCTTTGAGCCCGAGAAGTAAGAGTGGAAATCCTGACAGAATATTAACTATAACAACTCCCAGGAGATCTCAGTCTTCCTTTTTGTTTTAAGATGACACAAATGTGATAATTCAGTATGTGGGTTGTAGTGTTCATGTTAGTTTGCCCTCAGTTAGTATCAGCATCTCTGCCAGATGTATTTCCATATTTGCTTCAAGAGGCATACTACCATTTAAAGTACTATAAAACAGCTCTGTTTAAAAAAAAGTTTTTAAAAATTTTTTTTAAAAGAAAAGAAGTGGGTAAAATAAATTAGTGGAAACTTTTGCTATAGGTAGCCCAGTATTTTTTAGCAGAACACTGTTGTGGTTTTGGGTTTTTTTTTAAAGGTGCAAGGGTGTCATACTGAGATATGAGATCAATAGCGGAGATGCACATTTCATAGATGTACAGACATGAGATACAGTCAAGGATGATTAATCTTACATTCACAAGATTCACAGTCACATTCACTCCAGATTATTTGTGAGAAGGAAAAGAAGCAGAACTCAGGTCCTAGTATTAGCATTTTTGAAGATTCTCAGCAGGTGGATACCAGCAAAGCTCCTTTCACCTCAGCAGGGCTGCCTGGATTTACATCACTCAGAAGCCTAGCCTTTTAATCTCCAAATTTCATTGTGCCACTTCCACTACAGCAAAGATTAGTAAATGACTGAATCAGGAGTTACCAAAGGGAAATCAGTGTTCCATTTAGAAGCTGAAATGGAAAAGAGCTATCCTAAAAGAGATGCAAAATGTGGGATTCCCAGAAGGGACCTCAGAGATAACAGTGTAAATGCCTTATACGTCAAGAGGCGAGAGATAACAACATCCTGATAGGGGCAAAGTGTGGAGATGACTGGCTGCTTAGCAACCAGATACCTGAGGTGAACCCCAAAGTACAAAACAAGATGTTGTAAACACCTACCTGTCTTGAAATTGAAGTACAGGCTGATTTTTTAAAAGTTGGAAGGACTGTTCCTAACCATCACTTTCTCTCTTCATGAGCTTTCCTTTTGGTTTCAGGAGGAAAAATTGTTCAATTGTCAGACGATGAAAGGGAGACAGGAGCTACACAGAGGTCTGCACCAGACACTTTTCATTACATGAATTATACAGGACGTTCTGCAGCTGGTGCCACCCATGTTGGAACAGTTATTTAGCAGCAGGGAGAATGGAATCCTGGATATAGATGCAGGATTTGTTGTCTTTCCCTCTGCTCCTGAGAGAAGCAGCCCTGCTTTTGTTAGGTGAGGCAGCAGAGGAGATCAGACACAAAATGTTTTGCAACCCTGATATTTAGTTATGACTGAATTGTTCCTTAGTTTGATTTGCAAAGTGTTTTGATTTATGCACATGTTGACAAAGGAGGAAGAATTGATGAATATTGAGCTCAACACAGTGAACCTAGTAGATCTTACTTTGGGACTGTTAATCTGATTTTCATTAATTGGATTATAAACTGCAGAAAGCTACAGTACAGCTTCTCTGAAAGACATTGTGAGTTGTTATGTTGAAATACTGCAAATTTGAAAAATATTCTCTTCTAGAAGCAGACTGAATGCAAACCATGGTTGAGTGATATTGCCAGTAATTTTCCCAGAAAAATAAACTTGAATCAAACCTGTCAGGAAGTTTGAAGAAACACTGATAGACACCAGATCTCAGGAAGATAATGTAATACACACTCTTTTCTTTCTAGATTACTCTTTCTAATACAGCTCGATTAAAAGAAATCAAAGGAATGTGTCAAAATAGGGCTGTTCAAAAACACAGCAGCAAAAATGATGTTAGATATACAATCTGAGAGTTTGAGTGTGGATTTTACTTAGTTTTTTATTAAAAACCCTTATATTTTTCTTCATTTGCATGTGTACAAGTATCACTGTATTTATTTTGCATATGTTTCCTCCTTTTTACAATCTTCTTTAAACTGTTTAAATGACTGAGTCTTTTGAAGTTACTATGAAAATACAGTTTATCAGGGAAGGTAATGTGAGCTCAGGGTAAGTCACAACTGCAAAAAACAGAGTGTTTACTCTTTGTATGCCTTAGGAGTAAGTAGACAGTTCTCTACATAATAGAGATGAAAAAGGATTTCCCTGAGATTTGATGGCAATTGATATAGTTAATAAATTGTGTTTCCTCAAATCTATTACTCCTGGACTGCATTACTTTATCCTGTCATATCTTCAGCTGAATTTTGAAGATATATAAAGGAATTTGGTGCACACAGGAGACGTTTTCATATTTTCAGGCCTTAAAACTTTGAGCACTTTATTTCACATTTGTTTCACATATTTGCCAATCATGGTTCCTTGCTATATTAGAAGACAGCTCATCTTAAAATGTAGGATAAGTTCAAACCAACTGCAAGAGCAATTGTTGAGGACTAGATTAACTTTTAGCTCGATTTAAACCAAACCGGAGTGGTACAGAGTGAACAGGTCTGCTAAGCAGACACCGTTTGGCTACGTGTGCAGGCTGACCTCTTGGTAATTCAGAGATCTGCTATCTAGAGATGCAAACACACAGCTGGCAAGGATGTAGGACATCAGGAGAGGGCTGTCCTCTCTCATGGGATTCACAGAGACATTTGTGGGAGCAAATGGGGCAGCCCTTCAGATTTCATGCTTTCAAACCCTGAGGCTCTTTCAAGGATTTTTGCCGCTACACTCTGTCATGTCAATCAGAGCATTTCATTGTAGTTTAGGACTCTATGTGTGAAACAAAATCACAGAAAAAGCCCTGCCCGAAAAGGATTATATCCTAAGCAGGTTTGAGAATCCGTGAGTGGATTTTAAAAATAGTATAAGACAGGGAGGAGAATCTGAGGACAATGATCAGAGCTGCAAGAGCCAAACAGAGTAGGTGTAGGTACCCAATGAATCACTAATAATATTACTGTTAAGTATCATGGAAAATGTCTCCTCTTTGATTATTCCAATATAATATTCAAGTAGAAAGTTTGGATGATTTACTTTTCTCAACAATAACAAATATATTTGTTCTAATACCAACTATCCAATCTGTTTGGGAAAACACACAAATATAATACGTAGCAGATCCTGCAATAATGAACGCTCCCTCTTTGTCTGTAGTGGATTAAAAGGACACAGCTTCCAAGAAAGCTGGCTAGAGCAAATACAACTACATGATAGGGCCTGATTCTCAGACTGCAAAATCATCTACAATTGAAGTCAGTTTAGCTAATTGTACTAGTAGAATATTTTGACTATTTATTATTTAGAAAGAAGATGCTAGAAAAGGAATCAGCTTTGCTTACACATTTTATCATGGGTGCTTTGCCAATAAACAATACTAACCCCTTAAGTATTAAAAATACCCTTTTATCTTGTTAATGTTATAAGACATGGTACTTCTCTCATCAGCAGGCAAACACACATGTTGTTTTTGAAATTGTATACTGCCTTTAGGCATGATATAATCTCATTTTTTATCATTAAAATGCCAAGGCAGAGCATCTTCAACTCAAATCTAGTAAAAAATCCCCTCTTGTCTGTCCTCAGAAATCACTTGCTATTGTATCCCTCAGTTTTAAGAAGAAAATCGTTAGCTTTCATGCTCACAAAAAGTAAGCACTCCTATTTGAGCTGGTTCCCTGTTGGCCCTGGATCAGCACACTAGCTGGAGCCCAGCAATGCTGCCAGGGTAGCTTACACCCTGGTAACATCCAGTCCTTCAACAATGTTAGTAAACAACTGAAGTGTGTTCTGAGAGTTGCTAATACAAATTGAATGTTCCTTGACCCAGAAAATGGGCTGCACTTAGTAGAGGAGATGCCATTCATCAAGGCTTTGTTCTCTCCCTTATTTGAAAGGTTTTTGGTCTGAGTCCCTTTTCTAATATCCCTTGCACCTGACATCCTCTCTAGCAAATCTACACAACATCATCTGAGCCCTGTGTGTTGCAGTCCTTTTATAACAATGTGAGAGTCAAATAATTTGGAAATTTGCTCTAAGAAGCTGCAAGGAAGAAGAAATGGTTCCTTACAGAAGGTGGATGTTTATCTCACCACAGAGTAAAATCTGTTGACAGAGCATTTTTAGTCTGCATACTAAACAAAACAGCTACATTTTATAAGGCTTGCAGGATTGAAACTGGCTTGATGGCTCATTCCAGCTCTGTTAATATCCTGTATTACTTGTAGTGGATCTAATGATATTGTTAACACCAGTGTTAACAAAGGGATAGAGAACAGCAAGCAATACTTTTCTTGTTTATTACCAACACAGTAACAATATAGCAGACAGCTGATTTCTGAAAATGAGGGCTGGGTTGTACCGTTGGTTGGTGAATTAGGGTTGATAAGTGTGGCTCATTTGCTCATTTCTCCTGGAAGATAGCTAGGAATAGAAATGCATAAAAACAATCTCCCCATTGGTCCCACGCTGCACAGGAGCCTCTGCTGCTGGCAAGGGTGGTTAGCAGCGACTGAGAAGGCAATGAGACCAAGCATGTTGGGAAATAACCCGATGTGTGCATGCTTGGTCCTCTGCAGCCCCTGCTTCATTCTCCAGATCCATTTCCACCAAGCCACACGGCCTACTAATGTAGAAAAGCTGGAGAATCAAGGGAAAAATTACTTCTAGTTGTCTGGGAGCACTTAGGAGTCTGAATAAAGCACTCTGCAGAGTGGACAAATATCTTTTTAATTGCAAAGTTTGCGATCATGAAACAGCTCAAATCACTTATATCTTTCTGATTTTCGTGGGAAGTTCTTAAATGAAAATTGCAGAAATCGTTGGGTGCTTCCAGCCATTACATCAAACAAAGTTTTAGTGAGGGAAGGTGCAATTCCCATTCACAGCAAAAGCAGTGGCACGTAGCTAACACTAGCAATGAATTTGAATAGCTGTTCTTTTGCTGCTTCCTGTTTTCTGCTTATAGCAGCTAAAGAGTTGTAGTATAGGAGAATTAGGAACAGAGGAGTGCTGATAAGAGAGCTTCCTGATCCCTTGAAGCTTGAACATTCAGTGACTTGAAGGAAAATTGAGATTGAGCTGCAAGATACAGAAAAAAAAGGTTAATCAAGCTCTGAGGTTGAGCTACCGCACTTATCTCTACCTTGCCTGTGGGGTTAGTATGTGCAGTCACTGAGAGTCTGTGTGACTGATAAAAAGCTTTTAACTAGAAACAAACTTTTTTCCTTTAATTTCAAACCACAGGAACATCCTGGGTTTGATATCAAGGGTTCATGTTCCTGAATTTTCAATGTTGTCAAGTCTCGTGATGCTACCACAACTCTGGCAAAATTCCTGTGCTTCTGGGTATGTAATTTTTATTTAAATGAAAGCTCATTTGTAGCTTTGCTCACAGAGGAGAAAATGTGAAAAGCTTAGGAGATTTATTTCAAATATGTTTCTTAAAGTCTTTTTGTACTTGGTTTAGGGCTTTTTTTTCAGTCTCAATACATGATTTTTCACTAAAGGGTTGAAGTAAGTATTTAGTGTAGAACAACCCTAGCTGCAGGGGGTTTTTCAAAGTTTGGTAGTGTTTCTTCCTAAGCTTTAACTTTGAACTCATTCACTCTGCAGAAATAAGGTGTAAATAATAAAATTTGCATACATATCTCTCTATTGAAAAATTTGATTCCTGCCTCAGGTGAATGCTATAGCAGCTCTATTAGGAGCTGTGGCATCACAAGAGCATTAAATCAGTTTACAGCAGACCAAAATCAGCCATGTATTACAGCCTGTATTTAATTACATTTGAAATCTTGCAATAAAAGAATGGGGATAATTCACAGCAAATTTCAAAATTAGGAGATGGCAATATTTAAGTAAGGGAAGTGATGCTCACTTGACTGCAGCCTAATAATTACTTAAGCTTTTATGGTTTTATAGTTTATACAATATGTATAACAACCGGCTCTTGCCCCTGCTTGGGCCAACTTTTCCAGAGTAAACAATCACATACCATTACCCTATTTCAGATTCTCTCATGGGCCTAATATGAGAAAGGAAAGTTGGATCCAGTTTTATAACCTGATGCCAGTCTTCTATGGCCCTGTATACTCTCACTTCTGCATGAAGGGTATAAAACATGCTGACCTGAGAGGTACTTTTTAACAATACTCACCAAAGTGTGTAATTAGCTGTGCAAAGTGATAAATGTTGCTGATGTTCTGCATTTTCACACAGTCACTTCTTTACACATATAACCTATGTGGGATAGAATAGTCCCAGACTTCCACTGGTGTTTTAGGTATGCAATACAAGCCAAACATATAGGTGTCTTCCAGTCTGAATGCAAATGAGAATGAAATCTGTATTTGGCTCATGACAAGGGTGCCCATGTTGTCTGGGAATTATTTAACCACACAGAGACAGGGAAGTTCTCAGGGAATTTCAGAGAGGACTATTAGCTTGTGCAGAGATGCCTGCCAAATCTGTGAAGGTAAATTGCTCAACTCATTCTTGAATATGTGTCGTCTGAACGTTCTGGATGGGAATGCACAGGGTATGCACAGTTTCAGGCTCACCTTAGCATCTGTGCATATGTTTGGGCAGGCATAGCCTGAATGATGGACTATTCTTCTTTGGAAAACTTGAATTTTCTGCTTTGGGGAGGAAAGGTTGCTGGTAGATCTCTTGACTGGCAAATGGCTGTGCACAGGAGAATGGGATAAGGATAGTAAATGTAAAGCTTCTTAAAATATACTGCATGCATGGTTCAAACTAGCAGGACAGTTGTTTAATGATAAAACAAATACTGTATTGCACAGTTTAGTTTTCTTTTTCTGGCAGAAGCAGCGTTTTGAAATTTAATTAGCTTCATGTGGCACTGTAGAAATGGATGGGAAATCAATAATGGATGCCATTTCAGTCACCTTGTGGTGTTGTAATTCTCTGTGTTTTGCTACACTAATTAGGTCTGACTTCAGTGAGAAGCGTTTCAGGAGCAAGGGGGTGAATTATTGCTGAGTTCCTGGCTGTCACTGAGGAGATGAAGTAATCTCAGAACTTAAAAACCTCAGTGATTTCAAGAGCCGGTAGCTTAAAATACAAGAAGAAGAGGAGAGATCTCACATTCTGATGGTGCAGTTTACAGTGAGTTTTGGGCTCAATCAGTCCATGGCTTAGGCTTCTTCTGAAAGAGCTTCAGAAACCATAAACTGCACTTACCTCATGGTTAGCATTTAATGTCTTAATTGCTCTTATTTTCACATTCCCCTAGAGACTGACAGTTTCTTGGAAATAGGTATTTGCTTCATTTGGATCCAGGTCTCCTTCCCTGCACCCAGAGCGAGTTGTGGTTGAGAGTGGTGCATTTGGGATGGGCCCCAGGCTCTGATCCCTCCCCACTTCCAGAGTCACTGTGGAGGAACAGCTCAGGAATTAGAATGCAGTTTGCTTCCATGTAGCAAACCCAAACGCTGTTAACTGGTGGTAACAGCAGGTCCTTGTCCATTTATTTGACTCAGGGATTTTATTGCAAAATGTTGGGAGGAGAGCTGGTGTCTCCCTATCCAGGAACAAGCTGCTTGCTTTTGAAGGTGGAAGAGAGCCTTTACCCCCCAGAGTCTTGACTCTCCTCTCCAACAGCATGATTCCAGCCACATCATAAAGAAAACGGATGGATCAGGAACAGAATCTAGGGAGAGCAAGTGCTCTGAGGCCGCTAAGCCAGTGTGACGTACCAGTTCCCTGCTTTTTTGGGAAAGCATGTGGACTCCTTCCCTTTATATTAGTGTGAATTATGATTCCAAATCGTCGTTGCTTCTAACATAAACAGTTTCTAATATAAACCATTCCTGCTGGTTACCACAGACAGCCTGAGCAGCATGGAAAATTTCAGTTGTTACATCAGAGTCAGCCAGAGAATAGCAGCAGTGATTGAAATTATTTTGCAGTGGTTAGAATAGTGCTGAGTGAAAGGTGATAACAGAGTTATGGCACTTCAGAGAGGGCCGACACAAAGCAGACGCAGAGCTGGCTTTCCTTTCACCTGGCCTCTACTTGTGGGATATTGGAGTTGACAAACCCACAAATTTGTGTGGCTGATATCCTGATAGCTTCTGTGACTCACCTCGTGCACTTCTCAGCCTTACACAAATTTGGGGGAAGGGCAGAGGATGAGAGGACCACTGATATGGCACAAGACAATTTGCCCATAAAGAGTTTGAGTTAACTCTTTGAGTTACCATTACTAACTCTAAGTTAGGAATGCCTTTTTGTGGTGCTCAATAGTCTGACAATCAACACAAAATGCAATATACAAGAATATAAGTGAATAAGTGTAACTAGTATTAATTAATGCATTAACTATTAATCAGCCAGTTAATTACACTGTTACTGCTGCTTAGCCTTCCTTAAAAAAAATTCTCAGTCAAAACTGCATATAATCTTTGTTTCTTCCAAATTCAAGAAATTTAAGTATATCAAACATATTTACTGAATTCATTTGTGCTACCATTTAACAGCTGTTCCTGTAATGGCTTTACAAACTGCTTAAGTACTATTAGAGGATGAATAATACTCTAGGTTCCCTCATGATTGAATGCAAAGGGTGTATTCTCCAATGCATACAGCTTTCAGCAGTACCTCTTTGCTGTTATACCTGAAAGTGAAGACCAATAGAAGCGTTCCTTAGGACTATCAAGTTTATTGTCTATCAGAAAGCATGTGTAGGGTAGTTTGTTTTATGATTGGGATCTGTTTTCTTGGCTCAGAAATTGCTGATTGAATTCTAAAGTCAATTTTATTGTTCAAGTGTTTCTAGTTCTGCCAGTGGCTCCCAGGTTCACTTGGCAGCAGCACACACCAAAACCAGGAGCCTTGCATTGCTTTTTAAGTAGAAAAAGTAGTAATTACAACTGTCTTATTTGTTGCAGCTGCAGAAACTGAAGAGATCCCTCTCCTTCAAGACTAAAAGCTTGCGGAGTAAAAGTGCAGACAATTTCTTCCAGAGGACTAATAGCGATGTGAAACTGCAAGTAGACTTGATGCCTGAGGTGAGCACAAGCACTGGGCAGCTCCCCAACTCAGAGAGCCAGGCGTCTTCCCCCACCAGAGCCCAGCAGCTGCCAGAAAACAACAAGAGTCACATCTTCCAGGAGCACATCTTCAAAAAACCAACCTTCTGCGATGTCTGCAACCATATGATTGTTGGTAAGAAATGTTTTTTTTAAATCTGTTTATGTCTCCATCCTAGAACTTGCAGGATGACCTTCCTTTAACTTCTGTGAGTCCAGATGTCTACTTAAGAATATTCATGCAGAGGGGTTCTGGATTTATGTCATATCTGCCACAGGTTATCACAACTTCTGTATTTGTTGACACAAGTCTTGCCTTGTAGACACATACCATTATCACAAATTACAGATGAAGGATTTACTGGAATCAAATTTCTCTGTCATTCAGGTTTTACTGAGCACCAATCACAAGTTCTATTGTATGTTACACTAGAAGCAGCAGAAATACATCTTGTAAATGTATCCACTATCCTCACTCTTTTCCACAGCAGTAATTTTAACTCTCTTGCTCCTTGTGCCTGCCCTCACACCCTGCATTGCTCCCAGTTCCCTTTCGCTGTGGTGACCATACCTACCTCCTCCAGCTGTCCCAGAAGTCACCTAAGTGGCAAGAAGTAGCTTCTGCTGGGTGGTAGGCTCTGATCTGTGTGTGTGTGTGTGTGTGTGTGTGTGTTGGCTGTGTAGGGCAAATGTTTTGGGAGACCAGGTCAACAAACAAATACAAAAGCTGAATTTACACTGCAAACTTACTTGGGATTCTTCTACGTGATCCCTACTATGCACAAAACCTCATGTTAACTTTATATCTTGGAAAGATAGGCCTTCTCTATCTTTCCATGAGTATGTAAGTTCCTGACTGGGACTGACTGACTGACAGACACAGAGGAGCTAATTTTGTTATTGTGTCTAGAATGCAGAGAAAAACTCCATGCTGAGCCCTGCTTGTAAGGTAATTTTCAGTACAGTGTGAAGACCTGAAAGGCCAGCCTTCATGCAGATCATCAGTGGGCTTGTGCAAGGAGAGGTCAGGAAAGAAGTACAAGTGTCTGGAAGTGTAGAACATGTGTGGCCACCACTGTGGGAAGTTGCAGGAGTTGCTATTCAGAAATCTGATCCTAGAAATTCACATCCTTGTGTCTAGAGTGTTGTGCACATGATTTAGTCTACTTGCTTACTCATCATCTGCTTGCCCCAGCACAGTAGAGCAGGAATAAATTCAGTGGCAGTTTACCAATGTGGAAATGAGTGACACAATTTCTAAGTTTTTAGGCAGGATGAGGAGTTAAACACTGGTTTAGCTTCATGTAGCAGTAGTGCAGGCCTTTGAGTACAAAATATTGTCTGTAAATTGTAGAGCCTCCCATAAGACACTTCTGTCCCTTGGCATGGAAGTCACTGCCTTTCAGGTGGGTAAGTTCTTGAAAGATGTTGATAGGATTGCTCAACATTTTTCAGATGAGGGTGCTTGGTGTTCTCCACTTGTGTGAGGAATTTGTGTTCTTTGGAAAAGGCAGCTGCCAACAGAACACTAAATCTGATGCAAGACAATCCTTCTCCCGTATATTAACTTACACTCTCTCTGGACCAGGGCTGTACTGAATCCAAGCAAAATGAGGTATTTAATCCCAAATTTTGGGTGTTATTTTTTTAGTCTTTTAAAGTTCTTTTCTACTTGAAGTGGTAAAATAAATGAAAGAGAGAAGCAGTAAAGTATCAGTATCAGGGAGGTTCACAATCCAGAGATTGAAAGGAAGTCTGGGAGATTAGTTAGCTGAAATAACTTTATATATGGAAAAGGGCCCAGAACTTGTCTCCTTCAGTAATGTGGATGGATGTTCTATCAAAGCTTATTTGCACAAATATATACTGCAAATATAAGTTCTTTGAATTTCTGGCAGCTTCTTGTGAAGTTGTGTGGAGATTAATATCATCACAAATTTGCATGACTCAGCAATAGTGTTTCAAAATACTGCTGCTCAAGGCGGATTATTGCTGGCAGCAAACTTTGCAGAGAGCAGATCCAGTTCATAAACACCAGTGCCCTTCTCCTTTGCTGGGCAATCTGTGTCTGCCTGGAATAGAAAAGTCCTGAAGCGTAGCTCTAAGCTTCAAAATATCAGCTTTAACCCCACCTGCTTTCTGAACTTTTTCTGTTTTCTCTGCTGAGGGCTTCACTTTTCTGTTCTTTATCTCAGCCACTTCATTAGCTAAAGAAGCGTTTTATAATTGCTGAAGAAGCTAATGTGACCTATTTTGTCTGGTGACAGTCTGAGTCAGGTGAATTGCTCTGACCTCCTCCAGCTCATTTTTGCTTGGAGGTAGGGCAGAAAAGGTGCTAAGACTTTTACCTTATAATGCCTTAGAGTACAGATGCCCTGATTCTCATAGACAAATATCTTCTCTACTCCTGCAGTCTTCTCTCGTTGATCCTTAGCACAGTCATGATCGGTTTTGCTGTACTGTGTTTTAAGCAGCATGGGAGAGCTAAATGTTGCTGTTTGCAGTTCAATTAATCCATATAAGTTGTGCAGCTGTTGGTTATATGAACAGTGAGGCAAAAGGCAGCAGGAAACCCTGTCAAGCCTGCTCCCAAAGGCAAACTGAAAAAACTTCACTTCTGTTCAGGGGCTCTGAATTTACACTTGAAACATGGAGCCTATTTGTCCTCTTTTTGCATTTTTCACGGGCACTGACATTTAAGAGTAATGAGTCTGTGACTTTAAATTCCTTATTGATGAGAATAAAGGCAAACACAGATACGTGTTTTGAAGACTAGAGGAAAGAGTCCAGGAAAATCATGTCTTGACTTTAGATGGTTTCAGTTTTGCCACCAAGAATGATTCCAGGTTCACCTTAAATGGCTCTGTGATCTATGAACTAAGCAGCTGTGTTTGGTACACGGCAGCGTGATGAACAGTGCATAGCATGAATGTCCAGTGTGTGCTTCAGGCTCACTTGCGTGGCAGAGTTTGTCTGTAGCTTCAGAGTGAACAGGACACTTGGAGCAGAGGCAGCAGGTTCCCTGTGCTGCTCTTTTCACAGAAAAATTAAAGCATGTGAAACCTTATCTTACCACAGACAGGATGTATATCATCTCTCTTTGATTCCTGGGCACTATGAGCCAAATACTGCCTTTGGAAGTTGGTATAATCAGTACATATATCAGTATAATGCAAACTTACTCTTTCAAATGTTTGTCATGCATTCCAGAGGGCAACGCAACGTATTCAAAAGAAACTTTTTTTTAGTTTATTTATTTGATTTCATAAAAGAAAAAGACGATATTAATAGTGTGCTTCATACCTCACATTAAAGGCAGGAGTCAGCGTGTTCCTACTAATTGTACTAGATTGGAACTCAAGTTCCACCTCAGTAAACTGAAGAAAAACTTGATACAGAAGCAGTAACTCTCCAACAAATGAAATAAGGGAGGATATTTCAGATTCAAGGGAGCTTTGAGGAGTGCATGGAGAATCTGTTTTACATTAATGGGGCCTTCTTACAGCATCAGATACTCCAATAAAATCATCAGTTCTAATAATGAATTCAACAGTAATAACACATAATTTCAGAGCAAATCAACAGCACGTTGGAGCAGACTCTGTATGCCTTTCTCCCACTCACTGTTTCGTTGCTGTGAGTGCCTAGCATCAGTTAGTTTAGGACTGAGGTTTCAGCTGCACGGAGGGCTACGTATTTTCCTAAACATATCCACCCTTGAACATCCTGTCAGAGTGTGTCTCTTACAAAACCGTTAATTTGCTGTTCTTAGTAGTAATATTTATTACTATTTTAATATCTAACCTCAGCAAGGGAAAATTTTGAAAATCAGAGTATCTTGTGGAACGTGTTACTAAATCATCATTTAGAAGACACTGGAGTTTGGGGTTTTTTATTTTACAATCACAGTGAAAAGAAAATCAAGTCAGAACACCTCTGAGCTTGCTTCGTGTTATCTGCAATTTTCTGTGTTTAGCAAGAATGCCAAAAAGCTTTGGCAATGGCAAATTAGGGGAGGCAAAACTCCTGCCTGGCACCAGCAAAGATAGAGACTATTAAAGTAACGTTGCATCAGATTACAGTCTTAAACTATGCTGATCAGAAGCAAGTTCTTGCTCTTCTTCAGTCTCTAGTGTGTCATCAGTCATCTCTGTGACACTTTATTCTTGAAGAAAATATGATGTCAGTACTCTATAGTTGAAAACATTGCATGTTTTTTAAGAAAAATCTCCATCTGTGGACTTCTCAACATTTTACTCATTTGCAGATCATTTCCTGTGCTGATTCACATGGAAAAAATGTTATTTTCTACACATTCCAAGCATATTACATGCAATTAATATATTCCCATCTAAGACAAATATAAGTAATGCAGCAAAAAAGTAAGGCACTTTGCTTTTAAAAATAGATTACTTCAAAGTCAGTCCTTTAAAGCTGTGTTTTAAAGAAATAGCTGCTCATTTATCACAACATTGTTGTATGTTTCTTTGTGCTTCTTAGCTGTTTCACTCCATCCTTAACCGTAACTATGGCACAGAATTTTAACCAAACACCTGTTTTATTAATGTACCTGTCAGAGCATGTTTGCCTGGAAAGACATGCTAGAGGGCCACAAACTTGCAGAAAAAATTGTGGTCTGCCATGTCCAGCAATAGCCAAAGCCAGGTCCTTCTGGATCATGCCACCACTGGCTTAGGTACCTGAGATATATTATAGCATTTATAGTTGTTCTCAGGGCAACCGAGTTTCTGGTTTGGATGCAGGTTCTCTAGACCTTTGCAGCTCTGGAGACAAATAACTCATTGCCTACCTTCTCAAGGAACTAACCACATTCTGGTTAGAGAAACCTGTAGAAACAAAAAAGCAAGTAAAAAGATAAAACCAAAATATACCTCTAGCATATACTTTCAGTCTATTAATCAGTTAAATTCAAGTGCTTAAGCAGTGAAATTGTGCTATCCCTTCAGCATTGACTCACTCCTACCACCGTCTGTTCTGGTTTAGCCAGTCATTCTGGAGTATCAAACAGCCAAAAAAGTACCATGAATAATTCTTTCTCACTCTATCTTTTAAAAGCAGCCTGTATTTCTTTATTTCGCTGTGCAGTTGTGGCTACTAGAACTCTCAACCACTTTTATCCCCAGAGCTGTATTGTAACATCCTCCAGAAAGCTAGGCTCAAAGTTGATAAATTGGCCCAGCTTTTCAAATGAAGGAATAAAGGAAAGAAAGAGGTCTGGATTGGAGCTATGGTTCCCCTTTTTTATTAGATGCTGCATTTGAACTTCTTCTCTTAGACTATCAGTAACTGCGACTAATAAGTACTGGAAAAACTCCATGGTTAGAGGAAGTGTTTATATAACTGTAATTTATGTGGATGTTTATTAAATATAGCAAAATTTCACAGGAACTATGACACAGTGCTTTCTGCCTCCAGTCTGATCAGCTCCCTCCTAAAAAATATGCTTGACTTTTTTAAGCTTGCTGCCTCAGTTCATTAAGTAGGCATTCGGGTTTGATCCAAATCTGACTTTATTTTATCCAGGTAGACAAAGGTGCAGCAAATAGTCACAGACTGATCACCACTGTTTGGCAGCTAGACAAAGTAGAAATACTCCTGGAAGCATGACTGTAACTGACTGTTTTTCTGAGGCTTTGGTAGTCTGGAAGACTGTTTGGACAGAGGTCTTTAAAAAAAAATAAAACAAACGAAAAAACCCCACACCCATGAAAAAGGGCATTTTTATCGATCTTGCAGGATGAAGGAAAAAATAACGTTATTAATTCAGTCTTCACCCTGTCCTCCACTCTGCCCAATCTCTCCAGCATCTCTCAATCCAGATGACCTTGAGCGAAGAGATTTGTGTGGCCACTTCATCAGTAAGGGAGTTATCCCCTGTAGAGAAGGGCAGAGAGCTTCCAGCAAGGAGGACATACCCCTGGAGCAGCTTCTGGCGGCAGCTTCACGTCCACCTCTCCAATGGGTTTGTGTAGTCACAGCCAAGCCTTCCTACATCTGTTCTCCAGATGACACACTATTACTATTACATTATAAAATTTGTTGTGAATTTTTTTTATTATTGAGAGTTTCCCTACAGAAAGAAGCTTTCAAAGCAATTCAGACTATTTTTTTTTTTCAATCGTGAGGAAAAACCATGCAATCATGCCCAACCAATCTGATAGCCTTCTATGATGGCATGAATGGCTGGGTAGATGGGGGGAGAGTGGTGATGTTGTCTACCTTGACTACAGCAAGGCTTTTGACGCTGTCTCCCATAACATCCTCATAGGCAAAACTCAGGAGGTGTTAGATGAGTGGACATTGATGTGGATTGAGAACTGGCTGAATGGCAGCTCTCAGAGAGCTGTGATTAGTGGCACAGAGTCTAGCTGGAGGCCCATCACTGGCGGTGTTTCCCAGGGGTTGGTGCCAGGTCCAGTCTCGTGCAACTGATTCATCAATGACCTGAATGAAGGGACAGGGTGCATCCTCAGCAAGTTCACTGGCAATACAAAACCGGGAGAAGTGGTCAATACCCCAGTGCTGTGCTGCCATCCAGTGAGACCTGGACAGGCTGGAGAGTTTTGTGGAGGGGAAGATCAAGAAATTCAACAACAGCATATGCAGAGTCCTGCACCTGGGGAGGAATAACCTCAGGCACCAGCACAGGCTGGGGGCCAACCTGGTGGAAAGCAACTCTGCGGAGAAGGACCTGGAAGTCCTGGTGGACAACAAGCTGTCCATGAGGCAGCAGTGCCTGTATGGCCAAGAAGGCCAATGAAATCCTGGGGTGCATTAGGAAGGGCATTGCCAGCAGGTTGAGGGAAGTGATCCTGCCCCTCTGCTCAGCCCTGGTGAGGCCACATCTGGAGTGCTGTGTCCAGTTCTCCTTCAGGGCTCCTCAGTACAAAAGAGACAGGGAGCTCCTGGGGCATGTCCAGCAGAGGGCTACAAAGATAATTAGGGACCTGGAGCTTCTCACTTAGCGGAAAGGCTGAGGGAGCTGGGTCTGTTCAGCATGGAGTAAAGACAACTGAGAGGGGACCTCATCAGTGTATATAAGTATCTCCAGGGTGGATTTCAAGAGGATGAAGCCAGACTCTACTTGGTGGTGTCCAACGAAAGGACAAGGGCCATCAGGCACAAACTGAAGCACAGGAAGATCCATCTGAAGATGAGGAAGTTCTCCACTATGAGAGTTACAGAGCACTGGAACTGGTTGCCCAGAGGTTCTGGAGTTTCCTATTATGGAGATATTCAAAGCCAATATGGCCATTATCCTGTGCAGCCTGCTCTAGGTGAACCTGCTTTAGCAGGGGATTGGACTAGATTATCTCCAGATGTCACTTCTAATCCCAGTCGCTCTGTGGGTCTTTGAAAAAGGGCCGTTGTGTTATGTTTTCAATAACTGGTACCAGGTGCCATTCCATATAGTACTAAATGATACACAGTCACTGTCTCTATCTCCTCCTTCCCTTCACTAAATTTGCTCCTGGATTTAGGAGACTTTGCTTCAATTGATGACAGTGATTGGCTCTGGGCACCTTCTAGCACTTTTGAGAGTCAATGTGAGTGAGAATTGCTTATGTCATCTCTGACCTGCTGTACTATGGATTAGGGCAAACAAAAACATTGTATTTTTTTAACACACTTCTGAAAAAAATTGGTGCAAAATAACAATTTTATCTTGAAATTGAATCTGGCTTCTCCTACAATCTCTTTCTTGAGTTAATAAGTCTCCATAATCGTAGACCTTCCCACTTTTGAGAGGAGCCCTGTAAGAAGAGCTAAACATGTGAAGTTAAGTACTACGTTAACCAAATCTTACAGTATGCAGTTAACTGTTAGTTATAGACCAGTCATGTATAGGTAATATCATCTGGACTCTCCAAAGTTTCCAAACAGTGAACAGTTTGTCTATTAAAATAAATAAAGTGGGGATCAACAGATGTAAAGAAATAGAAACACATATGGTATATGCAGTATAGGTGCACTCTGTCTACTTATACTCCTATTTTGGATAAACGTGACAAAAAGTATCCAATTTATACAGCCTCACATTTGTAGAGAAGCTACAGGGGGCTACACATTATCCCTTCATTGAATTATTATTTTTCTTGGGTAGCAAAGAGTTAAACATACTTTAAAGCAAATATTAAAAAGCAAGTATTTAGTTTGTTTATCCTCTGGGAGGGCTTCCTCCTCTGAGATGAAGCAAGAATGTTATCAGTAAATTGGATAATCAGGAACTGTTTAGCAGAGAAAAGAGGGTGGAAGTATATTTTAAATTCTAATTTGCCCTTGAACAGCCTCAAACATGTTTCACATTTGTTACTAGATAATTTTCAAGCTCACTTTAATTTGGGGGAAATTGCTATTAATATGAAACTGCAGTTAATCCTCAGTCAAAAGAAACTATAAAAATGTTGACCAACATTTGCTGTTTAATTAGATGGAAAACAATAAAAATTTCTAGCACATCTACAGTCAGTATTTTAATGTGATTCTAGCCATGATAATTTTTAACCAAAAACTACATTAAAAACCACCAAACACCCTACTCAGTAGTGACCATTGCTCCTGAAATCAGCTCTAGTGAAGAACATAATGGTAAGCTCGAGGGTTTTTAGAGGTCTAGGGATGAAGCAGAATAGTAGGGGGGTTTTTTATGTCCTGCTCCATGCTTTTCTTGAGCTGACATGGAACATCGTGTGTTTACAGATAAGGAAATTAAATGTGTGTTCTTTAAAGCTGACCTTCTTGTAAAAGCATTATTTTTCTCTTTAGAGTCCTTGTCTACCAGAGTGTCACTGTTATGTGGATAATTACATTGCTGCATAGCTGACAAAAGCATTATCTAGAAGCAAAATTATTAAAGCTTCACCTTGCTATGAGTTGCAGAAATCTTAAAATGAGGCACTTAGCAGAAATGCTTTTTCAAGAACTAGAGCACTGCCATCATGTAGAGTAAAATGCCTACCCACGTTTGCTTGTTGCTGTCCTTAATATAGAAGGATGTCTCAGAGAGCAATGATCCTTGTGGCTCACATGGAGCATCGCATGTTTTTCTGCCTTGGTAATAGGAATGCAAGTAACTGCAACTTCACCACTGATCTTCTCTAAACTGCTGAATTTTTAGTTTTCCAGGTGTACACAATCCATAACTGTTTTCCTCTTTGATATAAGTTTATATTTTACACAGAAGGATGCTGCAAACACATGGATCCTCACTTCTAATTCTGAAAACACGCTCCGTAAAAAATGACATGCAGTTGAAAATTGTGATTATATTGTAGTTTCTCATGTAACATGCAGGGGGTGATCTGTGTTCATCTGCACATCTGTTTACAGCTGCAAGGTGCAACTTTGCAACTGCAAGATGTTGTCTGTCTTGCAGTGTCAATTACAGTGGAATAAATTTCAATGTGGAGAGGATCTGGATACCCGGTTTTGTTGAAGAAAAAACAACTTTACAGATTTTACCCTACTTATTCTTTCTTGCACTCACTCCCTCCCTCCCCACCAGCATTTCATCCCCTAAGTCTCCCCTTCCTTGCAGGGGGATCACTACTAGTGAGGCTGGGCTGAAAGTCATGTTTGTCCTTGCTGTGATACTGCTTGCTGTTGCCCACCTCAGGTGCCACTGGCCACAGTCCATGGGCATCCCCTGGCATTGATGTCCATGGCTTCCTCATCTCCAGGATCTTCCCAAATTTCCCAGACCTCTCCCCAGGCCAGGATCTTCACATTCTTCTGGGATCCCTTCTGCCTTCTGAGGACACTTCTTTCTTTCAGGAACTCACCTCTTGGCACCACATCTTCCTTCTGGAAGCCAGGTTTCCAGTTCCTCCAGTCTAATTAATGTATGTGCATAAGAACAGCACATGATCCGCTTTTTAACTAGTGGGCTGGTCTCCTGTCTCTTTATTAATTCGAGGATTTGGGATGCACTGCTTTTTTTTAGTCAAAGTGCAATCAACATTTCCAAGCAGCCAATAGTGGCTGCAGCTTGCAAGTAGCAATCTCTTGCCTGAGAGTTCAGGAGTTCAGTTTCATAGAGTCACCCATGCACTTACACACAGTTATCTGCTGCCTGTTCACGATCACAATTTCAGCTGTTCTTTGCCTGCGACCACTCCTAAATCTTCATATCTGTATTGACATCCAGCTGTGTGCCATTCTGACACATTGATCTGCTTTTTACTGGACTTTTGTTACACCTTTCTACACTGTGCAACTGTACAACAGACAATAGCTGCCAAGCCTGTTGCTACCCCTATGGGTTTTCTTAACCCTCATAGTGGTAGCACAATTATAGTCAATATTAATCAAGGTTTTAGGACAACAAACCACATAGTCATGGTGTTGTAAACAACATGTGTCAATGAGAAAAGCTACAGCTTGAGTTGTCTTGGCTTGCTCCTACTGAAATCCAGGGTGGATTCAGATAATGCAAACACTTTCTAACCATGGACAGTTTATGAGTGATGCATTGAATTATTCCTGTTGATAGACAAAATCTTAGAAACCAGATTTTTGATGGTTTTGATTTAATGATTCAAATATTTAGAAACAGAGTGAAATTTCAGCTTAATGTCCATAGTTTTTCCCTCCCCAGATCAGCCCTTAGGCACGTAATGTTCTTTTATACTGTTGAACTGTATAAACTTCTGTACGATCATTTGACAGAAGCTTTTTCTTATACTTATACTATACTTATACTAAGTAATTGATGGCACATGGAAGTGTACCTGTGCTTTAGACCAGTACTGCTATGTGTCAAGTAATAAATTCTCTCAGGTTGTAGCAGTGAAGGCTGAGATTGCCTCTTTGAGCAGATTACAGTAGTAAATAAAATGTTTTTACTGCCCACTTCTGTGATTTCACTGAAATCAGTAACTATTTCTGGAAGAAATATTACTAAATAAAAATATTGCCTGCACTTGGTGTGAAAGGTTTCATTTGAATGGTTTTTCACTGGTTGGATATAGGAAGAATTCACAGAAAGGGTGATTAGACATTAGAATGTGCTGCCCAGGGAGGTGGTGGAGTCACCGTTCCTGGAGGTGCTTAAGGAATGACTGGACGTGGCACTCAGTGCCATGGTCTGGTTGACATAGTGGTGTTCAGTCATAGGTTGGTCTCAGTGATCTCAGAGGTCTTTTCCAAACTAATTGATTATGTGATTCCATATTTCCCATGTGGAAAAGAAACTGAAACACACTCTGCTATAAAATGTGATTTCAAAATTCTGAAAGGTAGAGGCACATTGTGACTAACTGCAGAAATAACTTCCCTAAAAACTGATCCCGCCAAACTGGAATACCTACCCAGTTACTCATGGTGTTGCCCTGAATTCCCTCTAGTCCAAACAAATCATGTAGTCAATTACACCCGTAACTTCTGATGAGATCCTCCTTAGCTATTTGTGATCCATGAAATGGTTATGGAACAGAAGCCTCCGTGTGTGGCCAGATCCTGAGCATGCACTAGATTTTAGTTGGAGCCACGTGTAGTTGTCTTTTATTGCTCTACTTTCCTTCTCCATCACTAGCTACTGTGAAATGGGCAGAAGAGGAAGGAAGAGTGATTGTGGTCTTGGTAAGTCACAATTCAGCATTTCATGTGCAAGGCCCAACTCTGCAGGCACTGCCACCATCTGTGAAAACACAGACCTGCAGCAACACTGCAGTTGCACTCATGAGGGAGTGGTTTGCTGCAGGAGGAAAGAGCCAAAACTCTCAGTAAGTTTGAAACAGCAGAAGGCCAGAGAATAACTGGCTATATACATACCGTGGAACTTCTGGGTTTTTTTAACTAAACCTTTTATAGTTCTAATTGATTTTCCTGATCTTCTGGCAAATAGCAGTCTCTCATTTCAAGCCCATTGATGACAATGGAGCCACATAAGCAACAGGCTATGTTAAAAATCCATTAGCACAGCAGAGAGGACATTAAATCCCTCTGCTGAGGACAGACTGTTCTTTTGTTCTGTAACACTTTTTCCACATTTTCAGCAAGTTCACAGCCCTGGTCTTAATTTCACATCATAGTTTTTGTTCACATATTTGATTTGTGTTTTCCAACTCCTCTATAATGGTACAAGGCCCTTGAAAGATAAAGGTTTTGGCACATGTAAGTGGCCCTAAAAAATTCAGCTTCTTTATCAAAGCATTTCAAAACATAGAAAAAAAAGGCTGCAACAGGATGACTTTTCATTTCAACACGTGTGAGACCACAGGTGCAAATAACCTGAGCCTGTCAAAATGGAGATCTTGTTTGAAATCTGACTTTCATCATCTTCACCTCAAGAAGAATTGCTGAAGATGCCGTGTTTACTAATATTACTGAGACCAAGATCAGCCATTGATCTATGCTTGTCCTCATTTGAGACAACACATCGTTTAATTTCTCCATGTTCCCTTGTCCTGTTCAGTTCTGGTACCACCACCTCCCATAGGCAAGTCTATGCCTATCTTCTCTGAACTATTTTCTTTCTCAGCAAAGCAGGCTGGTGCAAAGGCCTACAAACACAGGCTCATCAATCTTGAAACTTTTCTAGAAATGTAGGTTTTGGTGTGTCAGTGCCAGTTTGTTCAGAGCAAAGAGTATTAGACATGATTTAGCATGTTTAGTGTTTAGAGGACTGGGACTTTTTCTTTCAATAATAGCTGTTAGTTTATTTACCATGGCATTCCAGCATCCTAATTAACATTTAGATGATCATAAACCTGGGATGATATTTTAAGAAGTGCGGAGGCGGATATTTCCTTTCAGAGATAGACTTTTATAGCAAAGCTGCTGAATATGTGAAAAGTGCATTTCAAAAAAACTTCTTGTGGCCAAATTTTTAAAAGACTTTATTTTAGCAGGGATATTTTTCATCTCTATAATAGTCTTGCAGAAAAACCTGCCTATTACTGCCTCATTTTTTTCTCAGCATGTCATTTCTAAAGAAAACTATGTCACTAGGAAGTCAGTTCTAATTTTATGCACTGTTTTATAGCCTGCCTACATGCAAGGCAACTTTTCTTGCTATTTAAACATTGGATATTGTTATGGAGAAACTGGGGTAGGCACTCAAATGGACCTACACCTCTCAGTGACATATAATCTAAAATTCATTCATTTGACAGGATAGATGCCATGGTAGGATATCAAGTCCTGTTCTACAGAACATAAATATACAAGTCCCGGCTTCTCTCCCATTTGGTTTAGATTGACACAAGATGGACTCAGGGGAACAGGACACTTCAGCCTGTCAAGGTGTCAGGTCCAGACCTGGCAGCTTGTGCTGGTGTTCTTCCTCTAGCTACATGTTGTTGGACATCCCTGTACAGTGTACCTCCATCCTAAGAAGTTACTGATTTGACACACCCTAAACTCTGAACATTTTGAACCAGCAGATTTAACTGTAAAAAAAAAAACCAAAAAAAAAACCCCACAAATTAATGTTTTAAAAATCCCATTACTAAAGAGTAAAACCTTTGAAGTCAATCCCGTTCTGCTATTATTCATGAAAAAATCCTAAATAAGACTTTTATGTAGTTTTCTCTGTGTGTTTTGAACTTCTTCACTCTCTGTGGTTGTTATTCAACAATAGAGTGCTTTTGCCATAGTGTTCAAATAACTGAAAACTATCTAATCAGGTCAAAAGAGAAGGGTACTTCTAAAGTTCAATTTCATCTCCTTACAAAAGGAAAAGGGATATTTTTGAATAGTCAAAATGACAATGACAAGAACTGCCATAATACATTTTCTTTGGGTCAGTTAGGAGAAATATCCAGCAAACCACAAAATTAGTTTGTCCTCTTCTTACTGATTTTTTGAATAATCCATCTAGTCCTGTATTAAGCAGTAGAAAGTGCAATGGTGGGTTTACTAATAGTACTGGTAATTTTATGTGAGGTGAATATTTCTGTATCAGTCAATGTACCTGGCAACTCTGTGTCCATCAGTTTGAATTATCAGTCAGGCATCAGACGGCAGTGACTTCCAGTGTTCTGCCCTCCAGGGTGGCTGGGGAAATCTGGGTTCAGACCTTGATCTGTGGCTCACCTGAGGATCTACACCTCTGTCCTCTCCACAGTGTCAGCTGGGGCAAGTGATGGGGCAGCACCAGTTAAAAAAAACAAGCAGAAGGATGCCAGGTATTAGGACAGAGGGTAGTTCCCAGGGTGGCAAGAGGCACTCCAGGAGGCTGGAGGCCAAGGAAGGGCAAGAAAAGGACTGCCCAGCTCATTCTTACAAACCTAATGATTTTGATGAACTAGGGTCAAGATTTTTAACTTTAAAGATCTGGATGTCTCGCATAGAAAATGCCATTCTCCAATCTCCTCACTGCTCTTGATTGAGATAGAGCAGGGGCAGGAGGAATGCTTGTCCAGCAGCAGCCAGCCACAGGGGCAGGAAGTAGCTACAGAGGAATTTTTAAAAATAGTCATCTCTTTCAGTATGAGAGCTTTTATGCAAAACCAATTAATTAAAAATGAAGAAGGGGGCAGGAGAGGAGCGTGCACAAAGGCTTAGAGATAACTGCAGGGGAACCAGTGCCATTTCAGGAATTTCCTCCTTCTAAGGTGACATCCTAAACCCTTCACTGCTACAATACTGGCCCAGCTTGTTTAAAACTCTCCATTTCCCGAAATTTTGGCATGGATGCAGCTTCCTTGTGACACCTGTAAATGTATTTAGGGAGAAAGGGGCAAGGCACTCACTATTTTTATGAGCCTCTTAACAGCAGAAGTTGAAGTTTTATGAAAAATATGTAATTTTAAATGTATTTTTGAAAGTTTTAATCAAAACAGTTTCTGACTGGTGTGTTCCTCCCAGCTGGAGTGATAAAAAATTGTGGTTGGGTCATAGCTGGATTAGCTGGAGGTGACAGCCTTTCTGTGTCTCTTTCCCTTCCTCTTTCTATCTTTTATAGACCTGAGTCTTTTCATCCTCTCTTTTTTTTCCCCACTTTAGCGTAAGTGCCTAATATAGTTATCTTTATACAGTCAGCATACCATCATGTTGATACCAACGTCTGCAGTTTTCTTTGAAATTTCTCCAGGCTGTAGGGCTTGTTCTCCCTCTCCAGCTATTAATCTTATGTTGAGTCTTGGAACAATGCAAAAAACATCAGCCAACAGTGCTGTGGCCATAGCTGTGCTGGCCAAGAGAATGATACAGGTTCCCTTTGCATGTGTGTGACAAGCAAATTCTCATTTGCATTCCTTCGGATAAATGTGACTTTCCAGAAATGCGCAGTAGTTACTAAATTACTTTTATAGGAGACACACACATAAAGAGCTGGAATCAAATTCTGCCCTGTTCCTTCTGCCTTTCTCTGCCTCCAGGTATTTCCATTCACCTATATTGAGGTGTTCTGTTTCCATTTAGGCTTCCTCCAAAAAAAGGCTTAGATTTACAAAACTGATGTAGTGTGTCCTTTTAGTGGTATTTAAGGTCACATTATCAGAACAGTTTAAGATTCAATTTTCCATGACTGTTCTGGAGAACCGAGCCACTGGTTTAGGTATTCAAATGGGAGCTGACCCAGTCACAGAGTATTTCTAGCAAGGTGTTATTAAACATGACCTGCTTCTCAAAACAATGCATCCTTCCAGAGCTAGGTGCCTGGATATATGACCTGATATCTGAATAAAATGTCTGGGCAGAACCTCATTTGAAAGCTTATTTAAGAACTGCTCAGATATTCTGGCATGAAATGTCCTCATTTGTTTCCAGTGAAATAATGTTTCATTTATCACTTTTGTCACTTTTTTTTTTATGTGTTTGCAAAAGGAATACCAGCCTTTACAGAGTGGGAGATAATCTATACATTAATAAATGGCACACAGAGGACATCTGTGCAAATGTCTGTGTGTTTTATTCCCTATATGAATTTCAGTACTAAATTAACACTACTCCATTCACTGAAGAGGACATGTCCAGTGTTCATGGTTAAATGCTAGCACATGGACCAAAATAATATTAGTGCAACCTCTGACCATTTTACCCCTTACTCCCTCAAATGAGATCCGTCTCATACAAGTTTTGGCAAGAGACGAAGACAGTTATCCCATAGAAAAGTTCATTAGGCTATTAATCACTTGGAATAAGGCTAATGTGGTACGCAAGAGATAATGCTTAAAGACACACACTGACTGAGGAAAGTAAAAAAGAAATATTGAAGAGAACTGCCCATTCATCGAACACTGCCCATTCTGTTCAGTGAATGAAGTAGTGTGCCTTGAGTAAAAATAATGAAAATCTCATCCCTAGACTGCAATCAAAAAGTGACTGAGTGGAACTTTGTTCTGGCCTGCTCAGTATAAAACAATTGGCTTAAGTAACCTTAGTAAGGGTCTTTGGAGAAGAGGGTGGGAGAGATGATTACTTTTTGAAGGTAATAGCAAAGAGTCCATCAGAACTGTTAGTCTACTCCCCCGTTTGATGAAAACCAGATTAAAAAGTAGTTAGGTTACTCCAATTGTAGCTTAACAATTAAGACTTTAGTTTCTTTATTTCTGATCCACCACAGATTGAAATTATTCCAGGTGGGCTAAGACATATCAGTGAGTATTGTAACCCAGTAGATTCCAGCTTTGCTTTAAGGTTGGTGTAGGGGAATATCTGCTGGCGGGAGTAAACAATAGGCTGCAATCAAGCCATCAGCTATTTAGGTGGACAGGAATCAAGCTAGAGAGCAAAGGTCAGGCTTGCAGGTCATCAGAGTGTGTTCAGCAGAAGTCCCTGAGGAGAGTGTGTTAGTGTCCAAGGCTTCACTAATTGGAACACTGCACGTTCCAGACACTGCTGTGACCAGCTCATATGTGAACTCTCTCCTTACTCTTCCCCTGCCCCATGCTTCAGTCTACAGAAGGATTAAGCCAGTGGAAATAAGCACACCACAGAGAGGCTTTCAACTTCAAACAAGCCCTGGTACCCTATGGCAGTGAAGTGAAATCATACAGATTCTCCTCAAATAGTCTGCCCTATTGTGGTGTTGTTGCTATTCCTATTTTTATTACTACCTTTGTCATTGTCAATTTTTTTTTCACTTTTATGAGTCATTAATACCACTTATTTTCTACTATTTAATGCATGTTCACACCAAGTTCCTAACTTTCTTATATTCTCTGAGGGAATTTATTGGAAAGTAATGTTTCAACACATTGCTATACCCTGTGCCACTACTTTAGGCGTAATGAAATAACTCTTATACTGGTCCATGACTGTAGAACTCTCACTGTACTCACTCAGCTTTAAATAACTTCCTTGCAAGATCCATGTTCTGCCTGCTTTCTCACTATTTCAAACTACCAGATGCCTTCCAAAACCAGCCCCATTCAGGCATCCATGAAGTCAATGAACTTGTTTAAATGGGAGGCCAGAAAGTGATGCAAGAGTTCAAACCCTGGTCTCATTTACACCTACACTGAATTTGATCTCCATGATGTGAGCTGTGATTGTGCCTCAGTTCTGAAATTCAGGAACTTTTTGATCAGATACTTTGCCAATATTTAGTTGTCTAATTCTTGGCATGCTACAGTTTTGAAACAGCTTAGCCATAGTTTTCTCTGAGATGGTTTGATTTAGTGTAATGGGGATAAGAAACTGAAGAAGAAAGAATTATCCTGCAAAAGAAAAGATATGTCTTGTCGAAATGCCATTTTCAGAGCTTGAGATATGGGGTTAAGTGTAAATACAGCATAAATGCTTCTTCTCCAAGCCCCTTAGTTACTCCTAACTGGGAGGCAGGGACATATATGCAATTTTTTTTCCAAGTTAGTCCCACAGTAAACCAAGTGGTTAGAAGGGACTTTTTGTAGACTCAAGTATGTGACTGAAATTCTTTTCCTGTCTTTGAAGCCACTTCTTAGCTACCCACATGTAAAATATGGCATTCAGCAATGGAAATACAGTGTTGTTCTTTTGTAATTGTCTTATTCATTTTCACATGACCACAGATTTCTCTTCTGATAAAGCTGGGGTTTGATTTTTGAAAGCAGCACAGATGTTTCACATTCCTTTTGCACATCATTTGGACACACAGTTGTTTTGACAAATGCGTATCTTCTGCGATCACATGGTTATAACATGTAAGGACCGATATCCACCTTGAAATGTTAACACTAAGATGGCTGGAAGAGCATACCACAGCCAGAAGAAAGGACCGTGAGACTGTCTGTCTTTTCACAGCTGATTCTTAGGAGTAATTTGGTAAAGTAAGAGTTACGCTACTACAGACCAGCGTGAGAGGAGAATTAGACCCAGTGTAAGCACTGACGTGTTGCTTGGGCCAACTGTGATGTCATTTTCCTTTTTTCATTCTGCCCTATAAACATAATTAAAAACTGTGGGGGGACTACTGTTTTCCCAGTGCCAATTGTTGATCACCAGGAAGGGTGATTCAGCATTTCATCATCAGTAATAAAAGCACAAAGCCGCAGAAGTCAATATTGGTTTGAGCATGTGTAATTGAAAAGAAACTAAAACTGAAAAATCCTCACAGCACACTAATCCAAGTGCAACCATGCAGGAAAAAGAAACCAAACAAAGAGGGATGTGTTATTCTAGTAAATCCTGTGTTTGCTAGGAAAAAAGACCTCAGAAAAAAGGCTAGATGTCTGCACATGCTGACAGGAGGCTGAAAGGGGACAGGTAGGCAAGAGGTGGGGAGCAGGAACTAACCCCACTCCATGGAAGTCCCTGGGACACGCTCCACACTCAGCTCCATTCAGTCCCCATCTCTCCAGCAGTCTCTATAGGAAGGTGGGGAGGATCTCGGTTCCCTATCCTACAAGAAGCACACAAGTGAAACATCTGAGCCTGGCTCACTGCAGCCACCCACGGCTACTTCAGCCTGCCTTATCTGTCTTGAAGGTGGCCACTTCTGACACCTCTTCCTCTGAAAGTGGAACCCAAGGCTTGGGTTTTGGCACCAACTTGATGAAACCTTCTCTGAAGTGCTTCTTGCAGACTTAGCATTTCACTTAATGAAACTGGCAGCATGTACATGGTGTTGACAACTCAAATAACCAAGAGCTACAAGAGTACTTTCAGATGCAGGATCCTTCTGACTAATATTGCTGTCATGTCTGACTAATGAAGGCTGATTAAAATGTTGAGAGTTTTTTAGGGTTTTTTCACTACCTTATTTCTTACTCACTCTCGCAGTAGATGATAATGAACGGACATGTTTTTTACTCATTCCCTTTATACAGTCCTGTGGGGATAAAAGAATTACTTCAGCACCACTGCTTCTGCACAGTTTAGGAAGTGTTATGGTTGTATGAATAGGAGGGACTGTTCCTGCCTGGAAGCAAGCAGACATGGGTCTGTCATTTAAGAGTAGGTCTACACTGAAGATAATGCAGAACTACTGTTGGCCAAGTGGGAGACGTCTGTTTCTGTAAGGCAGAATTTCTCCTGTAACTCCCCTACCTGTGACACAGAACTTTTCCACTGCCAGTGAAGGAGAGCACGGTCAGACTCACGGCATCCTCACTGCCTCACACAGGGACATGCAAGGAGCCCTTCCTGCACCCTCTGAGCACTGGCCCACGGTGGTGAGTGCAGCAGTCCCTGGGCACAGTTGTCAGTATTGTTTTGAGCATGTGTAATTGAAAAGAAACTAAAACTGAAAAATCCTCACAGCACACTAATCCAAGTGCAACCATGCAGGAAAAAGAAACCAAACAAGCAGGGAATTGCAAGGGAGCTGGCTCAGCCCTCTCACATACCCCTGGAGCTACCTCTCACCCACAAAACCTGGGCTTCCACTGATGGCCCGTCTCCCCAGGGCAGCTCCAGAGCCTGGATGCTCCTTCAGTGGCTCCCTCTTTGCTGCCCAACCATTCCAAGGCCTTTCAAAATAACAAAGGGATTTTGCTTCATGTTCATGAGGCAGAGACATTGCTGATAAGATTATCATATAGCAGAGCGTGATCCAGTATATAAATATTTCTGAAGGCAGCAATAGCCTCAGAAAGGACTTGGGGAAGAAGTGCCTAAAATAGAGGGGCTATATAGAAAATGCGTGTATAAATGTGCATTTTTAAAAGTAGGTAAGGTGAAGAATGCTGTCAATATTTGCTCTGCTGCAACTGACCACATCAGTTCTTTCAGGTCACTTGCTTAAATGCATGGAAACTATTGATTTTGTCTAATTAAATCATTCCCATGCATTTCACAGGGACAAACGCTAAGCACGGACTGCGCTGTAAGGCTTGTAAGATGAGCATCCACCACAAGTGTGCAGACAGTATTGGACAGCAGCGTTGCATGGGCAAGCTGGTAAGTGAGCAGCTCAAGGCAGCGAGAGAAGTGGGAGGCTCCAGTTTGTGCTGGAGCCACCTCCTTTGTGTGCCTGAATCCCAGGCGTGCATTTAGCTGGTGCATTAACAGAACCCAGACCAGATCACTTTACTGAGGCGGGAAAAGTAAAGCCAGGTCACGCCCTGTTATCTGTTTGGGCAATTGCTGCTACACAACAATCCAGACAAAAACAAAACGCAAATCTGGTCTGCTTTGTGGATGTGAGAATACAGTTACAGAATACAAATTTAGCAAGCTAACGGAATTAATTACTTTGATCTAAACTGTGCTTGCTGTAGTGTAAATCTCTCAAGGAATGCTATAAATTGATCATAGTATTTCAGTGGAGTTTAACAAATGATAAATCCTTCAAATTACATTTTATTGTTTTCTCCACTGTTAAGACTTGAAGAAAAAAACATAATTCATCTTAAAAAGAAAACGAAAGGATATTTCACAGCAAGACACTACAGAGTTTGAAGCAATCTCTCAGCAGGAGAGGCTGGGAGGAGCCTGCCACTGTATGGACACAGCACTTTAGGGCCTGGGTTGCCTTTTGAGCAGCAAAATCTCATGACTGGCAATGGCAGTGCACTGTCACTGAGACAATTCTAACCCACCTTGTTGACTTTTATGAGAATAAGGTTCTTATTGGTTAATTTTGGAAAAAGAGTTTGGAAAAATGACCATTTGGAATATGAAAACTAAATATGTATATTCATGTTTCAGATGTTCTCAGATTTATTGCAAGTTGAAAAATTTATTGCACTTGAGACAACTATGAGCTAAAAACAGTTTCACTGTGTTAAATGATGGAAACACGCAAGCATTGACTTCAAAAGGGCTACAAACCCCACTTTTCACTGGAAACATCTTATCTCTCCAAGAGTGTTCACTGAAAGCTGTTGTTGTTTGTACCCCTGAGGCAAGACTTTACGTATCTAAACCATAATTGTAGTTCTAGTGTAAGGCATTCTGGTGTAGGAAGTTGGTCTGTGAGGAGCTGAATGGCCCCATTGCAAGCCCCAGACAAGGCAAACATTACATCACATCAATTGATTCATATATTTCTTGATTCCAGCCTCAGCTCTAGTTTACAAAAACAGAGAAGTAGAGACCAGCTTTACATCAGGAAGTTGTCAGCAAAGCCACACAAGTTTTGTGAGCTCCTGCTCTGTCTGAATCCAGCTTGGGGGTAAACCAAGGCCGAAGAATGTGGAGTTTATTCCTCTAAGAATCCAAGTTTATCACTCCTTCTCAGTCTTTACTGCAGCTCATTACCTAAAGAACTACTTGTCTATCAGGTTTTGATGTACACTGAGCAGGGGATATGGAAAATATGCACATCCCTGTGAGTCTTTTCCACTTCTCCCTGTGACTAGAAGATCTCACAGTCTGCAGACATTAGAAATCTGAGAGATCATTTGTGAATCTCCAGTGCCTTGAAGGACATTTGCAAAGATGCTAGCACATTCATTTTGAGTACTAAGCATTTGCCTGAGTTGAGGAATTAAATAGAGAATTAGCACAAAATGTTTAACCTTCTGAGAATGTTTTTTAGAGTGGCATAGGACATCATATTTGCCATATTGTGTTATTCTTTAATTGCATAACTTGAGTGGTTATAGTGCATTTCTCTACAAGTAGACACTGAGAGGATATCTGGTAACAGCTTGGAGCATTTTTTGACCTTACAAGACAAAAAAAAAAAAAAAAAAAGCAGTCAGTCAGCAGCAAACCTTAGAAAACCTATAGAAAGGTTCTAAATTCCTTGGATTTCACAAGTGCATATATAGGAACATGAGGGTGGGGAAGGATAGTTGCGTGTTTAACAAATGCAAAACAATGCAAATTCACATTATATAAGAACAAAGGGAGAGAGGAAACTTCCCAGAACCTCTAGTGATTCAGCACTTCTGCTGCAATTAATTAGTGCTGCTTTTGTGTAAGACAAAAGAAAAGGGGAGCTGAACATGAGCCCCTCCTTCCACGTAAATACGGGAAATTGTTTTTTTCCAGGAGAAAAATCAAATAAATCTCTGATCTCTATAAACTTCAGAGTGACTGAACAACAGGAGGCAAATTCCCAGACTCACCACGCTGTTCCACCATCAACCAAAGGGCTGAGGCTATTTCTACTTCATCAATCAAGGCAGCAATGCACTTCACTTGTTTTTGCTTTTTCTCCCTCCAGCCAAAGGGATTTCGACGGTACTACAGCTCACCGCTACTCATTCATGAACAGTTTGGCTGCATCAAAGAAGTGATGCCTATTGGTAGGTTTTGATTGCTTTTCCATTCAGTCTTCCTTTGGCAGTGCTCTGCACCAGCAGCAGCAGACTTCCAGCCGTGGTATTTACCCTCAGCAGCTTTCCAGCTCCTTTCAGTGACTGGATGTCCTTCTGCCATCTCAGGAAAGGACCACTCCAAAGATACAAAGCTGGAAGAGGAGAGGGTGTGTTTATTGTGTGTTTCACTCAAACCCCTGTATACATCCCTCTTAGCAATTACCCTGGGTATAATAACAACTACCTGAGATCAAGGTCGGAACTTAGACATGAAGAAACACTGGAATATTGAAGTAAAGGTCTGAGCTGGGAAAAAACAGATCAAAAAAGTGTGAGGCATTCACTCAATTCACATTGAGGGATGTCAGTAGGTTCCTGCTCTTTTTCATCCACATTTCTTACTTTCCTCATATTTTTCTTTATTGATCATGTCTACACATTGTCTGAGTATTTGAAAGACCAGTTTTTCCTCACTGTAATACTAAACTCCTGAAAAGAAGCATTTTGAAATTGAGAAGTTACGTTTATTCTTGAAAATAATTTTCCCCACCAGTACTCTAACCAGGCAAGCCTGGAAGTGCAAAAAATAAAAGCCAAAACTAGGCAGTCAGTTTAAAATTACTTGTCTGACGATTTGCATTGTTATTTTCAACAGTTAAAAAAAAATATTGAATTACTAGGATTTCATTCTAAGTTTCTCTTTCTAAGAAACACCCATTGTTTTTATCAGAAGTAATAGAAACATTTTTAACAAACTCTGGCTAGCAAATGAGGTATGCTTTGCTCTAATTGAAATCCAAAATCTCTTGTATTTTCTCAGTACTTTGGCTAAAATTTCCCTCCTTCTACACAGTGCTACAAGTGTGTTGTACTCTACATGTCTACTGCCCTGTGTCACGAGGGAAATTGAGGTCTAAGAGTGCAGTGTGTTAAAGGTAGTTCAAAGTGACTTTGCTTGTGCCCATGGAAGACATCCATTTCTCTTCCGTGGAAGATGATTTTTGTGGCTAGCTGTGAGGGAGAGGTACTGTTGAGAGCAATCCAACAAGTCACTGGCGGAGACAAACATGGATTAGAACCTCCTGGTACTTTATATTCCTTACCTCAGTGTAGACAGCACCAGTGGTGATTAGAGGAGAGTGGCATGTGAAGAGAGACAAGGCAATGGCTGAGAATTGAAGAGCCTGTGTGAGAGGAGGATGATCTTTATGAGAGTAGAGAGGCAGCAGAAAATTGATAGCAAAGGCCAATTCCACTAAGTTCATCACTCACTTTTTATCAGGATAGTCTCTCAATTTGTGTCTAAGCACACAACCCAACATGCTGGTAGAGGAAGGCATTCCCTCAAGAGAAGCAGGAACATGACCAGAAATATCTTCAGGGTATTGACACATGTTTTGCTCCTTCTGTTGCAGCCTGTGGAAATAAGGTTGACCCTGTGTATGAAACCCTCCGCTTTGGGACTTCTTTAGCCCAGAAAACCAAAAAGGGAAGTTCTGGAAGTGGGTCTGACTCTCCCAACAGAAACTCTGTAAGTATCCCATGTCTTTTTTCCATTTTCTTTCTGGAGGAGCAACAGATATTCATTCTCATGAGTTTGTATCAGAGTTCACAAAACTTGTATTTCAAACTATTAAAAAATCTTACTCTCAGCTGCCATATTGAGACTAGAAAACCTGTTATTTTTGCAAACTCAGGTTTTAAGTATCTTTTAGATGACGCTTGAGAAAAAGAGAAAAGTACTAATTAAATGAATAAATTGTTTCTATCAGATTGGAAAAGGAATTGTTAATCTTTTTATTTTGCATGTCCATGTAGATGTGTAACAGAGACATTTAGATGTCTTGCAGGAGTAGATGCAACTGCCTGTTGTTGACGGTGGGCATTTGCCCTTCATACAAGCGATAACAATGGGTTGAAGTCCTCAGAGCCTAGATTTAAAAGTGCAAGATCCACAGTACAAGCCCAGCCAAAATTCAGCCACTGCTACTGCAGCAAGGAAGTGGACTGACACCTCCACGCCTGTCCAATGTAAAATCACAAAGGGAGGCATTCAGATTTGGCCTTCTCTCACCAAAACCCAAATACAGGCAGGTGTGCTCAGGTTGTTGTCTCCAGACAGGGGGATTTTCACCTCATGTTAATGTTTGTTATTGACTCTCTCCTATCATAAAAGTCACTTTCTTCAGGACCATGACAGAAGAGCTGGAGAAGGACAAGGGAATTATAGTTCACTTAGCCCTGCCTTTGTTATATCCATACCTGGTTCAACATAACAATTACCAAATTCTTCCTTACAGAAATGGTTATTTCAACAGTATTGAGATCGATGACGTCAGGAGCTCCTTCGTGGTGTTGAAAGTACTTTTCATATCCTCAGCCTCCCATAAAAAGGCATTTACGCCTATGTTTGAGGTTCTCTTTCTTTCCCAAGAGATACTTGCCACTCCCCCCCTCCACCGCCAAAAGAAAATAATACTTTTTTTTAAATCACACCTGAATACACTGGAGGCTAAAGCTGATAGTCCGTTCTAAAAATCAGACCCACATTACCTGACAATCTCTTCTGCCCTCACCTCAGAATAAAAATCACTGGGCATAGAGACATGATGAGACTTAGTCTCCAGGCTTCAAAGCAAATATTTACACGTCTAATTTCAGGTCATGCTAATATCTGTATATGTTTGGCCCAAGATTTTCCTGACGTTTAAATGTATTCTCATTCACATGGCTGAAATGTAATCTCAGGTGTTATAGGCGGACTCTAAACAGACATCAATTCATGTCGGTGGGAAAAACAGACAAATTTAAGCAAGAATTAAGTGAAGTCTGCAAGGGATTTATTAAGGGACATGTCCTCTATCCCCCCCCACTTTGTGCCCTAAAAGGAATTTGGTAATGTCTATTCTTTTTTAAAACCCAAAGTGACTCTACCACCTGTCACATTGTGATTACATGTCTTTCTTTCAGTTATTTAATTTACTTTGAAACAAAATTTCTACAAATGTAATTATTGCTTTCTAAATCAATAAGCATTATGTTAAATTATAAATGACAACTCAAGCACAGAAATCACTAATGCTGTGTCAGCTTACCCTATGGAGCTGATCATAACTAGGTGGGGTGTAGGTGTAGAATTAGGAACACACATTCATTATGGGAATTTCTCCAGGGCATTGAAGCTGAGAGAGATAATAACATGTGTCAGCATACAAGAAATAGGATACATTAGGGAGATGAATAAACAGACTTGGGACACCATAAATATTGACAGTTCAAGCCTGTGGACTGAGACAAGGATAAAAACCAGGGCAGAAACAATCCTGAATCAAAGGATGGGGCCATGGAGCTTTAAAACTGGTATGTGTCCTGGGAGTAGGCATTGACCAGTGACCACAGAGCCGTTAGAAGCACATGTGTAGTTGTTAATGCGTGGGCAGTAAGTCCTTTCCCAATAATCCTCACTTCTGGGTTGCTCTGCTCCTCTCCAAGGAGAAGCAGCAATGCACATGTGAGGCTGTGGTGTGCCCCAGCCCTGGGAGCTGGAATGTGCTTCAGGGTTCTGCCATGTCATCAAACTAGGGACACCAGGGACAAGGTGACACCTGGGATAACTACTCCACCTCACAGGTGGGGTCCAGGCTGCCCAAGGCCTCTCTCTGGGTCAGCGCAGCAGAGCTGCTGCTGCTGAAGGTGGTTAAAAGCTCAGGTGACTGGCCTAGGAACTGTACCTTGCCCCTACAGCCATTGAGCTCTCAGACTGCATGCAGTTCATGTCTCTACACAGAGTAGAGGCAACCGCCTTCCTCTGAAGTAGCCAAGGTATTTTTAACACGACTGAGCTGTGTGAACGTACTCACTGTGATTTTTCCGCCTGAATTCTGCATTTCCCATAAAGGAAAGTGGCCATATGCTCCAGATTTACTACCTACTGCTTGCTTCAAAACTGTGCTTCTGCAACCCACATTTATACAGAAAGGCACTTGAGGTGATGTAAATGTGCATCTAGTCCTTGTTAGTTTTTCATAGATCAGCTGCTCTCAAAATCGGCTTTGCACCTCTATCATTTCAGTTAGACCATTTGTCATTTGGTTCTTGAGGGAAAAATCATTAAAGGTAACTGAGGTTACCTCAGAAGGTTTTGGATGAGGTATGTACTGAAGAGACAGTCACTACACATCCTATATGCAGTAGTACCCAACCAAATAATAATAATTGCCAATCAGCAATTACAGAGCTAGTCTATGAAGACCGAGGAACGTGTAGCAGTAAGCTGAAAAACAGCTGGGACTTACTGTTTCAACAAAGCCAGTCTTTCTCTTCTCTACCCATAGTTGTGCTCTACACTGGCTCTGTGTTAACATTGCTATTGCAGTGCCTTCTCATTCTGGAGTGACTCGTTTGGACAAAATGCAAGACAAGCATGACCTGCTGCAAAAGGCTGAGTCTAGAAACAAGGAGTAAGAGAGAAGTAGAAGGTTCTTAAGATAGCAAGGGAAACAAGATAGCCTGTGGCACAAATCTACTTTCAACCTCTTTGTTCATTAGTTTCCTTGGATGGAGAAGTAGCTAGGAAAGTACTCGACAGGAGAAATTGTGAAAGTGCTTTCTAAAAAAAGCTTTGTTGTCAACACTAGTAAAAGGAAAAAAACCCAACAGCATATAAAATCTATAAAGCTGTATAAATTCTGCTCCCTGAACAAAAGCAGTGAATGTTCCTATGATGCAGGCATAGGTCTGCAAAGCAATGGAGAGAGCTATGTGTACAGTACAATTATAAAATATCATAAATAATGAAATTAAATCCTTCTTGTGACGTAAAATCTATTAACTAGAAATAAATAAAATTTAGCAGCATGTAAGTATTTAGAGTTACTCAGATTAGAGAAAATACCTGACTCAAGTTCAGTCTTTGGGGTTTTTATGGTTATCAAAGATGCGGAGAGTTCAGTAACTGAAGTTTTGTTAAGCTCAGATTCGGACAGAGTTGTTTGGAGCAGCTCCTGGTTCCTGTTGGGCTATAAAAGGAGAAGCTGACTACCCAAACAAGGAATCTGGTGCCTTATGCAGAGTATGCTTCTGAGGCTTAAGATTATGTCATCCCACGTTTTCCTACACCCTGGAACATTGGGTCCCTAATCATGATTGACATTAATATGGTAAAAAGAAGAAATCATAGTAATTCTAACAACACTTAGGTTTCAATTTCCCTAACCATACTGGCCAGATGACTGTTTTAAAAGAAAGTGAGGGCAGATATTTAAAGACTGACTTTATCAACTCCGTTACACTCCAGCTCTTTCTTTTACAGCATTTTAACAGAATTAAAATGACCCTTACATTACAGTTATTTTACTGAATAATGTATTCTGGGCTAATATATTGATAGTCAGTAGTTTCAGCTAATGTCCAGTCTCCTTGGTAGATAGCTATTTAGTAGACCTGCAGAATCTGCAAATTCCCTCAAGTCCTTTATATTTTGTACAGAGAACCACATTGCTTAACATAATCCTTTGTTCCTTAACTTTCACTTCATTTTGTAATGCAGAAATATTTTACAGTCCAGACTGCAGACTTAGTCTGGAGCTTTTTTCTGGGCTTTCACTGTTCCCTGTGCAGTAAGTATGTGTTGTGCATCACCAGATCCAATGTTTTCTTCAATCCCACTAGGCCGACTTTCTCTGCTCTGATAACAAGTACTCCGTTTCCCAAAGACACTTGCTGTGGTTTTATTTCACTTCATCACTCGCTTTTTCTGACTTACCCCGTTTCATTTGCTCTTTCTGTCCCTGCAGACAGCTGACCTGGTAGAAGTTCCGGAGGAAGGCAATAGCTCTGCAGGCACCCTTGACATAAGCAGGAAACGCAGCAACAGCGGTGAGTGCTGCCAGGCCAGCAGGTGCCACAGGCCTTCAGGTGCAAAGGCCTGTGTACAGCCTATTTCAGGTGGGGCTTTATGGCATGTCCATGTTTTAGCAGCGTTCTGGTTCTCAAAGCAAGAGGTGAGTTGCTGCAAGAGTTTGGGTAATGCTTTTTGCCATTCAGATGAAATGAAAGCCACCAGTTCTCTTAATTTGGTGTGTCCAGAGATGCCACTGGACAAGGTTCAGGTCCATTCCCTATCTTCTTTCTTCACTGGAGGAGCACGACTGTAAACTAACCACTTAACACACTACAGTTCCACACTGGCAAAGTGGAACAAAAATAATACTTTCTTTGTTTTCCATATGTTTGATTTGTCTGCATGAGTTTGTATACCATAACCTCTTTGGGATAGAAGATTATTCATAAAAACATCTATGTGCCTGTAAAATATACAACGCAATGAATTTTGATTACAATTGCAACTTCTCAGTACAACTGTGGTATGTGCCCAGTAATATTAATGGCCCAATTCCTTTACTTGATTTGCAGTACAAAAGTTTTTACAGCATTGGCATGCTGAAATTTGTAGACCATCAAGAGCTTCGTAATGTAGAGCATTGAGAGCTTAGTAAGGAAATCTCAGCCACCAAGGGTTGGTGTTTGTGACCCTGTTCTTGAATTCAGTCATGGTGGGGGAAGTCATAAGAATAAAAGGGTAGCTGCTCAGCACAACTTGAGGCCCAAACCATCAGAGCAATTTCTCTAGCAGCACCTGAAGTCTGCTTTGCTGAGTCTCACAAGACATACTCTACAAAACAAATCACCATGAGCATAACTTTCTTCTTCATAGCCCCCCCAGTATTCCTTACACGCTGCTACCAATTCATGTAGGTGGAATGCCAGCTTCAGCTGTCTGTTCCTGTATTATGCTACCTCCTTATTCCTTTCCTCCCCTTTTGGTCCTGTCACCTCTCCTCACTGTGTTCAGTCATTTCCTTCCTCTCATTTTGTGAACATCTCATCTATGCTATCTGATTTCTCCTGACAATTTTGTTAGGTTTTCTGTCTTGCAAGTGCAAGCTGACCTGACCTGGTTAAAGATAAAAAATTCAGTCTGCATCACATTGTTTAATCCTGCACACCTGAGATTAAATCGACCCTGTTTGAGTTTTCAGATAATTTTTATTTCTTTGTCAGTCAATAGTTTCATTTCTGAAACCCAAAGAAACTTTTTTTCTCTGAGATCTGTATTCACTGAATGCACCGAAAGGCATTCAAGGAACTTGCTTAAAGAGATTAGTTTAAAAACTCAGCATGTGTCAAACCTCCAAATAACTTCCGTGGCACATTAATGATTCCTTTGATCAGCACTGGCTTTTTTACAATCCATCCTTCAGAGGCTCAGTGTATAAATTATGCATCAGTCACTCCAAAAATTTCCTCTTGGTAGATTTTTAATAAACTGCCTGCACTGTTTGCACTAGCTATGGAAATGGTAAAATCCTTTTCAGAGTGTAAAAATCCCTGTTTTTTCCTTTTTTTGTCTGCTGCTGCGAGGGCAAACAGATATGAAAATAGATGGATTTCTGTTGTGTGGAGATATGAACTACATACCTCTATGGTTTTCAGATTCAAGTGCCTCCTATTAATATCCAGACACCTTGAGCTAAACATAGTTTAAAAATTTAACAAATTAAATTCAAAATGTTGTTACAGAGTGATTCATGACTCCTTTTTCCTCAGTCTTCCTCTTTATCAGGCAGTTCCACATTAGTGCCGTGATGACTCAGGTCCATTCCAGTTGGGGTTTTCTGTGTTGGTTTTTTTCTCCTACTAAAATATTGTCTTCTGCAAATAAGAATTTAGGAAAATGCATGTTTGATACTCTTTGGTAAAGGGAAACAGCAGAAAAGACACAGCCTGCAGAAGGGTGAAAGGACCTAGCACATGTGTGGCCTGTAGACTTCTATGTTAACAACTTAAAGGGAAGATCCTATCACTCGGACCCTGGCACACATCCTATGAAGCAAAGCTTCCCAGTTTACAACTGTGAGATGGCATACCTAATTTATAGCCTTTCAGCCTCCTCTAAGCCAGTTACACTCTTTCACTGCTGTGAATTGCTGTATGTAACAAGTCCTGCAAGCCAAAATGTACTTTAAGTGACATTTATGAGCCCGTTATCAACAGTGATTTGAGCACTTTCCCCTTGAGTCAAATATGGGATGTCCTCCCTGCAAACCCAGGTTTGCTTCTCAGCAAGCACAAGGATACAGTCCAGCTGCTTCCCCACCTGCTGCGTCAGCACCACAGTTCATGAGGCCATACATTGCTAACTTGCTTTGTTTTCTGTCACCCAACAGAAATTACGCCAGACATGATGCTGAAATACTTCCACTTCTTCTGGTGAATGACTTTCTGCAAGTCCAAAACACTCCCAGTTACCCAACTCTGTATTCACCAGAACACCTTAAATTTGCCTCCCTAACTCCTTTTCCTCTGGACACGAAAAACAAAGCACAGCAATTTGAGTAGAACTTAAACACTGCCAAACTGTAATAGCAGCCCTTTACAGTCCTTCCTACAGATGTCAGACATACATATACCCCTATACTAACAATCCAGGGAATTAGGGTTATTTCTAAGGTTCTACCTCTGGTACTCGTGACAGTCTGTAGGGTCAGAGTCCCTACAGCATCCCTGCAGTCACAGGACTTGGTGAGGAACGTATTGAGGCCCCAGATCAGCTGCAATCAGGCCAGCTGGGCACAACTTGTGGCATTTTCAGGTTAAATGTGGCAGGTATCAGCTCACGTGCTCTCTTCCCATTCATACATTGAACTTTACAACTATAACATTGTTTTACATTTTATCAGAGAAGAGGTGCTTGTGTGTACTCATGGATGCCTGTCATTTTGTACAAAATTCTTTCTCATGCGTGTCATGGCTGCCGTTCTACTTGTCTTTTATCTGTTACAAGAACACTGTCTTGTTTTTCAATACCCAAGTACATCTCTCTATCAAAGAACCTTACTATTTCCCTCATAAAGCTTCTCCACAGACTCTGTTAGGTTGTCAGCCACAGTGTAGATTTGTCACAGAAATATGTGTTAATGGAAGAAGATGAGCAAGTGAAAGAGCAGATGAGGAACATTCAGAGGGGTGGTGTTCCTTGGACCTTTTTTCCCCCGAATGCATGTAACTGTATGACAGAGAAACAACAAGAAAATGCACTTGGTCAACCTGATACTTTCTACCATTTTGGAGATTCCCAAATTGTTAGACACTACAAAATCTGGCTTCTGCTCAAAGCACCTGCAGAGGTAAATGATGGAAGAAGACACTGATGGTTCTAGCTGCTCAAAGACTCCAATATTAAAATCACATTCAGATTTTATCCGGAAACAAGAAACATCAGGCAGTTCTTAAAATGTGAAGAGGAAATTCAGTCAAAATGATAAAGCTACTGTGGTTTTTCTAGGTAGATAACTGAGGACAGGTATGAGTCAGCTCATTAATCAATTACAGTAGAGAGTAACTGATTATCTATCAGGTATGTTAGGTGCTGTGACTGTTGTCTTATTCCATGAGTTTCTGATTTCGTAACTTAGAAGCAAAGTTCCCCATGTACAGGCCTGTATCTTGAGTTTCTCCATCCTTATTTGAAAGCAATTCAGGTACCTGCTGTAAAATCAGAGAGAGAGGTGTGGTACCTAGTGCACCCCAGGTATGAACTATTGGGGAGAGGGATTAAAGAAGGCTATCAAACACTTAAAGCCAGAGGGGAAAGGAGGGGGTTTGCATACAAACATCCTTCAATATTGCTCATATATGACCATCAGGTTTTGCAGGTGCTTTTAATTGGAAATACTGCTTATCCTAAACATGAAAATACAGCACTCAATGTGAGAAAAAGGCTGCTGGATTTTAAATAGTAATGCACTTACAGTACCTAGGTTCTGTTTGCACTGCTGTACTTGTGTATTCAATGGATCAAAATGGTTTATTTGTTACACTTTTACATTTCTGAGTACAGAGATTATTTTGTGTTACGTGCCAACAGCATATGTGGTTTTGTTGGGAGTGTAGAAGGGTTCAGAGAAGAGCACAGGGAATCAAAAAAAATAAGGGAGAAAGGGAAGAGATCAGGAAAATCAAGGATATCCTGTTGAGGTGAAAAGTCTTAAACTACTCCTAAAATTTCATGTGTTTTCTTCACTTTAGTGTTTACATACTCCGAAAACGGCACAGAACACTTTGGAGAAGAACCAAAAAGTATACATTCCCCGGTATGAGCATAAGTTTTGTGGGAATGCAATGGGAATGGGAAGTCATGTAAAAGTCTTGTTTGTATGGCTGTCTGAGGACCTTGAGTAGGTCTGCTGGGTCATTGATATCTGACTGCCATGTTCTTATGCCATTTCTGGGCCACTGGCCACAGCTGGAATATACAGGACTGGATAGCTCTTTGGTTTACCGTTTGTGGTCACTTTTATGTTTTTCTGCTTGTTGCAAATTGATTTGTGAATAGAAAAGATCCAGAGTGCAGGCTATGTAGTTACAATAGAACTGCTGTAGCATAAAAATCACAGATTTGATTTTGAATATTATTTGGTGGGGGGTTTAGCTGCTTTTTTTTTTTTTTTCTCTCCAGATTAACAGATAATGTGAGGAGAGAGAATAGCCAGTCTTCTCTGTGGAAAGCCAAACACAAAATGCTTTCACACTTTAAAATCACTTTAAGAAAGTGCTTTTCCTGCTCTGATTCTTGGACCTGTGCACTGTGCAATTCTAGCTTCATCCATAATGAGGACTGTATACTAGACACCTTATATAATGCCAAAAATATGCTACTGGGCTCATAAGAGCCATACACTACAGAGAGAAAAAAGATAGATTCATTTTTAAGATCTCACCCCACAGACCAACCTGTGCAAATTTCTACTTGTGTTCTTTGGAAACCTGGAATTTGATCTTGGGGTTCAAATAATCTTATTTCTGAATTAAGATAGTTACTGCCTTAATGATCTGCAATGTATCTGGGCCATAGTCCTCCAAGCCGTGAAAGCAGTGAGATGATTCTGGCTAATTTATTGTAAGATCAGGTTCTGGTTCCTCTGTCTCTAACAAAGCAAACCAAATTCCTGTACAGAACAGATATTTAAATTTTCTTTTTCTCTTTTTTCCTAAAGGGATCATTTTGTAAAAGCACGTTACAAATGAACACCTATGTTGCCTTGTACAAATTTGTACCACAAGAAAATGAAGACTTGGAGATGAGGTAAATCCCAAAATAGTTATTAGATTGTTTGACCCATGCAAACTGATGGTCATATGGTTATATATAACTTTGGGGAAGGGAGGGTTTCTTCTGACATTTTTAATAAACATTTTTATAGAGTATCCACTTGTAGATACTCTCAAGATATTCTCACGGTTGAAATAGACCAATGACGAACCCTTTTAGCAAGGATACAATAGATTAAAAGTTTCAAAAACAGATTAGGAGCAAGATGGTTTTCAGCTACAAAATATTCTGTTTTCAGTTGCTTTGTTTTTCAATCAGAAGTTTTCAACTAGGAAAACTCACCAGCTCTCGTGCTAATGCTAAACATTTTACCAGTCCTGTTTGATTGTCCTTGTTATTCACGTTATGTCTGAAAAAAGAGAGTGATGTCCAGCTGCTGGATGGCAGTGTTCTCACATGAGAAAGATGTGTTCTGAGCTTCACAAAATAACCTTATTAATTGCTATTTTTAGCACTTACTTCCTCAGTTCTGCATCAGTTGCTTGCATTACAAGGTCTAATCCAAGCTCACTGAAGGGAAAGGACAGGTTTTCTTTCATTGAAATTAGTTTGCTCATGCTACTCACATTTTGCATGATCTTGTTAGAGTTCTTATTATGAAACATGTCAGCTGTCTTCAAGGCATCCTCTATATCAAAATGGTCATGCATGTGCCAAAGGACTTAGTGAATTGCCAGAGAAATGCCCCTCTCCTCAGCATCCTCATCACAGAAAGCCTTTTTCCTGTTCCCAGCTGTGCATTCTCATTGTTCTGAAACTAAAGGGTGGGATGTAAGGCAGAAATTACAAGTTTCCCTATCATTCTGCTTTGCTGGCCTTTCCTGATCATTATTGTAAGAATATCAGCTCTTCAGGACATAGCCGCACTATATGGTAACCTTTAGTGCAACTTACCAGCTATTCTGCTTGAGGGATTCCACTTTTCATCCTGCTCCTTAAGGAATGTATTCCAGCTTGTGCATTTGCTCCATGAAGTAGAACACATCTCAGACAAGCTTGCACTGGGCTACTATTCTTATCCAAACACAGAAATCCAGAAAACACGTAATCCTTCGAAGTTCTCGTGTCCCTCATTTAAGGGGACAAAGCAACCTGTGGTCTGAAACGTGGCCTGTTGCGACTAACAGGTTCCTTCCAGGGACATCAGCTAGGTTTTGGACTAGAGTTACTCATCTACAGCAGCATTGTTTGTCCCATGGTCAGAAATTCAGTAATACATGTGCTAACACTGTTCCACAAGGGATGCCAACTAGCTGGTAGTGTTGTTTTCTTACTCTAGAGCCAGGCAGAATTCAGCTCAGTTGCATCAATTCCCATTTAACATAGTGGAGGTGCTGGAGGTGGGTTCAGCATAGCAAAGTTGTCAAGACTGACAAGCACTGTCCTGGGAACTCGAGCTGGGAACCAGCAAGGCACTGATCAGCTTTTGCACAACAAAGGCAAATAGTAGGGGAAGGACCTGAGCTGGGAAGAAGAGTTAGGACATATTTCTGGAGTTCCTAGCTCAGCTCTGAGTGGATGCAGTGAGTGGCAGATTACTGTAGTGGAGATATGCAGCCCTGATTTCAGCAGAAATTAGTAGTTACCACAACCTGGATTTCTTCCTTAGCAGCAGGAGCAGCCAGTCAGGTTTTCCAATGCTCTGGCAAAAGTAAAGTAGGACATTGCAGTAATGCACTTATTCTAAGAGATAGCCTTGTGTCACAATAACGAATCCTGGAGACAAGCAACCCCACATTTCAGACACTGCAATGAATAGAGCAGAATAGTTGGAAGGGACCTACATGAGTGCCTATCTTGCCACCTCCTGAAATCTAGATCACTCAGGTAGAGCAGACAACTTATCCAGGGTTGTGATTTACAGAAGAAAAGATGAGACCTGACAGTGATTTCAACCACTAGTAAGCACCAAGTGAGTTACTCCCTTTCAAGGGTTAGCAACCTAAATCTAGGCAGCAAGAATAACATAGGCCTATCTGAGATTTCTATTTGGAATCCTTTTTGGAAGATTAGAGACATTTGTATCAGCTCTCTTCTATAAAAATATCAGCAAAATCATCAGGTCTTTAATCTAAAATTCTCAGTGCTCAGATGAGTGACATGGAGAGACTTTAGGTTCAGTTGCCATCTTTCTCTGACAGCCAAATTAATTTATATTTTCTAGGTTATTTTTCTAACAACCAGACGGAAGAGTACTGGGTAGATGAAGCTCTCTAAATCCTTCTTTTGAAAGTGTCCTTCCTTTCAGTGTAAGGCCTCCAATGGTGTTGGCCCCAGTCTATTCACTTTGATGTTATGGGTTCCCTTAAAACGTCTTTGAGTGTTTTATATTAAATATTAACTGTAATAAAGGACTCAGATAATCTTTCCCACGGAAAAAAGATATTTTACTATTGGGATGCCAAGTTGTCCACTTTCTCTATCTTCCTTTCTCATCTCAGCAACATTTAATTATTCCAAATACATTGAAACAGGTTCTTGAGGAGGGCTTGAGGAAAATCCTCAAGTGCCTTTCTGTCAAAGCTGAAAAACTCTGTTTTGGATTACACAATGTTAGAAGACTAAATGCATGTTTCTCCAGTTGTCAGCAGCAATGATAACCACTTGGAAAGTGGACCAGAGAGGCCCACCACTGCCCCCACCTCCAGCTGAATCCTGGACAGATCCACATTTTCTATGCATGCTCTGAAAGAGCCTGTTAAATTGGACCTGTTATCCATCATATTCTCCAGATGTGTTTGCAGGCTGTGCTGATACCTCAACAATACAGTGAGCCTAATAGGAAAGGAAAGCTGAATAATTAGGGGTCAACCATTAATTTTATTAAGATCCAAGAAATGCCTGTTATCAAGCAGAGCTTTCTGGAGTTAATCCATTGGGAAATGGTCTGCCACTTACTTTCTACAACATATCACTATTATAATTACATAATAATGTTGATGAAGTGCCACCAATGGTGGGGAAAAGGTCAAATAGCTGTCCAACTACCTGCACAAAATCAGCTCAGCACATTTTGCTGTTAGCATTTCCAGCCACATTATTCTCCTAGCTCTGCTTTGGAACTAGTCAGCTGGATGCTGATACTTAGCAATTACAACACAGCACCACACATTATAAAGGTAAATATGTCCCATTCAAATCAAAAAAACATTCTTGGGCAGAATTATGTCCCTGCTGACTAATTGCCTTTGTCAGTTAAATAGAACTATTTTCCTGCTGCCTTCCTTCTGCAATCACAGCTTGAAAACACAGATGATGAAGTAGTGAGTCCCAACAATGCGAAATGTCTTAAAGTAAAGCAATAATGCCTTTAACAAATAGGGATTGTATTTTAAACAGTTTCTTAAAAAACAGGAAGCAAGACTTCTAGTCCACAGATGCTGTCTCAAAATAAAGCTCTAGCCCCAATATACAGAGGCTCTCTTTCTACATTACCATGTATGACTGAAGAAAACCTTGCCACCTCATTGAGCCTGCCTGCAGTGAATGCTCAGACAAAATAACCATGGAAGGACCACCTTCCTATTAGAAGGGAATTGTGGAAATTGATTCAGCATGACAATTAAGAGTCATCTTAGCTACTTTCCTCTTCTAATTACAGGCCAGGGGATATGATCACTCTTCTGGAAGACTCTAATGAAGACTGGTGGAAGGTATGTGCTAGTCATCTTACATTGTTTTCTTTGCAAAAGTAAAAGTATTTTATTTTCCATACTGAACTTATATTGAAGCTGCTACTGTTAACAATCTTCTTTTCTCAATATATTTCCTCCATAGGGGAGAATTGATGACAGAACTGGATTTTTTCCTGCTAATTTTGTTCAAAGAGTGCAACACAATGAGAAGATTTACAGGTGTATCAGGACATTCATTGGCTGCAAGGAACAGGGACAGATAACTCTGAAAGAGAACCAGGTAAGATCCTCTGTGCTGGACCCTCACTGGACTAAAGCATGCAGCAGTCTTACCAATGACTGGAGGGAAAATTGTGCAAGATGAGGACAGGCAGATTCTTTTCACTGCAATTTTACAAGATTTTTTATTTTTATGGTAACTGTGTCTAGTAGCCAGTTAAGAGCCATGTCTGCCTTGTACAAACACATACTCAATGCCTAACATAGCCTAAATTTTCAGTCTCACAGATGTTCATAATGATGCTTTACATATTTTGCGCTCTCTTACTAACTAGAGAGGGATGAACAGGGAGTCCTAGTGGTACACCTTGTGTGTCTGAAGAATGACCTGGTTTTCTCCTGGCTATTAGAGCTAATCTAATAAAAGACAGTGGCTTCCTTAACCTCAACTTCCCCAGACCTTACCTACCTAAAGATCTAAACACAGATCATTGTCTTGGCTTCAACAGGAATGAGTTAGGACAGCATCACACAAACCTGTAAATCTTAAATGTTACTCTTGTTTGCCAGTTGCAAAGTATAATTATTAATATTTTATGTCACCACTCACATACCCTCTCTACAGGCTGTAATATATTCTAAACTATGAATGCTGCTGTGAGCTAAAGTGCACCACATACAGTGAGGACCTGCAGGGTCTGTTCACTCTGGTGTACTTTCAGCAGCTCCTTCTCCTTTGTGTCCTTCAGGTGGGTTCACTAGGCACAAGCCATCACTCAAAACCTGCATTAAGGGACAGTTTTCTGGCATAAGCTCATGTAAACAGGAGGATGATTGACTAAGGGTGGTGCACAGCTTGAGTCCTCTGACACCTGGATGTAATAAAAAGCTAGATTCTTCTCACTGCACCTTGTGAAGCCCAGTGTTCTTCCATCTCATTAGGTCTTTCCTTTCCTGTGGCAACTGTCACATCACCAGAAATGGTTTGCCTTACAGTGCCTGGACAGTCACTGACTGTAATAAAATAGGGCAGGAGTCAGAATCAGTGTGGACTTTAGGGCCATAGATTTTTCCATGCAGAACTTCTGTAACACTTTGCTCCACTGGTGAATAAGATTAACTTACAGCTTTTCTGCTGCTGTCTTGTGGCACAGCAAAACATTCAAATGCTAACAATCCTTGGGTGCACACAGCTTTTTAAGGAAGGCACAGCAATACAGTAACCAGAATATATTTTAACTGCCTCTCTACACATAGTACATTGGGCAGCCCTGCAGCTGGTAGAAAGAAAGTTCTTAAATTCTTTTTACCCAACACCTCGTTTGACTTTTTTTATATCTGTGCACACAAACCAAAAAAAATTGTAACCAAAGCAGAACAAGAGCTTTTGGAGGCTTTGTGCTCTAGAATAAGCAATACACAAGGGTAGTGTTGGAATATGTCATGTCAGCATGAGGGAATGGTCAGGGTCTGCTTCATGTCTCATTAGTGGGCATACCAGCTCATCTCTGTCAGCGTGACTGCTGCTGCAAGCAGTGAGAGCCCAGTTTCTTGCCTCACTTCTCACAAAATCACAGTTTCCAAGTGGGCAGGTCTGGCAGCTTCATCTAAACACAAGGACCTTCCTATTGTCCCTATTTCATAATAGACTCACAAAGGGAACTTGGAGTCAGGGGTGCCTCATCGTCTCTGACAAGGCAGGAGGTAAAGAAAGGGATGAATCTATCCTGTCTGTCTACTGCCTCCTCTTTTTTAGAAAACTTTTTCAGCTCTATCTCAAGCCCACACAAATGCTGAGGCTGAATATGAATGCTGTCGGGTGCTTGCTCCATGTGGGAGAGGCTTCAGAGGAAGAAAGAAAGAAATACTTGTTGTGAAACAGGGGGCAGAGATCAGACTGCACAAACATGATTACAGAGATACGGGGAAAAAGGAGTGCAGCAAACAGATCCCACTCCACTCTCACACACATTATGCAAAAAGGGGACATTTAAATAGTTTGAAGGCCGTTCTGAGTAATTTCCAGGTGCAACAGCCACAGTGAGGCCATGGACACTCATCTGCTTCCTACTGTCCCTTCATACAGGGCACGATTTTTTGTCTTTTTTCAACAGAACAGCTCTGCTGTCACTTTGGAAGAATTCTTATTGTCAAAAACATTTTAATTGTTATTGGGAATTTTTTACTTTAAAAATTTATTTTATGTTTCCAAAGTCAAATTTCCTTTCTTTCTTCAGCCTTTTTCTGTCCTTTATTTCTCCATTGTTTTCCATGTGAAGCAAAGAGAGAGGTGCAACAGGGAAAGGCGTAAAAAAAGAAAAGTCATCTGAATGGGACTTGTGGGAATACTTTGATGGAATTTTTTTGTTTGTTTTTTGTTCTTTTGGGGGTTTCTGTGGGATGTCATCAGCCATTTTTTACCTGCCTCTGATCACAATGTTCAGAGTTCTGTGAGTGTAATATATCTACTATATGCAGAGCACTGACTTCTTCCAGATTAGAAAGAAGAGGGAATTATTCATCACTACTAATTCCTGTCAAATCTCACTTTAGCTAGAAAAACTCATTAACTGGCCTAATAAATTCATGTGACTAGAGTATGGCAAAGTTAATTCACTGAGTCACTTTCCATGTGGTCTAACAATAGTCCAGAACCATTCTGACAACAAAGGCAAGGATGATATACTAGCAGAAAAACTTACCCAGTGACAGTAATATGAATTTTCTTTATATTCCTTGATACCATCCACAGTTTATACTGCAGGTCTCTGTCCCCTATATGAATTTTTCCAGGTAGAGAGTCTATTCTTGTAAGGCAAAAGGCAATATATTCACATCAACAAAGCCACATGACTACCCTAAGAAAAGCTATTTTAGGCAAGCAGAGATATTTTCAAAATTTGAGGCACAGTGAGTGTGACTTTTTCTGGAATCGCTTGGCAGTTTCATGCCTTGTAAATAACATTTGGAGTTTCAGCTTCATGCAAACCTTTCTGTCAAAGCCAACATTCAAGGAGAGGACTGAAGAAAAGACCACACAATTTGTTCACCCACCTCGAGCAACATCACGAGCCAGTCTTCACAAAGGGTCCCTTGAAAATTTCATTATGTAATATGAAACCCAGCCTGGAGGAGAAAAAACCTACTGCTTCAGAGACACCAACATCTTGGAGTTAGGGTTCACTGACAGATTTTTGAGTCTTAAAACCAATTCAGAAGGTGACTGGGCACCACGGGGCTCAATCAGGAATCTGTGGTAGGTAAGAAGACATAGCCCCTGACATCAATAAAGCAAGATTACCAGAAAGAAAACCAAACCCAGACAATTTCTGTGGCTTTCTACACTTTTAAGCTGTCTCACAAACAATACTAACTGCCTAATTTCCAGCTCTGATTGATTATACCGTTACTTGGATATATAAAATTTTCTCTGGCTGTAACTTATGCCCTAAACTACTTGAATTCATTACCATACATTATACAAATCTTTGCATGACTATAGGCTCTGATTTGACCTCTCCTCACAAAAGAAGAAAAAAATCACAATATCTAATAGATCATCAATAGTTGGAAAAGCATCTCTTAAAATATCTTCAATGTATTTGGTCATCCTTAAAGAAGTCATAATAATCTACTGTTTGAATGTCTGCTTTTACTTTGAAAAAAACCTACTCACACCCTTTCCTGGCTGCCTCTGACATTGACAGTCACACTAATACAAACAACTTTAGAGTTCTGTAATTGAATAGCACAATTGATCTGATCTTGCACAGGTGATCTTGTGCCATAGAAATTTTCCCAAACAGTAACATTTGTAACAAACTGGGAATCAGAAACTCTGCCTCATCCAGATGTGCACTGTGAGTGGCTTTTCACCTCATTGTCCAGGAGTTACATTATGTCCCCATATTTTTGGGGTACAGTAACAGAAGCTGAGCTTCTAAGAGCATGACTCAGCTGCCTTTAAAAATGAGTTTCATCACAGTGAGTGGTGTATTCAGATTAAATAGTTTAAAAGACAATCTCAGCACTGAAAGTGATGTTGCTTCATGTGCTCCCCAGCATTAAGTGCTGCACTTCACAGCCAGGCTGAAAGGAAATAGGGTCTTTTTCCAGCTATCTCAGGTTTCCACTGATGTCAGTCTTGCTGAGAAGGGATGGGTGTCCCCATTCATTCAGGGATACTGAGTGCCACATAAGATTTGCGAGAGTTCAAAACAAGGGCACAGCCCATTATACATCCAGTTTAGTCCAGGTCTTCTTTAAAACCCTAAGTGACATAGGTAAAACAAGCTGATGCTCATGGTTCAAATGCTAATGAAACAGCTGATATAAAACCCTTCATCATCATTTGCACTTTGATTGAATGGGTATGAAAACTGAACTGCTTATCGTTTCCATCCACAAGACTCACATAGGCAAGAGCTTCAGTGCACTGGCAGCAGCAGATGTAGAAGCTCACAGTGTCCCTCTGCTGTCATTCTTACAAACAGAAGACTTGAGCTTGCAGACCTCTTGACCTGGCACTGTCTGCAGACTCCAGAACAGCTCTTGAAGCTGTACTGTCCTCATAACCATGTTCCTACTTCATCAGAACCAGTCTATGACTGGCAGATGGTTTAATTATATGGAAGAAAGAAGAGAAGACAGCTGCAAAAAATTACAGCAAGTTCAAAATTACTCCCAGACAAAGCAAACTGGCCACTTGAGCCCAAATTCAAAGGACAGGACTCAGAAGAACAGGAATGTATTAATAGCTGTGCAGTTTAAAGGACCATTTCCTAATTGCTCATCTGCCCCACCTGCTCAGGGCTGACTGATAAATAATTCTCAGGGCAGATGTTGACAAGTTCAGACCACGGTCATGTTCTGAACATTTGCTTGTTTTGTGTTTTGGGTATTTTTTAAACAAAATTAAATGAAAGAATGGGGAAGTGACTTTATAATACTAGATTCCACTTTCAGGTAGTTCTGAAGATCTCTTGTTGAATGAGAAATAGCTTGAGATGTGGTTTCCTGCCATGTAGCTTACTCCACTACTAATCTCTTGAGCCAGAGTGTGGGGGAAAAAGCCTATCTGCTTGTCTCCATTTAAGCAGTTTCCAATTTTATACAGAAAACCATGACCACTTGACAGTAGCTGTGGCACCTTGTGCCTTTACAATCATCATCTTTGCCATGTCTCATCAGGGCTAATCCTCAACAACAGCTGATTCATCTGGTGGAATCCAAAACTATGGACATTACCATGCCCTCATGTGGGGTTACTCCGGATTTACACCCATGTAAGTCAAGTTCCCAGGCTACAACTTGTGTGTGAAATCCTTGGCAGCATTCCTAAAAGAGGATGAGAGCAAAAGTGGCCAAAGATGGTGTTTTGTTCAGTCTTCTCTGAAACTGCATAATTTGGAGCAGCTCCAGTGCTTTGCAAACTCCAGCAGCTGTCACAGGCCCAGGAGACCTCCTGAGTCGCACAGGATTATGAAAGTGCGGCATATTGTGGCCAGGCTTACTCTGACCCTGAAACCTCCCCTTCCTTGGAAAGTAGTGGGAAAAACCTCTGCCATCTGGAGTCTGGCACATGCAAGGCTTAGTGTCTTAGTATGAGAGAGTTTCAGCTGGAATTTGGGAGAATTCAGATCTATGGATTGTTATGTAGAGTGAGAGAAGTTCTTACTGTATTGTACTCCTCATACCCAGTGAAGATCTAAAGTTATTGCTGTAGCCAAGCACTCTCACTGATATCAAGGAGCACTCAAACCAGCAGCAGAATCAAAAAAAAAAAAAAGGAAAACCAAAAAAAAAACCAAAAAAACCCAACCCATCCACACCACTGAAAAAAGAAGACATCTATCATACTTTTTACCTACAAAAATGAAGAAAAACAGTGTTCAGAAATCTCGGTATTTTTGTTTTGTCCACAAATAATTCTGCTGACAATACAAGGCAACAGGGAAAACCACTCTGTCCTTACAATATGTTCTGCACAGCACCAGCAGGTTAAGCAAAAAAAGGGGAAAAAAAGCATCACGGTTAGTGAGCAATGCAGACCTGTTGGAGATGTGATTATTTTGAGGATTCTATCAAAAAGCTACATGTCTTGCAGATATCTGCAGTTAAGAGAAGGGCAAAGTGATGGAGTGAGGCACTTTTAACCAGACAGATCTAGTTATGGAGAAGGTGCAAATGCTCAGAGCAGTAGGGATCAACTGAGAAGGAGAATGTTTCAACTAATGCTCTTTCCCACACTTGGATAAGCTTCCGTATTTGGCCGTCCTAAGTCTTGTGCTTCTTTGCAAGCTTTTTCTCTCATTGGTGCAATTTTCACGGTCTTTCTCAGAGACAGAAACCAACTTGTAGCAGTAGTTAGAAACGCTTTTCTCTGTCCGTGTGCTTTGCACCTCTCTGCTTTGAATGGTGATGTGACTGCAGAGGAGGCAGATGCTGTGCTAGGGATTCATGACATAAATGAGCTTGGCTGTTTTGCAACAGAACCTAACCTAAACAGCATCAATTCTAGACCTCTCCCACGCTTTCCATGTGATTTAGCCCAAACAACAATACATTATTCTTTCTAATTGCATGTCAACCCTGTTGGTGTGCTCAGTCATTCTGCCCCAGGGATCCAATTCAGTGTTGAGTAGGCAGGTTAAGTAAGACAATTAATGAGTCCATTTACTTTCCAAACCTTTGTTAGCAGGTACAGAGATCCACCTCCCTATTTCCAAACACTGGAGGTTGCAAATATGAAGCAGCTTCACCTTACGACCTTTCATTTCCCTCTGGCAGCATCAATGTTGCTAATAAATTTTATGTATGCAACAATAGGACGAACTTGCCCAGAATTCAGATCTGGTATTTAGGTGTCACCCGTAATAGTCATGCTGAAATGGATTTATCCAGGAACACTCTGGAGCTATTTGTGTTCATTTCATATTCTCTGAATTATTGTAAATAAGCACTGTAAATACTTATCAGATGGAGATGAGTGTTAGTTCAGATAGAGGCCTGGCACTGACACCGTGAGAAACCAGTGTGTGGAGTGGTCTCAATAGGACCGTCAGTTTTTCAGCTGTATTTTAACCTTGTTTGACTAGGAGGAAATATATAGTTCTTTGGCACAGACGTTTGAAAACAATTCCTTATTTTGTGTGGTGCTGTGCCCAGTCTAAAGTGCCTGTACCACCGGGCTCAGTTCAGTCATTAGCGGATGGCTCAAGAAGGGCCTTAAAGTGGAAATGCCTGAGATCACAAAGGTCTTCACAAATGAAAACCCTCACCACAATGTAACATTTGTGCTCTTATGAAGATCACGTGATTTCACAACAAATGCCTCCATTTGGAGTATGTGTTATGGAAACATGCTCACAGAGCTGAATTCGGGTCACAAATTTTGATATCCAAAACGGGCACCTGTAGGTGCAAGGACTGAGTAAATAACGTAATCCACTGCTCGTCTAAGAAATACCTAGGCTCCTTAAATCTGCAAAAGAGAATATGCTTGCATTCATGTCAGCAGCTACAAGTGACCCACTCTTACTTTTCACCGAGTGTTGAGGGAGTCAGAGAGCTCATGATCTGAAATACACATTCCTCTCATACGGAGACAACTAAAACATGATCATTACAGTAGGCTGAAGTCATAATTCAAGTTTCAGAATCTTTTATCCACCACAAATTCCTTAATGATTTGAATGTCTCTCATGTATATGTGGCACTTCAGGGAGACGGGGGAATGGTAACGCTCTAAATATATGAGTTTGAGATTCTTTTCAAAGCAGTGATAGTCCAAAAGGGATTGTTCTACTTATAGAATTAACTAGTGGGACGTCTAACCTACCTGATAATAGCCTGGAATAATTTGTCTCTTTGATCATGGCAAAGAGTTTAATGTTTTCATACCTTCTTTGTATTCAGATTTGTGTGACTTCTGAAAAGGAACACGATGGCTTTATCAAAGTATACAGCGGGAAGAAGAAAGGCTTTGTGCCCATAGACGTCTTAGAAAACATCTGATTCCAACAGCCCACTCACTGCAGTAGGAGCCCTTTGTTGGCAATGCCTGTCTGCCTCATCTCACACTGTGTCAACCCAAATGGGCTGTCTTGCAGATGTTCAGGGAAATTGTGAGAAAACTGCAACAACAAGAAGAAAAAGACATTTAGACTGCCACAGCAACACTAAAAATATGAAAAGTTGAATGTTTGAAAGAAAATGTAGTCAGAAACCACCAGGAAAATGAGAGGTCCTCGGATTCTAACAGGAATAAGGTAAGGGGGAAAAAAAGAAAAGCCTGGGCTGATTTGTGGTGCAAGATGGCTGCTACAACCCTGATGGAGACAGACAGCTTGTTCTGAAGGAATAAACTCGCATCTTGTTCTTGTGTCTTAGAAAACTGTTGGACTGCTTTCTTGTTTGAAGTGTGTATTTCGGGGGAGGGGGGAAAACGCCGCTCAGACTGTCCTTGTACTGCAGTCCAATGCTTGTAGTAAAGTGTGGCTGTGGTTCTCGAGTTTTGTCCCCACTATCAACCAACGAGTTTAAGCGTTTAGTCCTGGTGTTTAGTCTCATGACAAACCAGTTTGGAGACACCGTGTGAACGTCAGTCCGAGAAATGCACTGTGCCCTGGAAGTCGGCAACTCTCTCTTTCTGTGCAATCTTCCCATAGGAAAGAGTAGCAAACTTGTGTGTCCTTTGTTTTCTCTGTATATGAACAAAAGCTCTCAGCGTGCGTTGGGTGTGTGTTGGCTGCTCTCATAGGTCACAAAAATAGCCGGTCCTTGGATTCACAAGCCTGCTTGGAAGCATCCCTCTCTGTTTCTTTCACCTTTATCTGGTGATAGAGAAAACAGGCAAAATGCTGGGAGACAGCCACAGGCTTGAAACATTTTATATTTTTCTGTGTTTATTGCACTTAAAACGTTTTATATATTAATCCTATTTATAAAAAATAAAACAGTTAAATAACCCACTGGAAGACTGAAAATGTTAGGAAAGGACAGGCTACACATAGGACTGAAGTCTGTAATTAACAAAATGCAGAACTTGTGACAGAAAGGCACTGAGTGTCTTGGTGTTGTGTTCACACACCAAAGTTGTTTTCTTCATTTGCTAAATGGAAGTTTTGCAGATTCAGTAGTAAATACACTGACATGAATTTCTCCATGACATAAACCACCGTGACCATCCCTTGAGTCTTCTCCATGCTTGTGAAACTGTGCAGACATCCCTGTCCATGTAAGCCTCCCATCTTCAAACGTGTTTTGAGCACATGAACCTTTCGGTACCTGGACAGCAGTCTGTGGAACCTGCGGGTCTTGACAAAATTACACAAGTCAGTCAGTGCCAATCCTGTTGTAGAGCAGGGGCCCTATGATGTCTGAAGACAGGGAACCTAATTTCCAAGAATTTAATTGGATGTAATTGCACTAAATACACTTAAACATCTTAGCATATATTATGACTTAGAGATTAAGTCCTATCCTAAAGCTCCCTGCTGAATTCATGCCTTCTTTGACTACCTTGAAAATGAATGCCTGTCTTTTCTGTGACTAACCCCAAATTAATATCCTAAATCCTGATACTGCACGCCAGGCTAGTATAGGCCTTTGAAAAGCTGACACTCTTTCTAAAAAAGAAGTTACCGATCTTATTCTGTATATTGAGGCAGTTTGAATCTGTGTTGCACAGCCCAGGTCTCAGTAGTTGAGTTGCCCTATTTGAATAACTGATCTTGCTCAGAGCCTTATAAAATCCAGGGCAACTCTACACTTGACCAGAAGTTCACAGAGCACATCGATCTTCAGAGACATATTTTGCAGCTCTTATGTATCATTAAATTGCAGAGGAAATTGCAGTGCTGTCAACTTCTGGAACATGTCCCTTTGTAATGTAACGAGTCTATATTGATTATTAACAACCCCCTGGCTGATCAAAAGTATCTGATTTCTTATCTTCTGTGGGAATATCAACAGGTTTTTTTTTCACTTCAAACAACATTTGCTCAGCTCATTTTCCTAAGTAACCAATAAACTCAGTGGGAGAGGATTCTGATAAGCCTTAAAGATCAAGAGGAAAAGCAGTAGAGACGTATTAATCCACTCTGCTTTATAAGATTTTATATATATATATATATATATTCACCTCTTCAAAGGAAAAACTCAAGTGTTTGTTACAATTAAAATATTTGCTACTTTTGATCAGGCCTGTCAAGTGGACAAAAGGAAATCTGTATTAATCTATCCATATGTGCTCTTGTTTACATGATTGCATCATACTGTGACTCCCTCCTATTTCAGTCTTTGATGACTTTGATTTATCCCTACAATGTGCATCATACTATTCAAAGAATTATATGAATATTACCTACAAATCACAATGGCCTTTAATCAATGTCAGTTTGATTCCTTTTGATACTGAGCAATAAATAATAAAGTGACTGAGTAAAAGCAAAACAGGCCTTATGTGGACTGCATTACATCTGAGAAACTATTGCTTCTGAACCAAAGCTTTCATGGTTACATTTTCTTTGTGTTTTTGGTTGGTTGGTTGGTTGGTTTTGTCTTTTTGCTGCCATTTGATATGTAGATGTAATTTATGCCTAATTTAGCAAGAAGCGCATATCATACATGAGTCTTACTTTAAGCATGTGATTCATTGGCTATTTCCATGCTTAAAGCTGCAGCAGTACTTTGCTAAATTAAGGTCATTTAACTCAAAATTATTTTGGATGCCTTACTCTGAATCCAGACAAGTATCTCATCATTGTTTTTACTACCATATGCAGTTTGCAATAGGTACTGTGCTAGCAAGCAGTTAAAAATCAGACAGAAGATGGAATGGATTTTATCTCATATATGCTCAGAAAAAATGAATTTTAGGAGATAAATGCTGTTCAGATTTAATTTAATATTCTGCTTAATAAAGACTATGTGATGGTTGGAAGGAGAATAGAAGTGTACGTGTCTTGGCTTCTTTGCATCAGACTAAATAATTTTCAGTTACGCACCTTGAAGAACATTCACTAAACCCGTCAGCAGCAGATGTTACTGAGAATTTCCATTGAAAATTTACAGCACTCGCATTTGCCACGTTTAGCAAACCATTTCTAAAGTACTTCTGCACTGTATGTGTAGAAGCATGTGTAGGCTCGGGGAAGTTTTGTGGTGGGGCCATCCCAACATTTTTTTCTAGCATATCAGAACATAGTTTTAGCCATTCAACTTCTCATCCCAGCAGAAAAATGGCGACAGAATATTTTCATAAAAGTGCTAGGAACAGTTGATCAACATGAGCTGAGTATGAGCTTCCTGACTTATGATCTTCTCCCATCAGTAAACAACACAGTATCCCAGTTTGCTATCACCTCTTTCTGCACATGGCCACTCTGACTCAGTGACTTCATTGGAGATGGGTGCTGCAGCACAACACCATTCAGCTGTGGATGCACTGCCCCCAGGGAACGACCACACTTATGCCTACAAACGTTGTATATCTTTAGAACTGCTTACAGGCCTTTTCTCTAAGTATTTGTCAAGATTCAGTTGACTAAATATAGCACTCAGTGCCATCAGAGGGACCTGCACAGGGTCAGCAGAAAGTGGCACGGGAGATTTGGAAGAGCTGTACCCTTCTAAAGAAGCCACTGGAGACCATGTAGGTTTTCTAAAACGGGACTAGACAGATGTCTTTGGAAAATGAACCCAACTCATTTATTTTAAATATGTGCAGACAAGTCTGATTTATTGAACATTTAAAAGACATCTTTCTTTCCATAAAGGATGCCTAATAAATGCAGTATGCCATATCAATCTTATCCTATTTACATCCACAGTAAAAAAGAATTCTTGACTGTCACAGGGACTAGAGTTCATTATCTGGCAAAAGGCTCATCAGTGTTACTGTTCTCCAAAAAAGCTATGATGTCATTTTTCTGATCTAATTGTAAATGTGCACAACTAAGCCAGTAAATCAATTTTCTTTCACCTTTCCCTGGAAAAGAGAGTAATGTGCTTCAGAACTACAGTTCATCTTACTGACTGAAGTCTTCTGCTTTTGCGTGAGCTGCATTGTGCCTCACAAGTGCCTGTTTCTACCCATGAACAGTCATGGGAATATGGGATAGCTGTGTCAGATGCAGACCTCCACAGACGTAACATCTGTTTGAGGGCAGAGGAATTCCTAGCTCTAATTTCTGGATATGCAAGTGTAACATACATATCTGTACCAGATAACACCTGACTACCACGTATCTTGTACTTTTTGCAGTACCTCTGAAGCTACTGGTCATAGTTATTATTAGAAATGAGAAAAGAGGTGCATTTTTTCCCCTTTTTCTTTCTATAGAATTTCCTTTACTGGCTGGTGGGTAAGGGTGACTTCCTAAATAGAACACTTAAAATATAAGGAGGGAGGAGTGTGAATGATATTCCCATGCATATTCCTTCTCTACTTTGCTCTACTACAAATAGGATCAGACCAGCACAAGTGTTTAATTTCATATTTGAGACATTTCATAATAAATGTGGTACCAAAATTATCATCCAGATTTTGCACACTACATTTTGTAAAGCAAGGAGAATAAATATTTTGCCCAGTGGGACTATATGTCATCACAACGTTGAGTTTTCCACGGCTAAAAAGAGCATCTGGATCCAAGAGGTACACGAGAGTTATTTTTAAAACCATTCTTTATATAGAAAATTGTTGTGTGCCTGGAAAATGAACACTTGGCAGGGTTGGTACAAAAGAGGCCCAGAAAAACTAACTACTGCAGGTCAGCATGTATGCCCATCTCCTGAGCAGCCCATGGAACTCTATATAGCACTTACCTAAATTAATGTCATTTGTTCAATCAAATAAGCATAAATTAATTTCTTATTCATGTACACACAAGCAACAATATAAATATGTATGTATATTCTACATTCATTAACATCAACCCAACCGCAAGAGCACATGCCCTTAGAAAAATCTGTCCTGACTGAATGTATTCTTACATTGTGCTCAGCACCTATTTAGGGTTGTGATTGGTGCCCAAAAAGTTCTGGAGACAGGCAGCTAGATGGACAAAGTCTAGACGTTTTGTGTGTGTTAGACAATGTATGTAGCATATAAAACCAGAGTTACAGCAGTTGAGCTGGAGGTAGTGCAATACATTGAGCACAGTCTAGATGCTCACTGCTCTTGATGTGCACACCATTCATCAGGCAAAGAGGACTGCATGCCACGTACAAAGTGGCAGACTGAAAACAGTGTCAGAACATCATGTAAATCATACTGCTTTGACCTGGGTGCCTCACGATAATGAGACATGGAAAATAAAGAATAACTTCTCCTGGGACGCCTGAAGAAGAGGAAGTCAGGAGGTTTAGGAGAAGTGCTAATCAGTCACACGTGCACACCATGAGAAGGACACCTGAATTTACCTTTGTTAGAATGAAGTATGTCAACATCTGAGTAATTACTATGCTGCCAGCAGTTTGCCAACTGCCAGGGTCATAGGCTAACAACACAAAACTGAGACCGTGAGAGTTGTTTCGCATCACAAACAGGAAAAAGTGAGACAAAGCTGTGGATGAAATTCAGTGTCTAACAGAAGTGGTGCAGCAGGGGTACCAAAGCAAACCCTTCAATCTGTGTTGTCTATTCCATGTAGCCCTCCCTCCCTGGTGGGGGCAGTCCACGTGGTCAGCAGATCCCACTCCCTGCTCTCTTCCCAGGGCAGCACTGCAGGAGCATGGGCACAATTGCAGAGCAGACCTCTGGGCTCTTTCCAGACTGCCCACCTCATGCCAGCAGAGCCCCTTTCCAGCCACTCTTCCTTCCAGGGCTCGTGCCAGTTCAGTTTCTGGCTGGCAACTGCTTGCCCTTGTGTCTGACAATAAGAAAATAACCAAAATAATCCCAAGGAAACAGCAGACACACAAAGCAGCCAGTGTGGCAGCAGTCCCAAAAACCTTGGAGTCTGGCCCTTCTGCATGCCCCTATGGTGTTGCAAACTGCACTGCAAAAAAAGATGGTTCTTTGTGCCTCCCTGCAAGGTGTCACTCCCTTTGCTCCTGGTCCTTTTCTGTCTGGGCAGGTTGCAACACCTTTCTCAGCAGCCATCCTCATTTTACATCCACGGAGTCTCACTCTGTCCTGCCAGGAAAAACCTTTCAGGCCCATCCAATGCATCTGCTCTGTTAAATGTTTGCTGTCAAGCTAGTTGCTCCAGAAAAGGCAAGGTTGGCATTGGCCTTGGCTCAGCAGCCTTCCCACGTGAACATCTATGAACTGTTTGAAAAAACCTCGTTCAAAGGGATATGGGGCTGCCATGAGCCACGTCTCCACCACCACTGGGGAAGGAGAGCGTCCATTCTCACGTGATGAAGGATGGAAGGGGGAAACTACCTTATTTTGAGCCTTTGGAAGAAGTCTGTGTCTCTCAGGCACAAGTATTACATGAGTTGTACTAAATGTGGGACAACAACTTCTGGTGTAACCCATCCATGTTCTTTATTACTCTGTGACTCCACATGTTGGCTCAAGAAATGCAAAATGAATGCAAATCTCTCCCACTTTCTCTTTCATTCACTCCACATCCCAATCAGCTGCTGCCTTGTGTCTTTCTGCCCAGTCTTTCAAACATCTCCCCTCCCTGGCTTTTCTCCTCCTGCCATAGGTGATGCTACCTGTGTATATTACCCAAGGCACAGTGAGAAATTCCCCCCTGCAGGATGATGCTGCCGGGCTTTTCTATGTTGACAGTATCCCCTGGTAAACAGCAATTCCCTGCAGACACCTTTGTTCACCCTTGCCATGGACACCAACCCCCAAGCAGAAGGAAGAGAGGGAGGGAAAAGGTCTTCATTAGCATTTTTGTGGAATGACTTGAACATAAAACCCCTGATATCCAGCTGGACATCATCCAGCCCCACTGGTGTACCTGTACCTCAGTCAGGTCTGAAGATGGCCAGCACGGCCATCTGGTTTACAATTCATCCTGCTGCAAGCAAGCATAGGGTCATGTGGGGTTTTTTTAAAATCCATAGTAGACCACTTAAACATAACTCACTAGATCCTAGATAGGTACTGGGAAGCTGAATTATTTGTTTAGTGGGATTGAGTGTGATCAGGCCCCTAATCACTCATAACAGACTTGCCTGCCACTCTCCCTTGCTTTCTGGCAGGGGTATAGTGCATCATCCTACTTTAGCAGGCACAGGGGAAACTAAGCTGACAGAACATGTAGTATGTGTTACTGAAACACAGCTATCCACATTGGCTTAATTGACTGAGCCATTTCAAGTTCAGTCCTGCCAGGAGCAAGGTGTCAGCTGAACAGGGAAGAAGTGAGCCCAGGCCACTATGGTGTAAGCAGAAGGTTACCCCACAAAAATAGTACCCAGACAGCATAGGTTTTGTTTCTTGCTTTACAATGGACAAAATTATTCATCTAATGGCACTAGAGCTAAAATGATAGCTAATACTGTGGTGGGACAATCTAGAATAAAGCCCATTGGAGCAGATGGGCGGGGGTGTTGGTATTTATATAGTTTGTGTCAGTTTACCATGTAAATAAAATTGTAAATACACAAAAATAGTCTTGCCCTTTATCTTATACATGCAGCTTTTAAACTGCCTGCTGTAGTTTTTTCTATAGAGATGCATACAGTCCTGTGGCTTCTAGAAGTTACTGTAATACAGATTATTAGTACAACTGGCAGGCAAATCTGCTTTACTGACATCCTGAAATTAACTCACAGGTGCTTTATGGAAAGAACAGAAAATTAGTTTAATTCCTTTACATAAATCTTCATTGGACACTAAGGCATTTCCTACCGTTTTCCTTAGAAGTACATAAGCTCCCACATGCCCTGACGAGAAGAGACATTTCTTCCTGAAGACGGCAGCATCAAGACTATTGCTATTCTCCACATCACTTGCAAGGCTCTGCTCTCTGAAGACCACAGAGACACCACAAAGAACTTGGGCTGGTCCGCCATCCAAGTACCAGGAGTGCAACGGGACACACAAGCCTGCACGCAATGTTAACTGGGATGGCTTCTGCATCCTGCACACTTATGTGCATTTTGTGAAAATAAAAGGTGGCAGGCTGGGCATACCTGTATTGAAAAAACACTTCATGCAGACAATGAAGCCTTGTTTGTAGGCCAGGTCTCAGCTGTCCTGCAGCAGAGCTGGCACGCAGGGTGAATCGTATCTGTGCAGAAAGCCGCACTTCCCAGCCTGGCGTCAGGCAGCACATGCCTGAGGTTGTCCATATCGTATTCACAGGTCATGATGCTATAGCTTGGTTTCTTGAAAATCCCAGTGGCCTTTGAGTTGACTCATGTGACATTAGTAAAGGTTGTAAAAATACAGTCTGCTTCTCTTCATAATGCACCCCCCCAACACACAAACCAATTACCACAACACATCAGCTGAGAGCAGAGGCTGGAGCAGACACCGAGTTCTTCATCTGACTGCACTGTACTCACCCCGCAGACTTCAGTTACATGAAGTCTGCTAATTGAGAAGGAAGCTCCTTAATTTCTTGAGTTTTAAGAGCTGTTGAAGAAGTCTTCCTGCTTCAGTGCCCCAATTATGCTCCTCATAGATTTAGCTTACTAGTCACATTTAATGCTAGCAATTAATGAAAATCTGCTGCAGGCCAGAGTCATCAAAGGATCTTCTTGCCTGCAGTGCTGTCTCTGTGAGTGAACTCCTCTGCCTGCCAGATCAATGCAGCATTGGGTGGCAAAGGTAATAGGAATGGTCACTTTTGCTCCCATTATTGTAAGGTGGTTCCACCTCCAGACTACGCCAGATCATCCTTAGCCCCAATAAGTCACTTTGCAGGCAAGCATCACCAGGTAGTGGTCCTTGCATGTTTTAACTTAAAAATCAGGGTGATACCCCTTGGTCCTTCAGAATAATATTGCTTTCATAACCAGCTTTCAAAGATATCATCCTGTTGTAAGTAACACGTCACCCACCTTTAAGCAACACCACTGTGGCTTTGGTCTCAGACCAGTCAGGGAAAGACCTGTCAAGTAGATAGAGCAGAATCTAATGTAATGTTGTAGCCTCTGAGTCTCTCCATGAAAAGATGAAGATTCAGCACCTGCTCAGTGGAAATCCAAATACAGAGGGGGTAAGTGCCTTGCCTTCCTCCCACCCCCACTGTCTTGGGAGCGAAGGAAGAGCTGACAGTGCTAATGAGATATGTAGCAGGTGATGTAATTATCATCTGAGAGCCTGAGTAGGATGAGACAGATGTTACTTTTAGGGTTCATTGCTTTATTAGCAACACCTGCTAACCAGCTTATGTTATCCCCCGCTAGGCACACCAGATACAGACCAGTATTAAATGAACTGGTTTGAGTAAAATCAAAACACTGTAGGCGATATTGAAGCCGTACTCGAGGCTTCCTTTAAACAGTGGAACTCCCAGAAGGAATGATAAACAGAGACATAAATTATTCTTAACTAAAGTAAATATGACAGTCCTGATTCCTGAGAATCTGCCTCCAATCTTTCACGTCACCACAAGACCCTTATTCCTGAAATGGAATCATCAGCTTTGCACAGAGCTGTGTTGGAATGGTGCCTCCCTACTCAACTACAGGCTGAGAAATAAGGTGGTTAACCACGGGTTTGAGGTTACTGTAGCAAGGAAGGCCCAGCTGACATTCACCTGATCAGATTCAAGTGGTGGTGAGGAATAGAGGCAGCTCTCACCATAGAGGGAATGGCACAAGGAGACTTGGAGTACGTAAAAGTTGCTTGTAAAATTGCAGTCAAGCACTTACATTGATGCTCAAATGACAGATCATCACACAAATAGGCAGGATGTGTTCGGGTACTTAGTTTTGCCCTAGGAAAGATGAAGGCAAGTGAGAAGACTTTATGGATCAATTCAAACCCCTGCTTCCTGCGTGGTATGTCACAACAACAGTTGTATTCTGTGTGATCCTTGGATCTGTGTTTATCCATGTTACTGAGGGCTGAGAACAAGTGGACAAGGGTGATAAAAATCCATTAAACATGGGACAAGGTGAGTTAAGACTGTAAAGCACTTTGAGTCTTGTACCTCTAGAGCCCAAAGTGCTACCACAAGACAGACATTGGACAGCAACTAATGCTCTATAAATCACTGCAGACTGAATTAGGCTAACTCTAAAATAGCACCCACAAAATGTGTTGCTCTTGTTCTTACTCTTGTCTGGACTTTGGGGAGGAACATAAGAGCTTAAAGGGAGATGTTGTTAACAGTGTCAATAGACACAGAAGAAACCTATTTTGTGCCACCTGTCCAACTTGACAAGACAAAAGAACTTTATCTTTTCTAGTTGTGTTCCCTCATTTAAATATTTTTCAGGTAATTAACACTGGGCACCAACAGAGCTGATGTTTCTTGAAGAAAAGTGAAACATTTCTTACCCCTCTTGTCTTTCTTCCTGAAATGATTGAGGTGAAAGAAAGGTTAGGAAAGAGAGTCTTTTCTTGGTTGTCTTATTTCTCTTTTGTCTTTCACATTGGTTCCAGGAATGGAAAGTCATTAATCACCTATCAAGACAGCAGATAGGAGTTGCCTTGGGGTTACAGAGGATTGGAGAAGATCATTTAGGCATGACAATTAATTGAAATGAGTAAAATGGGGACAGACTCTTATTCAAAAGTAAGTAGCAGGTGATAGGCAACAGCTTTGGACTGATATTAAGAAAAATTGAGTGAGGAATCTTAGCTAATGACGATGGAAAGCAGAAAATTAGTTATAAGGTAAAAAGAAAAAAACATTAAAAGAATTGAGAAAAAGGTTTACAGTGATAATCCCAGTTTATTTATTGTTTTTAATTATTCAGCTGGAAACCTCTGACTCTGCCTTTCCTCCTAACTATGTTAGTGTGTCAGTTCTACACAGATGAAGCCAAACATCAACCACCTCTGAGGCTCTCAAAGAACAGTGTTTCAGGCAGTGATTGTATTGCACACATCTGTGACAAAGTTTTCTCTCCCAATTAGACTCCAGAGACACTGCAGGTATATATCCTGGAATGCTGCAGCTGCTGAGTTACATGAGCTCTCATTTTATCTTTTGCTGTTTTTATTCATCCTGTGCTTTTGGCACAGCTGCCAACAATTCCACCATCTTTCTCTTCACACAAGATTTCCTCTGCATGAAGGACTCACTGGGAGGCTCCTGCTGAGCACTCACCTCTCCCAGATTTGCTGCAGACACGCAGTGGGTTTTTTACTGGGCAGACAATGTGACTGAAACACCTCCTGCTTTTATCTCCTTTCTGAAGGAGATGCCAAAAAACTGATGAAATAGTCTGCTTTGCAGAGCCAACACAACACAATAAAACGTGCCCACAATCTAAAAATACCAAAAAGATTCATGAGGCCTTTCCTTTGAAAAGTCTTATGTTAAGAACAACTGGGGATGAAATGCTTTTTACTGTGTTCAGCAATAAAAAGCTTGCATTCATAAAAGTCACTGGGAGATACAATTTGACCAGCATACAATATTTTAATGACAATCAGTTTTCACATGGGTTACTTTCACCTCTTAGTTAAGCTCAATACATTCTCTACTACATAAATTTGATATACCATACCCATGCAAAATGCAAAAAAATTTCCTGGTGGCATATTCTGAGTTGGAATCTCAAAAAATCCCAACTTCAGTTTCTACAAATCACCATTTCTATAAGAAAAAGGCATTTTTAAAAAATTGACAAGGCAATGGATACTGCTTCCTATATACTTAGATGTTGTATAGATGCTGTAGTGCTACAGGGTTATGTGGTGCCTATTTGCAGAGTCTGCTATTCTTGCCTGCTGAGACTATTTGGAGTTTCAGCCAAGGTCTGGTGCAACACAGGGAAAACACACTACACTGCCATCACAATCCCAGTTTGCCATTCGAGAAGCTGTGAAAAAAACCCAACTTTGGTCTCAGAGGAAATTTGAGAAAGGGAAAGGTTTCCAGAAGGAAAAATTAATTAAATTCACTGATATTATCAGCCAGCTATGAATAGTTTCTGTCTAGAAGAAAGGAGGAAACAGGCCTGAAATTTTATTTCAGAGAGACAGTCCTATGTTCAGAAGGCAAAATTTCTCTCCTGACTGTTACTAAATACCTCATAGTCTTTAAACCAGTGCAGAGGCAACCAGGACTGTTTTCAGCTTCTCTGTGCCCAGAATGTCCATTTCCTAGAGAATGCTGACATGCAACTGTCAAAGGTCAGGCCCTCTTGGAAGTTACCTCTTGGAGCAAACTTTGGTCTTGGAGGGGTCTTTTCCAGGTAAATTAGTCATTACTCTCCCTTTCACCTTCATTGTAAAAAAAAAAAAAAAGAAAAGGAAAGAAAAGGGTCCCCTTTCAGTTGTAATGGATGGCATATTAAAAAGGCATCCACCCACCCTTGGAGCTGACAAGAGATTCCTGTGCCATATGTGTGAAGAATCGAGTTATGACTTTTTAATTCCTGCTGAATAAAAGACCAATTTTGATAAATCTTTGGTGACTTCTAATCAGAGTTTAGTGTTTGGTGCAATAATCTTTTTGTGCATAAATATCCTGTTCAGCTGCTAGGCTAGAGCACGCAGAGCCAGGTTGATCTAAAGCATCAATCTTGAGGAAATTGGAGAAGTTCATAATAAGCTCTCAGATATATTTGCAATGCAAAGATAAACACCATTTCTGCATGACTTGGCTCAGTTTAAGTCTTGAAAGACTGATAACACCCAAAGCAGCTGTGACTGAGGTGCACACGCTGGGCTGTCATTTAGTGGACATTATACAAATTACAGACCTGCTGGCTTCAGAGAAGAACTGTTCTGCAATGTTCTGTGATGTCTTTTAAGGCTGCTGTAATCACATGTATCACATTGTCATGTAATGAAAATAAATCTCAAAGAACGGCAAATAAATTTAGGAAAAAAATGTTCAGGTGGCAACTTCATTAAGATTGGGAACTTGAAACAAGCTCTGCTGCAACATGGCAGATTCCACTTCCCAAAAATTATGGGTTTTTTGGATGTGTTGGCTGGTACAATTCTCTTTGCATGCACTATTACTGCTCAGTATATGGGGCATGACTCATGGTACAACACAACACGGAATGATAGCTAGAGAAAATTGAGCTTCTGAAAAGTGAAATTAAAGGAGAAAAGCCACAGGAATAAATAATGCAATAGACAGACGGGGCTGGAGCATACAAATGAGATGTCTCAGAATAAGTTTCAGCCTATTGTCCAGGCCTGGCAGTGGGCTGTGGACACACTTTTTTCTTTCTAGCATCCTAAGGGAAGAGTCAAATAATAATAAGTGAAGCATGAGACCATCTGCTAATCCAGGTATGTTGGTATTTGTGGGTTAAAGACTTGTCATTTTTTCCAGCATCCACTTGGTTTTAGTTCTCTGATAAACCATCCCAGACCACCAGACCACTCTGTCCACTTGCATCCTGCAAGGATGGACACCTGCAGCAACTCACCTGTGACTCAGATCTCAGCACTGCAACCCATTCCCACCCAGCAAACCTCCTGCTTGCTCTGGATATAGTGGGTCCAAGCACAGCCACCCGCCTTCCCTTGGGAGGAAAGATGCAGTCCAGCTTCAGCCCCTCAGTAGAGACATCTATGGTACAAGCAAGTACCAATATTTTGTTATGTTGGGGTTTTTGATGGTTTGATTGCTTTTGGGTTTTTTCTTTTTACTTAATAATCTGACATGAACGTTAGTCTTGAAGATCTTCCTATGAATTTCGTATTTGTCTGGTGGTGTTTTTTATGGCATTGCATGACTTCAAATACTGCTTACAACTAATAAATCTTTGTGCAAACTTTGCGTTGCTTAAAGGAAAAGACTTTGTGTTACTTCCAGTATTTCATGCTGAATGGAATACACATGCAGAGCACAGTGCATGGTCTGAGCTGAGCATGCCTTACCACCTCTGCTGCTTCCTTTGGAGAACAGAGGAGATGGCACATTTGGCAACTGGAAGGAAAACAAAGAGAAGGAACAGTCCTCTCAAATCTCTTGCAGCTGTACTGGCTCTGTAGATAAACACACAAATGTAAATTAATTATCAGGCCTCTTTTTTTTCCCCAAATGACTGTCACTTAGTAGCAAGATGCAGATGCTGATGTTATAAAAGGGTGGATGATTTTAAATTAAATTAAAAGGGAAACAATAACTTCATAATGGCTTTTCCAGAACATAAGCGTCCTTCTAGAAAAAGAAATGCGGATGTTATTGTAAGAGCTGATAAGCTTTTACACCCAAATTGCCACAAAATTGCAAACCAAATCCAGGTGACTCATGTATTGTTTGTTATCTTTAGCCATGTATGCATTTCACTGGGCATGCCACCTGTCCTTTTGTTCTGCCTTGTTTCCCATACTCAGAAAAGAAATGCTAAAACTCTTCTCAGAAATGCTAGGATATACATGCCCAGGAAAGCCATCTTGTGTTGGCCCACCCACTCACTCTCCCATTTGACAGACATCTTTTGTTAAATCGATACCACAGAAAAGCCAGCAGAACAGGTTATATCTTTCTTTGAGCAAGCACCTATAGCACTTCAGTGTTGATCACCCTTGAAACAACAGGGAGCAAAACAACACTGACAATGGCCTCTATTTTCCTGAAGAAAAGAGTGGAATCCCAGAGGAATCAATTAAATTCTTGTGCTTCATCCTTACTTTTAAACGATAGCCTTCATCCCGTGAGTCAAGTCCCAGAGGTGCTTATGGGGTTTTGTGTAGGGAAAAGTTTTAACTGTCAAGAGCTCATGGCTCAGACTAAACAGGTCCTAATCCTGCTCCTCTTGAAGACAGCTGAAAGAGTCCCATGGAAAATGGACTCTGACCTCTCACTGCCTGTGTTTTACCATTGAAAAGAATTAAGGAGCAGGTTAAACAAGATGGATTAGGAAATTTATTTTTCAAAACAGGAAAGATGGAAGAGATGGAGATTGATGCATTTGGGTAAAAGCTTAATATTTCAAGACACCAAGAGATATATTAATGGAACATCAACATTAATAATTAGAATATTTAGGGTGAATGCCTATATATGTGTTCATTAAAGAAAAACATACTGTGCCCAGTGAAGTTCATATATGCCCTCCTAAGAAGACGTTTCAGCCAGTGTGAGGGTGATACTGTATAGTGTCAGTAGAGAAGTTTCCAAGTCACTTAGTGTGAGACAATATGTTCAGGGGAAAAAGGATGTTGGCCCAAGGACACCATCAAATCCCTCTCTCTGTCTCTGGAGAAACTCTAGTGCAACAATATGAAAGAATCCTTTGCTAAACACTCTCTCTGGTTCTCCAATAAAAGATGTGCTTGCTGATATTACAAGACAGAAAAGTACAAACCAGTAGAAATTGACATGGAAAAATTATAACATATGAAAAATTATTCTAGATTACATCTTAGTTCTTTAATTTTCATGTTTTGTGTTCTGCACATAAAAAATTTGTACTGAAGATACCAGGGAAAAAGCTACAATAGTCAGGACTGGGAGAGAGGGGTTTTCAGATAATGCTCTGTTCAACAGAAATTCTATTAAAAACTGCCAATGTTGATGCTGAAGTTCCAGTTCAGCACTAGGCAAACACAGCTCCAATACTTTTGGAAAGTCGTGGCAAAAGATACTCACAAGGAGGTGAATCACCTGTAAACAGACACATTCAAACATGCTTTGTAGTGGTGCCCACAGACACAAAATCTCTCCCAGACAGATCAGCAGAGACACCACAGACCTTCAGATCAGAACAGTCATATCCTGAAACTCACTGGAAAGAATACAAGCTCTAGAGGTTTCCCAACCAGCACAAAAGAAGTTTCAGCAGAATGTTCTAGGGATTTAATAAAAGATACTAAAATACATTTTAAAAATAAATATGTGACCTGCTGTAAGAGAGATTGTGTTACCCGTGCAGGCAACGGGTATTCAACAGAGAAGTTGAATAACAGCTCCAGAAGTAGCTACAATTTAGGTGCTGAAAAACCTAGTGCTGGAAAAGGCATAAAAAATGATGTCAGACACATCAAAAATTACTTTCAGCAAGAAGGTATTCAGAAACTCATCAAAAGAATGGTTTCTGGATAATTTGTTCACCTGGTGCTATTGCTGTCAGAGAACAAGGCCAAGGCCAGTGACAAGTTCTTTCATCCAAGAAAGACATAAAAAGCACCCAAGAACTCAAAGGCAGATGAGAAAAATTCAGACCAATATTTTGAGGAGAAAGGGCAACTGACTGGTTGGACAAGATAACAGAAGAATGGTAGAGTTTCAGCTTGAGAAAGAGAAGGCCTAGAAAACAATCTTTATCCTGCACAGAAGCTACTAGCCTCAATAAAGCAGTAAAACTGCAAGACCAGGAATAACCCAGGAAATATGGAAGACAGTGTAAGGGTCATGTCAGAACTTAATCTCTCTGAACTTTTGTTGAAATAATTGTTACTAACCTGTTATTAACATAAAATGGGAATCAACCATGAGAATCTCTGAGAAGTGTTTCCCTGTAAGTATCCTTGCACTAAGCTATTCAGTGTATTGAAAGAAACGAAAAGGAACAATTGTTCTAACAAGAAACAAGGAGTTTAAATTATTTTAAGCATTAAAAATGATACTTATTTTTCCAGAAGTGCTGCCCAAGTGTTTAAAGTACTATGCAGAATATTCAGTTCTCTAATCACAGTTAATCTCAGCCTCGAAACTGGTTAAGAGTCAGTCAGTCAGTGGGAAAGGGAGGGGAGGAGGGGAAGGGTTTGGTGTCACACAGGTGTTAATGCAGAGCACCCCTAACAAAGCCAGAGAAACCACAATAATGTACAACACACCTGAGGTAAAACACACACATGTCGCAAACCACACATATTCTAAGCGTGAGGATCGTGCCCATGCCAGCGTGGCTGGCACACGAGTCAGCAGCACTGACGAGCAGCCCTGTGTGCTGATAGACACCTGCTCAGCCAGTCCTGTACTGTGTAAAGAACTTCCCCAAGATACACTCTCCTAGCCGGGGAGTGGCAGCGAACACTTGCAAGAATAGCATGGAAGGGAAGTACCAGAAACAAATTCAATAGCTCCTTGTGCTCTCCTATACCATGAGGCACTGGTTTTATGGAGGAAAAGATGGTAGGATCAGGTAGGTTCCCTGGGTGGCCAGACCTGGCATGTAGTGATCAGCCATATGAGTTAATATGTCACTGGTGGGAGCAGAAGACAGGGTGGTGTGTGTCTGCTGGAAATTACACAGAACATTCCTGATCAGTGCTTTAAAAGCGGCTTTTCTCCTCCTCTACGTAACTATATATGAAATCTTTTAACATGTTACTGGGAATTATCCTGCATCTAGTATTCTGTTTGACTTTGTTGTTGATGTCATGGAAAAAAGTAGTCGGTTGTTTACCAGAGCATTCGATTTCTTATCAGCAGATCTGGCTATGAATAATTATATCACTTATTAATACCATAGTAAGCCAGCTAATGGGCTACAGATGCCTAACAAACAACAGGATGAGAGAAGAAAGGGCAGATTGGCAGGAGGTTGTTTGCCTTTGCGAGGGTTGAATTATAGAACTGGCCGGGCTTCAAAACTATGAATCATTAAGAACATGCACACAGCAGTTTTAAATCAGTGAGCTCTATTGACTGTAGAGGAGCTAATATTGATCTACTAAACATATGGGAATGGGGAAGCAGGTCCCACATAGTTAAAAACGTGTTTTAATGTCTGTCCTTTGAATTGTGTTGGTTCCCTGAAACACTCACGCATTTCTGACATCATGACCAGACCTTTATCCAAAGCCTTTGAAAGGATAGATGTTTCTTTTCAGGTTCACAGTGACAGAAATCTTTGAAACATGACTGGAAACAAGATACTAGTGAGTTACCATGCCTATCTTGTCCTGTATCTCCCTTATCACATTAACCTAGTTTGCAAACACCTATGTTTCTATTAATGGAGATGTTTCTAACTACAAAATAGAAGTAATTAAAACATTATCTTGCCTTTCCTTAGTAGTTGGAATCTATCTTCATTTGTGCAAATTGGGCAAAAAACTTGCCTTGCTGGTCTGTAAACAACACAGTTGTGAACTATGGCATCAGCAAGGAGCACTTTGTTCTTCACTCCTGAAAGGAAGGAAGAATGAATGTTGCAGACCATGAAGCCATGATGAACCCAGGGAAGGAAAGTCAATCTGTGACTGCTTTTCTACCCATAAATAAACTTCATAGAAGATAGCACAAATTAACCGAATGCTATTAGAGGCTATTTCATGAGGCAACAGCAAAAAAAAAAAAATTAAGCAGAAATTATAATTATCCTGTTTTCTTCACAGGATTTAGAGACCCTGGAATAACATCAAGTGGACCACGATCATATGGGCTTCCAGCAGCCTGTTCTATGACATGTTTTCAAACAAATGACAAATAAACATTGAGCATGCTGGCATGTAGTAGGTGAACAATGAATTTGGGATCTTAACTATAACATATGAATTTTCTTTATGTGTTCAGTTCATGCCACTGGTCATACATGCATCTTTAGCAGATATTTGCATCTTTCAACAAATCTTAACTTTTGCTTGAATTTCTTCATAAAACCCCTCAGCAGCATGGTCTCCCAACCCCAGTGACCTGGTGCTGACACCCTCTTATTTTATTATTCCAAATATCTCAGTCACATCCCTGTCACTGTGAGCCATAGCTCAAGGCTAAAATAATGGAAGCTGGACATGGTCCTCTTCTTTCATTCTCACACACCGGCACACATCCACAAACACTTAAATGTCTTGGCAGCTTTCAGTAATAATAATCAGCCCTGCTGCCTGTTGAAATACAGAGAGGAATCTCTCTGCAGGGTAGGGTTACTTGAAATACAAGACATTCTTCAATTCAAATGCTGATTTTCCATCTCTCCACTGTAAAGAAGTAGCAAGTGTCCAATATACATCCGTTTCAAGGCAAAGTCTGCTTGCAACATGACCTCCAAACATTGTGGCCTGTGCACCAGTAAACAAACTACGCATGATGAATATCTATCATTTCATGTTTGGCTATTAAAAACCAAGAATATGTGTGATTTAATTTTCAGCTGTTTATGAATAGAATGAACAAGGCACAGAGCTCTTTCATTTCTCCTGTTAATCCAACCTGCCTCATAAAGCAACTGAGCCATAGCCCTTTGTGACACTTTTCTTTTGCTTTTATGTAAGAGAAAGAGAGGGAGGCTAAAGGAAATTAAAAAAAAACAAGGGAGATAAAGTGATGTCTCAAATGACCAAGACATTGAAAAAACCACTAAACTAGAAACTCATGTTCAAAAGAAACTTAGAACATCACTAGAAACTTAAAGTTTCAAGATCTCCAGTTTCCCAGACCCTTTCACGGACAGGGAGCCAAACTTCATACCTTGCTGTGGAGTGGAACATTATCAGCCTCTTCTATGGAGAAAGCACATAAGTTTAGATGATGATAAACAAATAAATATTTGCTCTAAGACTGACCCTGGCATGGAAGGTCTCAGAGAAGGACTAATTTAGGGCTGATTGACTTGCACAGACATTTGGTATTGTAAAATTTGACCACTTTAAGTCACTCAGTCACAATCAAAATGTAGATCAAACATTTTTGTTTGATCTGTTTTCACTTAAATGCTTTTTGAAACAAATGACGTCCCTGAAAATATAAATTAACACACAATATATTAGATATTTACAATCTATGTGCAGTCAAGAAATTACTTCACCGTAGAGAGGAGAGTGTAAGGTAATGGAAACAGACAGGGCATGGCAGAAGTTTTCATTTAATATCAAGTGTGTTTAATACAGCTATTTTATACTTCTGAATAAAATGCAGTCTTTCTGACTGCAGTAGACCTGCATCTGCACAAATGAGAAGAAAATCTGGCTTACACAGCAAGAGATACAAAAGTAAATGGAAACTCTTATTTCCCTGAAATAACATGTGAATACTTCACTTAAGGAAACTCAGCAGCTTTCAAGAACTGAAAGCTATTTTTGGTACTTATACAATGATCAGATTCACACCTTTCACTATGATACATTTTTAAACATAGCTAATCAAAAGCAGTTTTATTTAAAACAATCTTGTATACTCTCAATTCACTTATTTTGTACAGGGCTTCTAGTATTTTTAATTATTGTTGTAATGCTCCTAATACCTATTAACTGTCCTTCCCTTCAATTTCACATTCTTCAGCTCAAATGAAATCTGGGTAAAGCTTTCACATCAGCTCTTCTCAAGCACTGTGACTGCTGGATTTAAACTACTGCACCATGCAAAACATCCTCAGTTTAACAGGTCTTGCACCTGCTGGACCTTGAGCAAACTCCATAGAGGAAGCCAAGCGAGTCCAATTGGAAAAGAAAACTTGAAACTTGCTCTGCCAGATGCTTCTCTCACAGTGCAGCCACCTGGCTTGTTGCAAGGGAGAACTGATCAGGAATGGTGGGCAGAAATCAGAAGAGGTTAGACCTTCCCCATTTTGCAGCACAAGGTTTTTTTTCAGTCCTTCAACAATCACAGGGTGGGAGAAGACTCCTTTAAAAGGGATAACAGAAAGAAGAATCAAGAATTTGAGTGGTCATGAAGATGTGAAAGAAAACAAGGCAAGATTCTTGCTCTGCTCCGTGAGTCTTTCCCATTTTCAGTCTTGTGTTTCTCGCTGTCTGTCCATTTATTCAAGGCTGTCTGAAGTAATACAGTCCAGTGAAATAATATATCCCTGTCACTCCTTTTCACACTGATCCTGCACTCTGCTTAGAGCTTGGATTTCAAAGTTTCATATTCATTCCCTGTACACAGAGCTAATTACCTTGGCTAGACAACAGACCACGTTGCTTGCAGAGTGACAGTGGCAAATTAAGTGAAGATCAGATAAACTTCACAAAACCCATTTCAACGAGCTCTAAAAGTGAAAACTCTGAACAAAGTTGTCATTCTCTGACTCTTCTGCACCTCCCAAAAGAATTCTGTCTAAGAAGGGAGCTGCAGAAAGGAGATTGCTATCAAGAAAATCAAATTTGCAAGAGAAAGGGCTGTACTGCTAGCTTCTTAATGGGATGCATTGGTTAACTGCACCGTTCATTTGCTTTTTTTAATAGAAATAAGAATATGGAATTGGAGTAGAGGTCTGATCATAGGAACTAAACTGAAAATAGCAACCTCTACAGTAAGTATTCATGTGGCATTATTCATTATAGAAGCTGCTCTATGAATTAATGACCATTAATGACCAAGAAAACCTGAAACTGATCCACCAAGGAAAAGGATTTACAGTGCTGTCTCTTCCTGTCCTCATTTTAAGATTCAAACTGGTTCACACTGTTAATGGGATAAATATTCAGCATTTTTCTCTCCTCTACCATCTGCCTCTCCTATTTTTACCTTGGTAGGCATCATTACCATAATATAATCTCATTATGTTGTGCATTGGACCCAATTTTGAATGTTTAATAAGAAATCCTGCCTTGTCCATGTACTGCTCTTGAACCCAAAGGGACTATTTGTGGGGTGATTATTTACATAATTAAGGATTGTGCTACAAGATGTGGAGTTGACTTAGCAACATGTACTGTGTATATAATAAATTCTCTTTATATATTTATTAACCAAGTAAATAAGTTGAAACATAACATGATCGTAATTATTTGACTGTTTTAAAAAAAGTGAGGGAGGCAGAAGGGAGGGGGGAACAATCCCACGCTTACAATAACCACAAGGCAGGTCTCAGAAAAATGGAAGGAAGGAAGGAAAGGAGGGAAGACACCAGGCAAACGGAATACTAGGAGAGCAAATACAAAGGAATATTTAAAAAAATGTATGAAAGACAGCAAAAGAGCAACTATGATATACAGTGATTTTGCAAAACATCTAATACCATGTCACAGAATCTCATTGTCACAGTTAGTTCAAATTGCTTTGGATGTGAACACTGTCACCTGGACAGAAACTTGATCAACCAGCTGTGATTCTGGGTGGTGACAGCAAGCAGCAACATGAAGCTGAGAGATCACAGAGTCATAGAATTGTTAAGGTTGCAAAAGACCTCCAAGATCCTCGAGTCCAACCATTAAACCAGCACTGCCAAGTCCATCACTAAACCTAATGTCCCTAATGGCCATATCTTGACATTTTATGAACACCTTCAGGGATGGCAATTCCACCACCTCCCTGGGCAGCTTGTTCCAATGTCTGGCCACCCTTGCAGTGAAGAAATTTTTCTTAATATCCAATCTAAACCTGGTGCAATTTGAGCCATTTCCTCAAGCTGCATGTCCTGTTGTCCTGTTACTTGTTATTTTGGAGAAGAAACACACTCTCACCTCGCTACAACCTCAAGTATTTTCAGAGAACAATAAGGTCCCCCCTGACTCTCCTTTTCTCCAGGCTAAAAGAAACCCAGCTGCCTCAGCTGCTCCTCACCAGACTTTTTCTGCAGACCCTTCACCAGCTCTGTTGCCCTTCTCTGGACTCGCTCCAGCACCTCAAAGTCTTTCTTGTAGTGAGGGCCTAGAATTGGACACAGGATTCAAAGAGTGGCCTCACCAGTGCTGAGTACAAGGGAATGATCACTGCCCTGGCCCTGCTGTTCTTTACCGCTGGACATCTTTCCAGCCAGATTTTGCCCATATCTGAGGCTCTGAGAGCTGGATACTATGGCAGTGTACCACAGAAGTTAATTTAGAAGTTTGATTGAAAAAAAATGAATGGTATTGGTAGATTTAGGAAAAAGGGAAAAAGGTCAATTAGGAAACAGAGGAAATAGTACTTAGGGAGAAATACACACATTGGTCAGAACAAGAGCACATGGATTTAGATCTGTTGCAGAGTGCTTACCAGTGGGTATTTTAGTTCGGATGGTATGACAGCATTCCACCTTATTTAATTCCGTAATTGGAAAACTCAGGATTCCTGTGCAAAAAAATATTTTAGTATATATTTTAGCAAAATAACCTTTGCAAAGGGTAAATGCTCTGACATCAAGAGTAGGAAGGAAACGGGTTTCTTAACCAGGTTGTCTAATTACCTTTCTGTAGACTCGTGGGGAACCACCTCAGACCCTAAAGATGCGCAGACACACTCTGGTGGCAGGGGCTTATGTCTGCCTCCTGCCCTGAGTCTGTGCTCATGGGGGCACCTCTTTGCCTTCCAGGTCAATGTCACACCTTTCTGCCATGCCTCATCAACATGTTTCTTGCCACCTTTGCTGTGCCTTCCCTCTCCATCACCAGAAGTCATAAGGATTGCGTCAGTGTGGGAAGGTTCACCCTCCTCCTCACCTCAGGATATGCTTGCTATAGAATGGGGGACAGGATGTCTTGATGACTGCAGGAGTGCCCCTTTTCCAGCCTTAGTTACTTCCAATCAAACTGGATTAAATACTCCTGGCTGGCCCCTTCCACACCTCCCCACTGGAGGGATAAGGAAAGGAAACAGAGAGAAAGCAGAAATTAATTCCAGCTTGACTTCAGTGCACTTGTTAAGAGTGGTCCCTGCCTGCCAAATGAAAGCACCATGGTAACAGCAACAAGCAAATTAGTGAATTAGAAAACACTGATCCTTGCAAATTGTAGCTGTAGCCACAAAGGCCCATACAAGGAAAAAACATACAAATTCAGAGGCACGCGACACAGACCTAATACAACTGCAGAGCTTTCTTGCCCAGCCAGAGAAGGATGCCAAATCACAGCTGAATGCAGGCATCTGAAGGACTGATTTCAGACGGGGTATTGGTGTTTTCTCCACTCTGATTTTGTGCTTTTGTTGCCATAAGACTCTTGTCGTGGAAGCCCTTTGAAGGAAGAATTAAATCTCTTGCTATCTCAACAGTAGTTGAATTTATAGTGACAATCATGGGACTGTTCTCCATTCCAAATCACACTGCTGTTACAAGTGCCAGCTTCTTGCTTAAGTAGCAATACCAGAAAATTTCAGAAAAAAATTTGAATAATTTGAGCCTCAGCTTAGGAAAGTAAGCACAAGTAATTTTAGGTATTCATTATGTGCTTTTTTTTTTAACTTTTTGTCCTCCTAACAAAAGAGAGTTTTATTGGGAGATCCGACAAAAGATTAAAAATCACTTTTCTGGATGCTTAAGGAGTATGTCCTAAATTTAAAGAAGCAAAGAACAAGCAGAAATTTCAAAATATTTGGAAAAATACAAGATCTGGGCAACCTACCCAACAGCAGAGCTGCCCCCAAAGAGGGAGAGATTGTTGATAACAGTTAAGAGTTGTGATGAAGGATGAACAGCTGAGTTTTAGCTTTCTTGAACTGGAGCCGGGGGTGACACATCGAGAGGAAATGCCAGACAGACAGGCTGAAATTTCATTTGGACACAAGCAGATGGGTCTGGAACAGAGAGATTGATCTGAGGCTTGTCCATATACAGGCAGTAATTAACTTTGTACTTGCAGATGAGTCAGGTTCATGAGCAAAGAGAAGGACACCACAGGCAGACTGCTCTACAAGACTGAAAACGTGAGCTAATATTTTTCTTTCCTGTTTTCATGCCCATTAAATAATGTGTGCACTTTCACGTCACTTGCTTCAGTGGTTTCTTAAACACAGAAATCAGATTTTCCACAGACCTGAGCCTTCAGAGGAATCCTGCAATACTAAAATACGACACTGACAGCACATGTTTTCAGAAAAACAAGATGTATTTCAGTTTTGGGAATCTAAAGGGTTACTGACATATGTACAAACAGTGAATTATATATTAAATATGCATGAGTGAGAAACATTTTATATGACACTTTGAGAACAGGAAAACAAGTCCCACTGGTGTACCTTACTGAGAGACCTAGAGACTTAAACTACTGATCTTCCTTTTCACTGACCAGATGTGAACTTCGTTATCTCTAGATCCTGTCAAGAGGGCATCAGGCTGGTTTGCATGACAGAGGGTAATTCTGACACAGGATTTGTGTGGGGGATGTAGAGGTTCACTGACTCCTGTGGACACTCAGGAAATGAGCATCCATTACAAGACAGGGTCTGAAGTCAGCTCTGGTCAGCTCATCTTCACAGAAACACAGCTGCTTCAGTGTAGTTCCCAACAGATGTAAGATAGCCCTTCACACTAGCAGTAGGACACCTTGACTGCTACTTGAGCCAAAACAAACAACCTATTCAGTAAAATATCAAGACCCCACACTTGCCTCACTCACTGGTCAAAATCAGTCCTGAGGAAGCCCTTCATGAACAGCTTGGAGATAAGACTGTCTTGAGTCTGATGCTTGGAAATGCAGCCCAATTACAATACCTCTAAAAATCTGTGTTCTGTCAGAAACAGGCACATCCATGCTCGCTCTCATCATCTCTGTAAGCGTCTGTCTGCCTCATGCTTTTGCCAGAGCCCCCATACCCACCCACAGGCAGCAGCCCGCAGCTGACTTTGGCAGCTGCAGTCCTCAGTAGCCACCAGCTGGTCAGCACCAGTAAATACTCTCGTTGTTGTTGACTTCTGCACACCCCCTGCCGTGCCTCTTCCACCTGCAACATCTTCAGGTGAAGGCTGCACGGGTGCCCAGACCCCTGTGCAGCCATGCACAGCACACGTGCTCTGGCTGTTCTCCACAGGCCCCACAGCATCCATGATGGCCACGGGACACCGAGGCTGTGAGACGGATAAGGGTGTAGGTGTTCGCCTGTACAGACAGCTAAAAAAGGGAGATTCTGCTGCATGCGGATTTTTCAATGCAGGGCTGTATCTTTTGAAGACATCAGTTTTACTAGATCCAAATTAAGCATATACTGCTAATTTAGTTTGCCATTAAGCACATTTTGAAGCAATCTTTATTAGCTATCTCTTGGCTAAATGTAGCTATTTTCACTCAAGTACCAGAATTTTCCTCAGCTTCTTTGTCTCCCCTTTTCTCTTCAGGTCATTTGATGATTGACAGCTCAATGTACTGCAGGAACATTGGAGGGTAAGATAACTGTGTGTTGCAGTCAGAAGGTCCATGCTGCATAAAAATGTATTCTCTTCATTATTACCTACTTGACAAAGATTTAAGAGGCTTTTGCAGCTAAGGGCCAAATATAAAAAGACTACAGATCATTTCCAAAAGACAAATCGCACAAAGTCTGGCTAATTTACAGTGAGATATACTCACCTACTTTAAGGAGTAGATGAAAGCATATCTGCAGGGTGCATCTCCACATCATGGGATGGAAATTGGAAATAGCAGACAGCAGCACAGCTGGTTAAAAATTCTAGGAATTATATATGCTTTCACTGGAAAATGGGAATTTGTTGAACTGGGAATCAATGAAATCCCCAATATTTGTTTCTCTGTTTGTTTTACAATTAGCAAAAAGAAAAGGCACATATTTTATCTGCAGCTATGTGAAAAAAAAATCTGCTGCTTTTGAGCTGCTACTGAGCCCTGCTGGAGTTGCCATTCATTTCCCCATTGCACACTTTCCCCATGGATCACAGGCCCCAGCTGGATCAGACATCCCTGAAACCACATCAGCCTTCCCAGAGGCACTGGAGAGCAGCACCCACTGCACTGTGTCTCCCAGCAAGGCGAGGGAGAAATGTGTCATTGGAGGCACAGCACATCTGCAGCAATGCCAGGAGTGCAACACAACCTTCTGTCCTGCTCTCCTCACCTGTCCTCATCTTCATACCCTGGAGCTGGGCCCAAGTGCTTACAATTTCATGGTGGACGTGATCCCACACAACACAGCCTGCGGAGCAGTGCTTGGCCAGAGAGCAGAACAGCAGGGAGAAGGGCCAGAGATCTGGAGGTCCCATGAGGGTAGTTCAGGCAGATGGATAAACTAATGACAGATCATAATGCACAAAACACTCAGAGAGAAAGCCAGTTTTACATTCTTGTATATTGGTACAGATTATGGGAACCTCATTAATCTATTTAATGCATGACAGCTCTGTAGCACCAGCCGTCAGGTGCTCCCTGGTTCATCTATATAATCCAAAGGTGCTGGTAGTGATCTTCAATGACCTGAAAGGTCAAAGAGACACTAACCTACAGTGTAGTAGCAGTAACACAAAAAAGGTCGCCTTATATGTTACAGAAATATTTAAATTGGTGAATGGTCAGATGAGAGATGCAAGAGGGGGCTATCAACAAGCTCCCAAATTCAAGTTGATCCCAGTAATACACATACCTTATTTTGTGGGCTCCTTTGCAGAGCTCCTGTATTGAGACAAGAGATACCAAACACACCTTGAATGCTACATTAAACCAAGCTTGCCTTTGCAGGGAGCTGTGCACGGGCTGTATTACTTTAGCCTGTGCTTGTTTTGCTTTTAGTGTTTGGTTTTGAACAGCACTGAAAATATGTGTTTTCATCTTTGCCACTTTGCAACACCAAAACAAAAATAACTACTATAAACAATATTATAAATAAATGCAGAAGAAAATAGGCATGTCATTAGGAAATTTCCCCTCTTGCCTCAACGGCAATAATTCCACTTGAAGCAATTCCCATGAACAGTGTTTCCAATGTCTCTTTACCTTAGTGACTCTCTGATGCCAGTGTAGCACAAGCCTCTCCTCTGTGGATGCACCGGTCTCCTCCACACAGACACTTTTATAAAACTCGTAGGGCATTTTGATCTTTGAGACAAATACACCTCTGTCAGATCTGACAGCTGTTGTTGGCACAGAATTTTTGGGTAGGGGGATATGTCCTCTGAGAGTGTGCTCACACAGCCTTATTTCCATGGGGATTAAATTGAAGGCGGCAAACCATTGTGATTGAAGGCACTTGCAGCCAGACTGTGATGCCATTCTGTCAACCCAGATACCTGAAGAAGGGGGGCCATGTGGGGAACCTGCAAAATATGCAATAAAGGGGAAGAAAAAAGCTGAGAAGTCAGGATGAGCAATGATTTGATTGTTTGCGTTGGCACCTGCATGGAAATCCACAAACCTCCTTTCTCATAGCAATCCCAGAGCCTGCACCAACAGCATATTTGCCTCCTAGACCTTAGCTAACCCACGTTCAAGGCATCAAAAGGAACAGGTGGCTGGTCCCACATGCACAGCTCTCCCCATTGTCCTGACTGGCCAGACCCCGTACAGAAGAGGGGCAGGGATAGCTGTCAGAGATGACATCACTTCTCTCCCTCCCTACTCTGCCATGACAGTGACTTCTCCTAACCCCAGCTAGCAAACTGGAACAGCAACATCTGTTGGGGGGCTGGTGGTGAGAGTGGGAGTGCTGCGGCACAGCTGCGAGGTCACCGAACAGCAGGGAGGTGAGCATGAGGAGCGAGACGGGCTGTCAGAGGGCAGCTAAGCAGATGGAGCAGCAGGGATGCAGCTCCAGGAGCGGCACGGGAGGCTGGGCTGCAGGTACCGCCTTGCATTTAACCTGATTTGTGCCAGGGCTTACTTGCTTGGGACCTTGTGTTCTGTTCATCTCCGACTGAAAAAAGGAAAGCACATGAAGGAAGAAAGACACAGGGAAACAAGAGCATCTCTGGCACAAAGCTGTCACTGAGCAACTCCGGAGACTTCATCCTAAGACAGAGGATCCAGTTCAGCTCCCTCTCAAGCCACAGGAAAGGCTCTCATGCTCTGATCCCCTCTCCTTGCTTAGCAAGCCACACCTCTACAGCCTGGTTCCAACTATTTCCATTCTTCAGTTTTCAGAAAATTCTCTATTCATCTTTAAGTCAAGTCATTCAAGAAATATATTGAGACCTTTCAAAAGTTTTGCCCCACAACCCTCTTGCCTTAGGACATACAAACATTGATAGGGTCCACTAAACCGGTTTCTGTCTTTCTCATGTGGCCTGTGTACTTCTGCCTAAGAATGCAATCCTGCCCTGCCCTTTCCCCCTCCCAAAGAGGTTCAAATACACAAATACAGAGTAGCTGTTTTGTTGGTAGAAAGAAAGCACATGTTTTCTGTGAGCCACGAAAACAGAAGTTGTCTAAAAAACCCCAACAACTCTAAATTTAGTAAGTGTCAGAACATTGCTTATGCAGTGCTCAGCTGATGGATGGGGTGCTGAGAGCAAACCAAATGTCAATGCCACTCTGAATACCATCTGCTGAATAAACTACTCATGTCATCAACATCAACAGGCAGCTGCATTAATAACAGTACCTTGCCTTGCTTAAATCAGGGCCAAGCTTTAGTCAAGCAAGGGCAGGACGGGAGATTACAGCCTGAAGCTGCCACAGCTTGAAGCCAGAGCACACCTCAAAGGCCTTAGAGTGCAATGAAGCAGCATGGATGCACTCTCCTACCTTCATCCTAGTTTCAGTAAAACTGTGCTCAGCTCAAAATTAAAATTATCCTAATCTTGAGCTAATCTTGACGGAGCTATTACACCCAGGCAAAGGACCACACTAATGCAGCTGTATTTGCTCCATTATTGGAGCATATAAAAACTTTGTTTTGAACAGGCTTGAGTACTCACAGGAACAGAGGGAAATCTGGAGTTTTCTCCACTGACATTACTGTTTCTTCTTCTGTCTTAATCTAGAATTTGGTAATAAAAAGTATAAAGACATGAATTAGGTCCAATAAAAGAAATATGTAAGGATATTTATTTTTTAGCATTTTTTCTCCACCATCTTTGCTGGATTTTGGTTCCACGGAGTGCTGTGGACACATTGACTTAATGGTTCCTCTTAATGGCTCTTGTTCAGTGTCCAAATTAGATCCCTGAGTTGGTGTCCCAAGGGTTTCAAAGGCTTTGCATTTGAGAGAAATACATCTGACTTTGGGTCTCTGGCATGAATAAGTGAAATGGAAATGCTACGTGAGATCACACAGTCAGGCTGGAGGGGTGAAGCAGAGTCTCAGATGTTGTTAGAGCAACAACCAATGTCTTACCTGGGTCTGGGTTGTTGCACACTGTCACAAACTCTTCTGGTTCTACAGCCCAAATGGTTTTTGTTATCATTACAAAACAAAAGGGAATCTTGAACTTCATTTTTTGCTAGCTAATAAGAATAAAATCAACCAAGTCTAAAAAAGAGTCCTACTGACAACCTCAACAGAGCGTGAAGAGTAGGAATTCAAGTCAGTCAGGCAGTCAATTAGGATGCATTGATGGGAAAACATAAGCTGTTCACAGTACTATTGATGGTACCAAAACTACCAGAGTGTGTGCCTGACCCAAGATCCATGTCTGGTGCTTTCCTGGACTGCTCCATTCACATATTATTTTAAAAAGTGAAGAATTGGAAAGATGAAATGAGTACCCAAACATTCACTTAGGAGAGGAATAAGGAACACAGCAGTGTTCTCCATTGCCTAGATGACAGAAAAATTTTGAGAAGTTTTACAATTATGTCAGAGAGTGTGAATGTCATGTTCCGTTTGTTAGAAGCCTTCATCAGGAAAGAGTTCATTAGAAATTCCTCTGCAGCTAGTACAAAATGTCTGCTCTGAATGACTCGAATATTCTTTAACCTTATTAAAAATCTCCAATATAAGCACAGCGTACCTAGAATTACAGTAGCAGACATAACAGTTATTAGACTGCACGTGTGATCAGCTTCATGGCAAACGTTGTAATGTTGGTGTGGAGTGCTACTAGTAATGCAATTCAGACAATGTGATAGTTTGGGGTACTTGGTATTTCTAGAGAGCATTTTATCCTACTTTTTAACAGACATCTAGGATACCACCATCAAAAAAAAAAAAAAAACCAGCTAAAAGCACCACTGTAAGTTAGATAGTGGTTGTTTTTAACTTTCTTTTTCGTGGTACCAGTATCAAATTATCTCACTCCAGTCTCTGACAGTACAAACCAGATCTTAACCTGATATGTTATCCAGAGGAAAGATGTGGACAGTGTCTATAGCAGACAGTGAAATAGTCCACATTCCAAAACACACAGGTGTCAGGCAAACTGTACACCAGGAAGTCTGCTTTGCCAGCTCATGCTTTCATCCTCTTTCCTTCCAGCTGTGAAGGGGAATCCAAGTCTCACTGCCTGACATCTGGGTACCTACGAACACAGAGCACATTTATTCCCTTCTCTAACTCTACTGGCACCTGCCAGATGCCTCTGCTACAACACTGGTAAGCAATCTCTGTGACTGTTACTGGTGCAACTGCAAACCTGTGCATCTTTAACCTTCCTAGACAGTGCAGAACAGATCTCTAGTTCTTATTTGTCCTTGGCCAATGAAAGTAATATGCAGTAACTTTCATTGGATGTCATTGATTTAATGCTTCTCCAGACAAACTTCTGCCTTACATAATTTTGGTGGTTTTTTACTTTCATTTTTTTCCTGTAAAAATGAAAGCAAAAGGACTCAGCAGAAGGACCCACATGCAGATGTTTTCATGTTTTAGAGCTTACAAAATCAGACCCTGTTGTCATTCATTTTATCTTTCCTTTTCAAAGGGAAAAATACAAGCAATAACTAGGTACGGGCAATGGTGGAATGGGTTGCTGTTTCTTGTAAAGAGCATTTTTACACTGCATTCTGACTTTTGGGTGCTGCAATTTCATTAAGGTTTGTAAATACCTGTGTGTTCAATGGAGGTTCATCGCATCCGCCACCAGAAAATTAATTGCATACATACTGCTCATAGATACAGGTCAAATATCTTATTTTCTCTAGCTAATTGTCTGACAATGAGGAACCATAGCATCCAGTTTGAGACTAACATTTTTCCCATCTCTCAAACACCCCATGCTTATTTCCTCCCCATAGACAGATCACAGGCAGGAGCAACACCACAGTCTGAGAACCTTTCCTGTTCTAAGTCTCCTTGCCCCAGAGTTCAAAGAGCTCTGGAACAGGCTGAATGCATATGCAGTGGGACATCAGACATCTACCTTTAGGGGGTTTTTTTGTTTTTCATCCTCCACTACAAATTGTCTCTAAGATGTGAACATTGCATATTTGACATTCATCGCTCATCACTAGCTGATTAGATTAAGAGAGATGGGGTATATCAAACATCATCCCTTTAAGCTCTGTGGACACCACTGGGCAGGTTTTGCTCCTAGGTGTAAATATTACCACACCTAACACTGGAAAATACAGGGACTAGAATAAAACTCCTGTGAATGGCTGCTACATGACAACTATTTAGAACAAGACATGCAGAGGAAATTGCATACAGATGAAGCTCCAGGAAACATTAAATATGGATAGGATACCTTGAAAGATAAAAGATAAGGTGATGTGTCACCATCTTTAAAAATGCACTGGGTTGAAAGATTTACTACTAGGAAAGTCCAGTACAATCAGAGACCTGCTGCATTACCTCGTGAAACATAGCTTGACAGTCTTTTGATGTATTTCAGGCAAGACCTATTCATCTGAAAGGGTGAGGCCAAAAAAAGGAGAAAAGAGGGGAAAAAAATTCTGCCTGGAGAGCTTTTTTTAGTGCTTGTATTTCAGAATGATGACAGCTAATTATAGCAAATGCTCTCATTATGGGTGACCTCTGCTCACAATGTGTGGTACCTGGTTACTGGAGCAAGCCAGGGAAATTAATTAAATCACTGCAGCCTAAGTTCTCACACCTTCAAAGCATAGCAGAATCTGGCTCCTGGTTGGCTATGCAGCCATCCTGTCCCACCAAATTTCCACTAGAAAGGACTTACTGCTGTAATGGAAAATGCTGCAGCAGTACATCTCTCTGTGGGCTGTCTGAGCCTAGAAAGCTACAAAAGAAACCCTAACCAAAGGGAAGAGGCAATCAACATGCCCAAGGTCTTACTTCAACTTACTGTCAGGGATAAACTCATGGCTGGCTTTCTGATAAAACGCTAATGCTTGAGGGAATGTCTGTATTCCTAACTTGTTTCTGTCTCCGTGAATAAATTCATGTCACAGACTCCTGTCACAGCTTGGTTATGTGGCTACTCACAGACATCAAAGGAGACATGAAACTTTGAAGGGAGGGGCTGAGACATCACTGTGAAAGCTGGGCAAGAGAGATTTGTCTTGCATATTTGCTAACTGGTCATAGGAATGAAATTAAAACAAGTTATCTCTTTTCTGGACAGAGGAGGACATTTGTTCCTACCTTTCAGTGAGCCAAGAAATTAGAGCCCTTCTATCAAAACACTGTTTGAGTACTTCATCACTTCCTAAGAAAAAAATTCTTTTAAACTCCAAAATATAATTTTTCTTTGAGAAATATTGAAAAGGTTATTTAGATAATGTGATGTTTCTTTCTTAATTTTTTTTTTCCAAATGGAATGTTTTCATCTCTACTGCAATTTTTCTACAGTCCAGTTTGACCTCCATTTTCATTCCATATGAGTCTCCATTAACCTCCAGGCTTTACTTTCTTATTCTAAGTCAAATTAATTGAATCATATTGCAGACCTGTAGCTTTTCTTCAATATGGCAAAAGAACTATGATAAAGCTAAGCAATTTGAATGCCATGTTCCTGTACACCAAATTACTCTGCTAGCAGAGAGAGGAGTTCAAAGGCTTTATATATAAATACAGACTCCTTTTTCTTTTTTTTTTCACAATTAGTGAAATTGCTAAGGCGCTTAATGCAATGTTCAATATCTGTATTCAATGATAAAATACTCAAATATGATGATGCTCACATGAATTTCAAAAGTAGTTTCAAAGCTTTGATGGAGCACTTAGAAGACTTTGTGTGCAAGCAATGCAAAAGGGTTAAAAACTACCAATTCGACCTAAAAAGGGAACAAGTATGCTTTTGTATATATTGTGCTGCACAACAAAGCAATGTGTTTTCTCTTTTAGAAAAGCTGGGACTAATATATTCGGAAAGCATTAGCAATGCCATCAACCCAGAAGGTTAAGAGAAGGATTTACTTATCTGTAGTGATTTATTGAACTGACAAGACAGTGTACAAATGGGGCTAGGAAATGCACAGGCAGAAAATCTTAGAAGGAAATCATTGTGTCAGGGCACTGAGCAGATAGATCCTTTCAGTAATGAAACAAGTATTCTAATTCATAAATCATGTCTGTCAGGAAAAAATAAAAGCAGAATCAAAGTTGGTACCTTCTGTCTTTAGCACGCACTGAGCAAAAAGGTTCTCTCCCTGGAGCAAAACAGAGAAGGAAGCAATATTTGTTGATCTACTCCAACAAGGCATGTCTGTGTGCTGTTTTCCACCTTTCGTGTTGTGTTTGTGCTGTATATTATCAATATTGGCTGTTGATGCCAAGGTCTCCGTTGTCACCTAATTGCTCTGCTGTGACTTGGGTTTTAAGCAGCAAATTGTCAATGTCCCTCCAAGAGATGGACACTGCAGTAAAACCTGTCATTTACTTTAATGGCCCAGATGTCAGAGCGAAGTTTTATCATGGCAGATGAGGCTGTCTTTTAATCCTCCCCTCCACACCGAGACTGATGGGATTGCATGCTTACCCATCTAGCAAAGCTCCCCACATAAATTAGCCCAAGCAATCTCCCAGGGGGTAATAAACAACAACAACCTCTCACTGGCATCCACCAGATAGCATTACAGATGAGATATATCCAAGGACACATTATTTTGATTCAGCAAATTTCAACCTTGGGGCAAGAGCAATACTTGACATGATACACAAACTAACCAGAAGTACTAACCAGAAATACTTCCCAGATACACCCAGGAAAACCGTGATTTGAGTGGCATACTCTATATCTATAACATGGTACAGCTTAGATCTTGGACCAGTGCTGGATCTTCCCCTGCCATTAAAAGAGAGCAGCTGACAAATGTCACTACAAAAACGTAATCATTTCTCCTAAGTTTTATGATTTAAAATTTAGACACCTGTGTTAAGGCAGCTGTCTGGTTGCCCTGCATAGCTGACAGACAGTCATCTCCATAATGCAGTTCATGCCACTCCTTTTAGATATTTCTGCCAGTGTTCTCTGAAAGTGCCTACCTTTTACCTTTAAGAAGGAATAAAAATCACCCATCCTATTTGAGATTATTTAATAATACAACTGTGCTCTTTAGCAACAGCCACATTTTGTTTGCCTGAGACTGCTCACACTCTGGAAGTCTTCTTCAAACAAAAAGTGCAAACAACTTTGCTGAAGCTATTAAAAACAGAAGAAAAAATATACTGGGCCAGACCAAAAGCCTAGCTGACATAATATCCTGAATCTAACAATTCCACCAGGAGATAGTCAGGGATATATAAAAAAACCCCACGACATAGTCTGATATTTTGCTGATTTGTATAGCCAACATCTAGCATTATTTTATCCTCAGTACAATCTTACCTCCTTAGATACACTTTGTTTCACCAGCATGAAATCAGTGAAGTTTTAATCAAAGCATGTGCAGATTTTCTGTGTATCTAATTCATCATTGGTACAATTTCTCATCTATACAGACAGCCTGCCCCAGATCATCAGTGTGGTTACATATTTAGGTAGATTTAAATGGTGTGAGGATGTTTCTAAAAGTCCTTATTAATGGAAGATGATTTTATTCATCTGTGTGTCCTGACACAAAGCAAAGGTTAAAAAGAGTACCTATACACCAGACTGCAAGGCAGTATCATGACTTCCACACATTCAACTAACCAGCAATGTGAAAATGGGAAGCCAGTCCTGATGGAAAACACTCAAAAATGCCACTATCCTGCAGTGGACCTTGCTTTGGAGCAAATGTGCTCCAAAATGAAGATGTTCACTGTGCATCAGGGTGTCAGATGGGCTCACCTATTTGAGAGAATGGAAAAAAAAAGTCATTTAAAGTGAGTCTCAGCTTTTAATCTGTTAATCAGAGCTGATTTTAACTGAGAAACTCATTGGAAAGCAAGGGGAAATACTTCAATAAGCAAAATTATGTAGCCATTTAGAAAGCACTATGCTCAATAAAGATTTTGAAAAATGATGCCACCACCTCACATTTTTCCAACTGGCTAGGGTAGGAACATTTCAAAACATTTCTAACCATGAAACTCCACAGCAAAATTAAAAGTGGTAAAAACAATTGTATATCATGTGACCCATAAGTACCAGAGGAGAGACAGGCTAGCGCCATCAAGAATAAGCTTTTTTTTTTTAACCTTCTGCCTTCATTGGACCTGCCACTCCTAGTAGGGGTATGCCCCTAAAACCATAACTTTGCAGGTTTGGGGCTCTATTTCATGCACTGCTGAATAAGACAAGACTGAGAAAACTGAGTCAATGTTTCCCTTCATTGAAGAAAAACTTTCACAATGACTCCTGTTAACTTTGGAACAGGTCTGAGTGAGGAGTCACAGAAAACACTGTGAGCATGTACAGATGTAGGCACAGCTTGAGATGGAGGTGTCAGTGCATTCTGTCTTTGCTCAGGACATGAATATGTAGGAAAAGGCCACAGGATTTGCTGCATCACAAGGATGGCAACAAATGTCAGGAGCTGAGCAATGTGAGCTACTAAGGACTGGCACTTTTACAGGCAAGAGACAGTAGACAGAAGAGGAACCAGCTCCTCACAGAGGTAGAGGTGTCCTTGGCCTAGACAAGAAGTTTGTAAATCAGAGCACTGTCTGCATGCTGTTTCAGCTTGTTTCCTCCAGTAGCAGTGACCCAGTTCACAGCCCCCTGTGATGCCCCTATGGATGATTTAGGGAACTGTTGGCAGGGAGTATCCAAGCGCACACACTGCACTTGCCCGTGCAGAGCCATTACGGAGAGCCAGATCTGTCATCCTCCTGCAAGGCACAGAGCCGCGTTCAGCACTTGCAGCGAGCAGGTGAGGGAAGTGAGGCTTTTATTCACTTCCCTCTCTTCCTCAGGAACTTTCAGTATTTAGCAAAGTCTGTGAAAACTGACGGGGACCAATGCTAGGAAGCAGAAACCTGTGCAGGGATGTTCTGTGTTAGTCCTGTCACTAGTGTTTCTCTTCCATTCTTTACAGCTGACAAATAATGAGCCAGAAAACTTTTTTACCATTCTAAGAAACTTTTCTTTCCTCAAGGGCATCAGCCACACACCACTCCATATGATACATCACTGTCTCTCACTGGCCACTCTATTCCAAAGAACACAGGTCAACTGCAAGGGTGACTTAGCCCAGTTAAAATTTTTACTCAGGCTTAAAGTTGTTAGAATACTATCCATTTCACTGGCATTTCAGAGCAAAGTAAGTAGATTGGCGGGGAGAAAGAAAGATTTGACTGAAGCACAATAGTGTCTCTTTTCTACTTTTCTTACATTTCCTACAACACCTTGTGTCTAGAAAATTCAAACTGCTTTTCAGATATAAACAAATTATTCATCTTAAATAATGTATCTTTCCCCATTTTGTAGAGGTATGGCAACATCAAACAAGTTTGTCTGATTTCCCCTTCCAGAAGAGCTAGGAACAAACTTGACTATCCCAATTCTCAATCCCAGCCTTGGGCCACATGGAAATATTTTTGAACCAGAGTACAATATAGGGTCAACCACCCTATATTACCCAAGATCAAAATGAATTTTTCCCTGCATGTGAGGAGCAGGCTAGATGATTCCTTTGTTCCTTCCTATGCATCTCACATGAAGAGAAGAAGGAAGGATAGAAATTGCTCCGTCTAACCTCAAGAAAATAGTTCCAGTTACTCAGGCTTAACCATGCTCAGACAAAAGTGGAAACAAGAAACTCTCTACATCCAAGATATTTCTTATATTTCCCCAATTTTGCTCCTACCCATTCACATTACGTACAAAAGCAGAATGCAGAAAAAAGGGAAAAATCTGTTGAAATGAAAAAAACCCACCAAGTCTCTTTTTGGTATGAGATAAAAATTTTAGAATTCAGTTCATAATTCTCAACCTACACTGGTTCTCAGTGTAGGCACGGTGGTTCACTCATTTCTAATCCTGTCTTATGGACTAGAAGTGGCAGAACTTGCTAGCTTTCCATCAGTGCAAAGGAGGAATCAAAATACCAGCTGGCAGTTTGCATCCTATGTGCTCTCCTCCCATTTTATGCTTGAACAATGGTAAAAATATCATTTTTATGCAGAGTTCCTCATAGAAAAGCAATCAATTTCTTTGTTCCCTTGCTCCCAAATTATTTGAATAATTAGTTTTCCAATTAAAAATCCAGTTCTGAAAAATACAAAAAAAGTACAGACTGCAAAAACACTAAGATGTCTCCGAACCTTTCCTTTTTGACAGGTGGATGGGGATTCTCTTCCTTCTGTAGTCTTTCTGGAGCTGTCATCAGAGGAAAGTTATATTGAATCAAGCTGCAAGATAATCATTGCCCATTTTCCCCTAGTATCTTTGTCTCCCTTTGTCAAATGCAAAGTTCTACATGTATATTTTTACGGCTTATTAAGGTAGTTCTCCACAAGTACCTCCATACACAGCCACACTTCTGGAGCTGAGAAAAATTGACAAACCCACTAACTAAGAAAAGAAAAATCAAACATCAAACAAACAAAGAGCCCACAAAACAAAACCAAAAAAAAACCCCAAACCAACAAGCCAAAAAAAGTCCCCTTTTGCTTTTTTAAAGCACCACATGATGCCTAGGTTTTGGTTGTTTTGCATCTTTATTTTCTCCCAGAGCCTGTGCTGGCTGGATCAAGCTGCAGTTTCCAAGGTTCCCTACAGTATCTCTTGGTGGTCTAGGGGGACCCAAGATCATAGCAATTACAGGGAAGCTTTGAGAGACAGAGAATAACTGTGGCACTGGAGAGGACTTTGGAGCTATGACAGCTGTAATGTAGAGAAGAGTGGTGTTCCAGAAATGCTTTGAGTTTAGGCTGAAACATTTCAGTTTGGAAACAAAAAGTGCATGTGCGTGATTTTAACTTTCAGTTGCTTCCATTTTTTCAGTAAATAAAAGGTACTGAAAGGCATACATGGAGTGTTTCAATCCAGCAGGGAGAAAAATGTGCAACAAATCACTTCTTTTTAATAACATACTTTCAATAACTGCTGTTCCACCAAAAAACAAAGAAAAAAAGAAAGTAAAAGGAAAAGGAGATGGCAGGATACAGTTTCTTTACAGAACCCTTTCACAAAGTGGGTTGTGCCCTTCCTCCTCCCCACTGCATCCTGTTGCACCAGGAAACTACAATTGCTGTCAGAGTTAGAGTGACAAGAATCTCATGCTTAAGCAGACAGCGGAAGAAGGTATTTTCCTGAACCTGATACCTTCAGAGTGAATGCCTGAGGGAAAACCCAGTGCTCCCACAGCTAATCCCTGGGAGCACTAATCCTGCCTGTGAAGTTTTACCCAGAGAGTTTGTCGACAGGTGACAGAGCCCTTTCATGGCAGCTGCAGGGGTACTGCCATCACACCGCCCTCCACGCGCTGTTAAACTCACCTACAGATCTCCTAAAGGGTGCCGTACCAGTAACAGATCTATGTGTTATGACGGCGCAGTTAAAAAGCAAGTTTACAAACAATCCATCAAATTACTAGTTTTCATGCCAAACTCTTATTAAACTATTAGTTACTGATGCTTTAGTAATCGGGCTTTCTATGAAGTGATAAAAACAACCTGTTGGGCACAAGGTTTGTCTGTGAGAATTCTTGAAATTCTGGGTTTGAAAAAATGATGTCATCCTGAGGATTCATACTCAAAAATAATATATTCAAGGAATATTTAATTGACATTTGGCTCATTTTAGGCAATCCGATGACCTTTCTGTCCTTCTATTCTGTTAATCAGTGTTGATACTAACTGAAAAACTCATTGGAAAACAAGAGAAAATACTTCAAACATGTGAAATTGTGCAGCAGTTTAGAAAGTAGCTTAGAAAGCACTATCCTCAATTAAGGTTTTGAAAAGTGATGCCACCATCTCGCATTTTTCCTACTGGCTAAGACACGAATGTTTCAAAACATTTCTAACTGTTAATATCTGCAGCAAAATTAAAACTGAACTGTCAGGAAATATCCAGGACTCTGCAGGGAAAACTGTGTTTGCAGCAAGTTGCTGTGCTCTCCCTGAGATTCCTGTGAGGGCACAAAAGCCATTACACAAAACAAAGAAAGAAAATGAAGTGGCCCGGCTCAGATTTAACAGAGAAGAGATGATATTCTTGCTGTACGAAATATTACAAGTAGAGCAAATCATCCTCCTTTAGAGGCCCATGGCTTTTTGGCCGTGGGTGGCATCACTGGGCCAATCTTGCACCTCAAGAGCTTTGCATGCACCATGCTGCACCCAGGGTGGTGCAAGAGGGCTGCAGCACATACTCGATTACCAAAGTGTAATTACTTTACTCTTCTTGCTTGACCCATTTTTTCTCCCCTCTCTCCTCTTTTTTGTCTGGTCCCTTTTCACTCCCTGCCACAGACTTCTGGGCTGTGCCATCCCCTCCCCATTCACAGCTTTTTTGGGGATAACACATCATCACTGACTTCCACAGGCTTTTACTCCTGGGGCTGGAGAGCAAGGAAGGGAGAAACTACAGAATTAATCACAGACTCTGATGGTCAGACATTGCAACAGGCCTCAGACCTTCACCAATGGTTTAAATGCATTGATTTTTTAAAGTTGTGCCTGGCAAATAGAGGAGCAGCCAAGGAAAATAATGACTGGAGATTTTTTTCCAAAACATCAATAAAAATGAATCAGCTTCTTAAACAAACATTTAGGGAGATTTTGTTGCTCTGCAGCCCACGTGGTAAATATGATTTTACCATTTAACACATATATAGACAGCTTGCTGAGAATAGTATCTCTTCTGCTGGACAAGAATTAAGTCCTCCTAGAATTATTTTTAATGTTTTGTGTTCATTCAAATAATTAAAAAGGTAGTAGCCTTTGTAATAATTATCTCAAATAGAGACATTAATGAATCATTCATCAAATGAAAGGGAACAAGTGTTATGTAAAACGCTTTAGAAAACTTGCCTTTGTTCCAGTAATTTAGCAGCTGGCAGCTGCCTCATCTTCATGAACATACACAGAAGGATTAAAACAACAAGAGAAAATTTGGGCTTAAAACTACCATGGACAAAGGCTAGAGGGTAAAATTTTCAAAAGATCCTCTGTGGTTTACACATTCGCATCCTGCCCAAGAGCACAACTTTTGAATTTCTATGACACTTCTCTTGCAAAACTATTATGCAGAAATCCAGTTCCCCTGCTGGCGCTGCAGCCCCAAGGCACAAAGGACACAGGGACATCCCCACCCACAACCATGCTACACTGACCCAGGGGTACGGGCTTTTCTCAGAGGCTGGTCCCTGCAGAGAAAGACCAGTGTGACCACAGCCAAAGCACTAACAGCCCATGCCTGCTCCAGTTTCTCCAGGCTGAATGTGAGAGCTCTCTGGCATATTTCAATCCAATGCTTCTGCTGAAATGCTCCTTCTGCCAAAGGTTCAAACACGCCCACTTGCAGAGTCATACTTGCTTGCTTCATACCTGTGCTTTATCATCCTTAGCTGCTTAAACAGAAGGCAGATGGCTGCCATTGTGGTGGGCTGGGGATTTTTCCATTTATCTCCTTAGTGTGTTGGGTAGTGTTTTATTGAATAAACAGGCAAGACAGATCCTGGGAAAGGTCAGGCTTCATTACGAGTAAGAGGAAACAACTTATCCCCCACGCGCATATAATTGGGCCTGACTTCCATTAACACAAGGCAAACAGGCAGCTTCCAACTGGGTACCTCGAGGGAGTGTTATAAAAATAGCTGCAGGCTCAATCAAGTTTATCCAGACAGGAGTGAAGACTAGCACAATAGCTAATAGGGAACTACAAAGGAGATTAGGAAGAGGTGCAAAGCAGACTGCAGGTGATTGCTTGCACCACAGACAAGTATTTTGCTCCATTCATTTTTAAGACCCCATTCATTGCTAAGCCCCCCAGCTCAGTCTGGAAGGAACAAAACCCAGAATTTTTCAATTATTCTCACCACCTCTTTTGCGAAGATCTTATACTAAAGCAATACTGCTTCTTCTTGCTAATACTCATGTGGTTTTGACACTATTGTTTCCCGCCATCAGTTTTCAGCCAGACAGAGTCTAATTCAGTAGTCAATATCTCAGGAGGATCAGCTGGTCAGATGCCTGTGGGCTTTAGGAAGACAGGGGCACCAGCACGATTGATGCTACAGCCAACCTTCCACTTTGGTGAGATAAAGGCAATTGTAACCCATGCCTTCAGAAAGTTAATTGAAGTCTTATGATGACCCTGGAGAAGATAGAGGATGGCAATGTTTCACAGCTTACTTCTGCTTTGAACTGAGACAAAAGAGAGAGAAACTCAGGCACGACCTGCCTCAGAGAGTCTGCATCAATGTGCCCAAATCCAGCTCAGATCACGCTAATTGCACTGTTATAACTCCCAGGATAAACAGGTGCACCTGCTGAAGCTCCTTTAGTTTAAGTTTGAAACATCAGCAGATGTTTCAAAACAGTGCAAGCACTTGATATAGTCAGCACAGCCTGGCTTTGTACCAACACATCAGAACCATTATCGCCAAGAGACATTTGTGGGAGGACAGGGGAACTCAGTGTCAAAGGCCTGGGCTCTTCCTCCCATCCTCAAAAGCTCATCTGGCCCTCCACTAATTTAATTTGGACAAGGGCAAATGCAGAAGACTGGATTTTACTCTGCATGGGTTAGAGGGTCTGCAGCTATCATGGTGTGATATTGTGGGAATTGCAGGTACTCTGAGCTCACCCACTTCCCTGAGCGTAGAAGTGGCACCAAGGGAAAGTGGAGGCACCAACCAATGGGCAAGACTGCTAAATGAAATTGAAAAAATGGGCGATAAAATGATGGAGTAAAGAAACTAGCACTGCTAACACTTGTAAGCTGAGGTGGGTAAGGTCCTCCAAAATGATAATGGCTGTGACTAGTGTGGTTTGGATGAGGAGGAAACAGCATTTCTTCCTGCCAATTTGGCAGAGAAAGGGATTATATCTCTCTGTAGTTTATTGTGGGTTGCTAATTCTTTCAAATTAACAGGAACAACCCTGAAATGTAGTAAAAGCCCCGACTCCTAGCTTAGATACTACAGGGAATAATCTCAACTTTGAGAAAACCAGGTGAGAGATTCCTGCAGATTTCTCATTGACAACAAAACTGGTAGGGGGAAAGAAAAAGTTTAAATATATATATATATATATATCTGTCTTACAAAAGCATCATAAGAAATCCAACAGTGTTTTGCCAATGATAATTAATTGGAGACATTACTCTGTCCTCCAAAACACTTTGGCAGCTTTCCCAAGAGGGGTGTGATTTTTTTTTTTTTTTAATTTTTAATGACTCTCAAGTCACACAACAGGCAGTTCATGTAATTCATTTTAGCTACATTGCTGCTTGTCTTGCCAGCAGCAAGCAGAAAAACACAGACTTGCCCTTGCTCCATTTCTGTGCCTATTGATTATATCATTAGGTAAGCAAATTGGTTACCTCACTTCAGACTCATTGCTAAATTACAGTCACTAAGGTTTGCCATCACCTTAATAGGGTATCGACTGCCATGAAAAGATTATGTTGGAAATCCCTGTAATGCAGGAGAAGTGTTTGTGAAGGAGCATTCCCAGCTCAGATATACTCTCCAGCATGACTCACATTGTAATAAATTGTCATTTATATCAAGGTCAAAATTCAAGTCATTGTATGTGCTGCAAGTATTCATTTTAACAGATCAGGTAAGCTACCCATTAAATACAGATTTCCCTAAGAGTTAAATTGCTCTGTCAATGGACAGGATACTGGCCTCCCTGCAGACAGAAGCCTCCCAACGTGTTAGTGGTGGCTGAACACCCCAGGAGACAGAGATGCGGCAGATTTACGAGAGCCCCCATCTGCAGGGATGCTTCACTGGTCTTGCAGGTCTGACTCCTGGGTTTTATCTCCAGCGCTGCACTCCCTTTACTGAGAGCTTTGGGCTCTGCTCACCTCTGTGTTGGTGAGAAAAGGGGATTGTACTGCTTTCACCAACCTGCAAAACTGTCCCAATGAGGGGAAAAATTTGTCAAAGTGATTAAACCTTACCAGGTACAGGAGTAGCCTAACCCTAGGTCTGACTTCTCCTCCTTACAGAGTACGTGCTTTGAGCTGGAAATAGAACCAGAAAATAATCTACTCCAACCTGTTCCCAGACCAAACTTTCACCTTATAGCATAGATATAATGGGAGCATTTGGTTTTGGTTTTCTTTTAGGCAGCTTACCTTAAAATCCTTTAGCAATCCCAGAAGGCTGTAGTGAGTCTGGGCTGACAGCACATCTTGACTTCAGCCCAGGAAAAGCATGTTATCAGTGCTCTGCAAAATGCCCCAGCCTGTATTAAAGGGACAAAGCCACAAGGCAAGTTTGTTCAGGTCCTGAAAGCAGAAAGATGGGCAGAGATGGCTTTTTCTTGGATCAGGAAGATACCAGAGGTAATGTCTCCATCCTGCAACGACCCATGCAAACACACACCCTGCTTCTGCTGGGCCACTGGTGAGTGAAAAAGTAGATACAGTCTTCTGAAAAGACCTCTCTGTTAGTCACAGAAAACATTCATTGATTTACCTCAGCTTCTAGATTAGGCCCTTAATTATTATTAATTTAGGCTGGGGATTGCAAAGCAACTTAACAACAAAAAGGCTGGCAAATACTTGAACTGCTCAGTCACTCTACCATCTCCACGTTTAGATTCTGTTCAAGTTTGGGATAGACATGCAGGTTCTCACCTAGTTAACCTAGAGAGAACACATTGTCTGCTTTCTGGCTTTATTCTTTATCTCATGAATCAGTATTCCTTCTCCACATCCGTGTGGACTTTTTGTGGGGTTTTGCTGTACAAGAGAGTCAGCCAGTGAGCGGTTTGTATTTCCCAAGAGGCACCGTTAGCAGGGTGTGACAGCCCTGCCTGCAGCAGTGGCTCAAGTGCACCCCAGGAGGCTGCACAAGCAGGTCGTATGCCACGAACCCCACGGTGGAAGGAGAGGAAGACACGGAGGAAAGAGGTGGACATGGAGGACTTCGCACAGCTGTGGTTCTAAGGCTGGAGGAAAACAGCCCCTTTGCCAATCTCTAGCATCTCAACTTCATTTTTCCCAAGAAAGAAGCAAAGCTGTGCATTTCCCTGTGCAATGAGAAAACCTGGTGGAAGACAGAGCACGAGTAGCTCCCGCCACAGGAGAGGCCACATGTCCAAGGCATGGTGGTGAAACACTTAGACAAGGGAGGTTTCTCATGCCCTGCATCTTCCCCACGAGCTCAGAACAGACATTAGGAAAATCCATCAAGAATGGGCCTTATCACAACTACATAATCCTCAAGTAGTTTATTGCAGGATAAATATAGCCTTGGCTCTCTGAACCACAGTAACTGGATGATTTTAGTATAGTTTCTTTGTAAAAATATTAAGAAAGCTTATCATCATCTCAGGCATTGAATTCAATGAAAGATTCACTCAAGCACAAACAAAATTCTAAGCAGCTTTGAGGAAAATAGATAACTTGGAAGGCCTGACCTGTACCACAAGAATTAAAGAGTTTGAGGCATATTTATTAACAGAACATATACTCCCAAAAGAGCAGCCTAATATTTATTGAGCTGGTGTCTAAAGAGCTTTATCAATACTGGGTATATTTAATGGATATCTTTTATGATTAGGTTTCCAGGCAAGGACCTGGAAACTCTCAGAAAACAATTCTGCATGGCAAGTTGACACATATCAGCTGTGCTTATTTCCCTGACATTTGAATTTCAAAGGAAATGCATTTTTCATGCTCCTCATTTTGTTTGTTTCCATATTCCCAAGAAGTTACAAAGCTCAGTGCTTTTTCTGGCAGGGCATCCTTAGCCTAGAGCAGGGAGAGTCTCCTGCATGCTGTTAAGAAATGAGAATGCAAACAAGCACACCTGCACAGACAATCTGCAAACACTAACTTCTCTCTCGAAAATACAGTAGGAGAGAGCAATTGTAAGGAGAACAATGTTGCTGCCTGGGGACCTGGTTGTTCCTCAGGCTTCAGTAACCACCTCTGTGCCTGAGCCCGAGTGGTTTTGTAAGGAAGCCATCTCAGTCACAGTTCATTGCTGCACTGAGGATGATGCAAGGACAGTTAACCCATTAACAGGGCACCAGCATGAGGAATCTATCCCTGCTGGGACGTGGGCCAAGGCTCCCTGTGTCCAGGAGTGGTCATTCTGCCACCTGAAATGGTGGTTTCCATGAGTGGTCGCCATGAGTCATTAGTGGTTGCCATGAGTCATTGCTTGCAGTGAGGCAGCTCCTTTCTAAGTTCCAGCCACAGGAAAATGCTGCAGGGACACTACATCACTCTAGTAACCCCAAACCAGCAGCAGCAGCAGGGGCAGCACTCTGGCCAGGCTGAGCTGTTTGTCTTCTGAGGGGAACATTCCTCTTTACACCCCTTTGTCAGGTGCTCTAGGATCCGATGCATGTGATGGGCGGATGGTCCTCCAGCTGATACTATAAAACCTAAAACTGCACACTCTGCATGTATGCTGAAGAGCTCACAGCATTTTTCACTCAAGGTGCTCTTTGCTGAAAGAGTCCTTAGAAAAAAAGTCACAGTGAGCAGCTTTTTCAATTGCACCTCGGGATCCCGAGTCCCAGTTTCACAAAGTGACATGATTTGGTGTGTCTAGGCCACTCAGGTGCTTTAAAATTCTCCATCAACATATCTTTTTTTACTTCCAGTTCTAGGAAGAAGTAGAAATTAAAGCAACATGGAGGTACCTGCACCTGGATAGCAAGGGATGATATGAGAGGGATGCAGGAGTCAACAGTGCTTGCAAATAAAGTCCTGAGACCTTTGTGCTGAGAGAGCGCCTGCCTCAAAATTCACATTGTTAACTCTTGTTAAATTTCTCCTGGCAGAGTTCTCCTAAGACAACGATCAGATGGATCAAACAGAAATGGATGAGGAATTCCAAAGAGGTTTGAGGAAAGACATCAGCTTGCAATCAAACACAAAAGATGCATGAAAATTTACATCAGTGGGGAGAGAAATGGGAAGAGTAGCAGGCAAACCTCAGTCCAGCATTGTCAGAAGGTTAGAAGGGTTAGTTATAAGAGGAAATGTAGGCATTTATAGGTGCTAATTAGCATTAGAAAGTATCTTATCCCACGGTTTACCTGTTGTGTTGCTAATACTGCTGTTCACCAATTGTTGGTTTACTAGATACCTCTAAGTGCCTTGAGCCTGATTTGATTTATACCATGTGAGTTAAGCAGTTTTTTCCTGCAACACACCAGAAGTCTTCCTGACTGCAGGGGAAAGATCAGGCTTCTGGATCCAAATCCCAAATCTTTCATTCATCTCTGAAGACATGACTCACAGACCAGTAGTTGTCCCCATCATCTGGAAGTCTAGAGCACCATTTCAGTGTTTCATGGGGTGCTTTGAGATAAAAGATGTCATATGAGAATATTTTATGTTTAACACTTTGGCAGGTGTGACATTGTATCTCCTAAAGGATACTCAGGGTTATATACAGGACAACATATTACAAATTTATTTTATGAATCAACCCCATCAGAATTTAAGTTCTTACCTAACAGATAGGACAGAGCAAAATTAGAAACAACCTAGAAGATTTTTTTAAATGTTCTATTTGATTCTCTTTCAAATCCATATTTTAAATTATTTTTTAAAAGAGCTGAAAGAAGTCAGATTAGATACTTAAACTTAAGTGTCTTTTCAAATGGGAGCAGATAAACTCAGAGCTCAAATTTTAAAGCCTAAATAAACCCTAGGGGTTTCTGGAACTTCAAGCAGAACCATATTGTCATTTATGCTCCATTCATGGCAAGGCACATGCAGTCCCAAACCCAAATATGCCTGGATAATACTCTCACTCAAGCATTTTCTGAACTTGTGCAATCACTTGATTCTCTAACAGAGACTACTTGGCAGCCTTTTATAACACACATAAATGACCCAATCCTGAAGTTTTATTCTTGTGAATTTGTGAGTATAGCTGATTTCAACCCTCATAGTTATGGTAGACCTCAACCCTCATAATTACGTGTTGAGATTTTTTTTCCTTCAGTAAGTATCTTACACTCAATATTTTTTATTTTGCTTTTATTGAGGTGTTTTGTTTTGTGTTTTCCAGGGGATTTATAAAGCTAACATTAAAAGAAAAAAAAGAAGGAAGAGAGAAATTTGTACACATAAGCCAGTGTATCAACTGAGCATCCACCAAGATTTGAAACATGATGGGAATCAGTAATATTTGCAGGTTCTTCTATGTAGGAAACAAACTGTGGGAGAAACCGAGCTCAAAGCAATGCCTATAACATAGGGGCAGGGATAGATATTGAGAAAGCACATGAGCCTCTGGTTTATCTTCTCAAGCTTCTCTGTGTTTTCCAAGGATGTAACCAGGCTCCAGGTAATGGACAGCAACAAAATTTGTTTATTCCCAGGATGCTTTATTAAGCTAAGACCTAACACTCAACAGTCATGAATGCAATTCCATTTTGAAAAAAAGCTTCCCTCCAAGATGTATTCTTTGTAAGCAACTGAATGCTACGCATGGTCTATAAAGCAGGATATCAAACCCACCTTTCCTGATTCCTGGTAAACAAAAGGAAAGAGCACCTACTTGCTCACAGATCATGTGTGTACATAAATGCTCAACAAATTGCCAAGCTCACTCCAGACACAGGGTCATGCCTGACACCTGTCAGCTACTAACAAACTTTCAGGTGCTGCAATGACCTACTTTTACATAAAATCTGCACAGCAGATCTAGAAAATTCACCCTTATTCTCTTGGTGTGAACATCCAGACGAGGCACCACTTCTAGAACAAACACATATTTTCTCCATAGTTTTGTAGAGTTCTGGCTGTTTTTGCCTCAAGATGTGCAAAGCAAATTACATTTTATATGTAGCTTTTTTTCTTCAAGCTATGCATGTAAACAGCTTCTGTAACTTGTTCAAGAGCATACTCAGAACATAATTTATTGTTAAAAGTATGTTCTAGACAGGATATTTATTTTAAAGCAAACTACTTACCAACAACTCAAATCAGCCCATTTAGTGTCCAGGACACCAAATCAATGCAATCATGATTCTTTTCAATATTCGAGTGTCCTTTTACTTATGCCAGTACTATACTGGTGTAATCCCTCAGCTGTGCACACAGAGCCTCCCCACTCCAGAAGCAGCAATTAACGCCCACTACAGGGTTTCTCAGACAACACCCTGTTTAGAAATCTCAAGATCTTGTGTCTTTTACTAAGAAACACTTAGCAGTGCCAAGGAAACAGCCAAGATGCCGTAGAACTCACACCAGGGAAGAGAAAGCAGGGCAAACCTGGAGCAAACCTCACCAGCTCAGTGACCACCTCCGGCAGGGGAAGCAGGTCACCCCAAGGGCCTGGGGCGTGAGCACTCCCCAGTGTCAGGGGCTCACAGGACCCTGTCTTCCAGGCACTGCCAGCACAAGAAGGGCTCCAACTTCCACCTACAGCTGAGAAGAGAAAACATAAAGAAAATGAAATTCCATTCTACTTGTTGCATTCAAAGAATTTTGCCTTGCCTTTCTTATCCCTTATTTTTGGGACAAGCATGTTCCCAAGAAAAAGAAATACCCATAAGGAGCCTTACAGCTCATGATCTACCTCAGGTCACAGACCCCTGCCTCTGACTTCTTCACTCCCTCAACAGACCTCTGGTGCAGGGTTTCCACCAGAGATGCTGATGATTCAGGGTCTTGGGTCCTGCTTCTGGCCACATGTTGCAACTAGCAGCAAAGCACCAGGCACAAGCACAGAAAGAGCAAGCAGTGTGTTTGTAACCATTTACAACCGAAACTAGTTTCAGCTGCTGCAGAGCCAGCAACACTGTCATTTTGGTAGTTCTAGTTACTGGGAATAAGACAAATATTTAAGATTAATTTTTTTCTGTTGCAACTGAACCGTACATTTAATCTCAAGAAAAGTCTTGACATAATATAAGAAGGAGAGGATCTAGTAGATCCCCTAACCTATATTCTTTCCAAGCATGACCACTTTCCTTTCATTTGGTTCTGAAATCCAAAAATTCTAACAGTATATGTTGCTAAGAGGGATTGCCTATGAAAAAAAAAATCAGAGTAGTGTACAAAACATATCCTATTGCAGTCTGGCATCATTTTATGCATCCAAAACATTTTTTAAAAATAATAATAATCTGCAGAAGGGCTCCCTCATAGCTGAACTTTTTATTAGCAAATTCATCTCTCCTGTGCTTTGGAAGACAAGAGAGAGACCTCTTGTGAAAGAGCAATGTACTGTGAGCACTTCAGCAACACAACACCTTCTCGGTGCCTTGCTTGTCTTTTCCCTCTTTCCATAATTATGGGCTCTTTAAGTGAACATCCCCACCAGAGCCTTGTGCTCAAATAACAGAAGGAAGTAACCTCAGAGGACCTACTTCTCCCTGACCTGCCCATTTGGTAGGACAGCCCTAGAGGAAGGTCAATTAAACCCAAGAAGGAGAATGAATTTCCATCCATCATAAAAATTTAGATTTGTTTCAACAGACTTGAAATCAGATCCATGTACATATTCAAAGTGCAGTCCATCAGGCTCAGTGATGGCCATTTCTGTTCAGTCTGGCTCAAACCCCAGACTGAAAAGCACAAGTCTCACAGTCAGTGTGGGACAGGGACCTGCGGTCAGTGCCTCAGTGCTGCCTCGCAGCAGCCGTGGGTGGCAGGAGCAGTGGAACAGCTGAAATCCATGACTTGGGAGATCAGGTCTCAAAACTTGGGCTAAAATAACCCAGCAGAATTCCTGTCATGGCCCAAATAATCAGGAACCAGAGGTGGCTGTGATTGTTTTACTGGACATTGCAAGGAAAATGTAAATATCTGAGGCTCACCAAATTCAGTATGAAAATGAAGAAATAAATTTGCTGTCAGACACTGGCCGTTCATCAGTTAAGAGCAGTGATGAGCCATACAGACAATCCAGTGTTTCTTTCTGGTATCTTGTTTGTTTTTTTTAGTATCACCCATTACGACAGCAGCACCACTGGTCAGTGATTTCACACAGGGGCAGCTGCTTCCATGCGGTAATTTGGAAAGTCTAGTGCTGCTGCAGCACCTGTGCCACGACCAAAATGTAAGCTAGTGAGAGAACTGCTCACCAGCGCCTCAAAGGCCTTTGCTCTGCCAGATGCCTCACCTTCTCATGAGAATGCTGGAGGCTGTGCGAAGATGAGCACAGGAACTTGAAAAAGCAACCTGCAATGAAAATTCAGTATTTCCTTCCTTTAGCAGGTGTAAAACATCAGAAAAAAAAGTTAGGAAAGGGAGGTTGCTGAGATCCCAAGTCCTGCTCTGAGACTCTGCCTGGCAGCAAACCCCCCTGTCAGCTGACTCCTGCCTATCCCAGCAGTTTCAGCTGCTTGGAAATGGCTGGTCCATAGTGTCCAAGCTCCAGCAGCACAGGTCAGCCTTAGCATAGCACAGGGACATGGCTCCTCAGCTCTGACTCAGAGGAAAGCAAACAGCCCACATTGCTTAGTAAGAGAGAACAAAATAACACGTTTTATCTCCAGCATCTCCATCCACCCTCGATCTGTTTATCACTCGGGGACATGACTTACAAGACTGTCCCCTGTTCATTTCTGTTTGGATCCTTCTTTGTATCTGATGGTGTCAGATGGCACACCACTGACAAATGTTCTACTCATCTCAGCAATGGGCACAAATCTTAGATTTCATCTCCGAACAGACAAGCTGAATGGGAGGTGAGGGCAAAACAGCGGCCAAAACAGCCAAGCCTTCAAATTGTGAAAAACACAAGGTGTCATTTGCTGCCAAAGGGTGACTGCTACAGGCACTGTTTGCACCAGGGAAACCATTCCAGAAAAAAAGGGGCTATAGAGTTTTCCAATGAGGAAATCTTTGAGGATTCTCAGTAGGAGAAGAAGACTTACCTTTGCAACCACATTTAAGGTGTCAGCACTGTTCACACAGAGGCGGGTGAGGGCTCTAACTGGGCATTGGCACAGGCTGCTGGGATGGCTGGGACTTCCCTGCTGGGACATCCCTGCTGGGGCATCCCTGCTGGGACCTCCCCACCAGGATGGACACTGTGTGAGCTCCCCAGAGTCACACCTCTGAGACCAGAACGCTAGAGAGCGTTCCCAGGGAAGCAGGCAGAAGCAAGGCATCTTTGCATTTTGCTACAGGGAGATTTGGAACAAAAATCCCAAATTTCCACACCCACTGCCCACGGCAGCTGTGTTACCTGTAACAAAAGCTGTGCTGGCTCAACTGGTCTCCCAGTCCTCTCTTATGCAGAAGTCGAGGCATCATGAGCCATCCTCAGGAACACAATCCTTGCTGAGGGAGTGTCAAGAAGATCCCCAGTTTAAAACTAGTGGGGTTTTTTCCCTTTGGGAGATATTGTAAGAAGATGTCTATATTTAAAATGCATTTTCTGGACTAATTTCGAAGTCAGGGGATTTTTGTGCATCCTGGAGAGGAGCAGCCGTTGGTGTCAAGGTTCACTTGTAAATTTTTGCTGCAGCCAAGCCCAAACCTTTACAGGGAGCTGAATCCCGAGCGGAGAACAGTGCCCTGCAGAGCCCCGGGCCACTCATTTCTGTGCCAAGAGCACCACCCGGTGGCCTCTCCGGCCATGGCTCTCTCCCTCAGAAACCGTAATAAAACTCAAATATTTGGAACGGGAAGGAAAAATAAGAGCCTAAAGCTGTGCAAAGAGCCGCATGGATAAGCTGGGCATAAACCCCTGCGTGCTTATTGTATGAAACTCAGCCACTATATGAGCAATGAAAAAAGTCCTGCATTACAGGTGTCTTGGAGAAGAGGGAAGAGTCACAGGGTGGGTTTTGCTGGGACCAGATCAATGTGCAGGGCTACAGAGGCTTTGAGAGAGCAAGTTATGGTCCTGCTGTGGATGGCACTTAACTCTTCCTCCTCCTGCCCTGGCACCTTGCCTCCCAGGACAGCAGCTCTGCTGCTCGTGAGGGGCAAGTACCACATCCCAAAGGTGCTGTACTGCACAGCAGGTGTCCCTGCTCCATGCACAGCTCCCTGCACCCTCAGCAAGCCGAAAGACAGGTCTGGCATTGCTGGCCTGGGCAGTGATGGGCCACCACCTCCCCTTTTCTACTCTCCCTTCTCTACCAGTTTCCTTTTACCCAGTGTGTTTCACGGGGTCACTGCAAGTTTTTCTGAAGCTTTGGAGATCCTGAGGCCTAAAGCAGAGTTTAACACGTGTTCCTCAGTAGTTTTCCACACACTGCTCACAGGCTTTGGCTGGAGTTGAGCGCTTGTCAGGTTCCCTGGGGCATTCGCACCAGAGAAGAATTCCCTGAGCACTGTGGGATTGCTGTGTGCATCCTCCTGCTGCCTGAAGCGGGAATACATTAAATAATTCAGTGCTGGCAAGCAAGACAGCCCAGTGGGAAACAATTTATACAAGTGTTACTGGCTGTTAATGGAAATCTTTGGGAAGAAAAAGAAAATGTACACTTCTATTAAGATGAAAAAGGAGAGTGTCCATATAAGAAATAATTCCCAGTAGCTATGCCTCAAGGCCAATATGCAAAGGATAAGAAAGGTCCATTGCTTTTAGTACTCTGTTCTGAAGAGTTTATATAAGAGCTGAATGGTTCAGAGGGAAAATTGAAGAGGGTTGAAGAAAGTCATGCTCTGCCTGGCACTGGAGACCTTATCAAGCAGGCAAGTGAACTCAGCAGTTACCTGAAGTATTAACAAATAAAAAGAGCTCACAACAACATGAGCAGGAAGGAGGCAAGGGTCAGGCAGGGCTAATTTGGGAGTGAGCAGCCTACACCAAACACCCACAAGCCCAGCCTGGCAGCACAGCACAGGCTGATGTGCAGGTTCACATCACCCAAGGCACATTTAACTTACTAGGTCATGGGAACCATGGCACAAGCCTTCAGTCAGCCTAGACAGTCCTTCACCTCTCTTCCTCCTCTCATTTCTTTTTGCTTTCCTGTCCTTTCCACTTTCATTTTCTTTACGAGTTTGGGAAGAACCCTTTCTCTCATCTGCAGACACAGCTGGCAGGTCATGCAGCCTTAGCTATGACAAACACTACACAGTGGGGTAAGTACATCCAGCTTGTACTTGTCCTGTTTATCATCTGGATGTCACTTTGCCTAAATGCAGCCACACCATGAGAGGTGTTTTCTAGCTAAAATATCAAAGCTGCTTTACTAAAGACAGAATTACCTAAAAGGCTCTTCATTTCAAGAGACACTTCAAGACACCACAGCACTGTAAACCTTTATCATTTTAGTTAATAGAAAAATCCTCTCAAGTGTTTTGTACAGTAAGTAGTTTAGTTTCTGGGACAAGTCAGCACCACTGGAAAAAATGAGGTCAGTACACATGCATGCATGTGTTGTGTAACAACATGTAGTGTCACTTTCATTTCCTAAATTTGCAAGGGCACAATTTTATTGAGAGGCACTGAAAAGAGAAGCCCACACTAATTAGAAAACTAGAGTAATATTACCTGTGTACATACTTTTTCCAGTTGTTACCAGACTGATGAACATCACCTAAATTATCTGTCTTGTACTTAGAGCTCTTTGGAAATTTATAGGGGTTTTTTTGTTTTAAACCACCATTCCTTTGTTCATAAGAAATGGGTGAACACAAAAGGAACATTTGTTTTTAAAAACTTAGTAACATCATTGGATTTTACTTTGACATAAAAGTTCTTGTTGTTACAATATGCAAAGCAACATTTTTCACAGATTAATACAGCTTCCTAAGTCATATCCTTTAGTAGACATGCTTTTTCAAATATTCATTTTTTTCCCTCTGAAGTGCATTTCTTGTTGCAATACTTGTCAGCTTGAATCTACAGCCATATCTCTTTTTCAAAGCTGTTTGCAGATGGTAGAAAAGGATGCAGGTAAAAAGATAGTTTCTCTGCAGCAACTGCAAGAATATTACCTGCTGTTTACTTTCACTGTGGATTTCCACAAGGATTGCTTTCAGTAGTTAAATTTTGAAGAATGGCATTGCATTTTTTTTTGTTTCTAAGCTGCTCTGCTTATACCTCGCCTATCACAACAAAGAAGGTCTCTGGATGCTCTTTCACAGAAGGTATTTTAAACAGTCTTTGTGGACCTCCTTCTTCTTAAACCTCAGAGTACTCATCTAAGCAAAGTATCTAAAATATTCATATAAAGTGCCACTAAAACTCAGTTCTCAAAAGTATTTCTCAAGCAGCAATGTCCCAAGCTATAAAGATTTGCCTGTGCTGCAGCCACACATAAAGGAATGAGACTGGTGCAAAGCGGGAGGCAAGACCCAATCTGGAAAGTGTTTGTAGCTTACACACAGCACTGAAATGAGGCACAGACAGTGAAGTAAGATGAAACAAGCACTGCAGCACAGACAGCAATCCCACTGTGGGCTTGATCACCACAAGCCATTGTTAATGCCTGAGAAAAGGACAGGATCCTCTTCCTTAAACTTTTAAAGAACAGGCTTGCCAGTGGCCAGAAGGAATGCCACAGGAATCTTACCATGAAAGACAAAAGAGGAGTGACTTCCTGAAACACTTTCTAGTTTCCTGAAGAGTCACAGAAGATGTCTAGCAGAGACCACAGAACAAAAGGGAGCTCTCAGCCAGCACTTTGACCAGGGGGTTTTCCCTATGCAACACCTGTCAGTGCAGATCTCACATTTGTAACCTTTTCCCCCTTTTCCACACCCCCGTGGCAGACCACCTGGACCTGCAGCACACAGGATCACAGCTCACAGTGCTGCATGGTGTGTGTGTGTGGCCTGGGCTGTGGGAAGCACAAAGGAGGGAGATGAGCACACAAGTCCCACACTCGTCACACAAAATCTGGTGGTCTGTTCGATAGAGAAGCCCTCTGACTTGAGCTCACCACTGTACCTGGCTGGCTAGGAAAACCAAATAATAATTGTAGGAGTTCACTGCATCCATCACACACATAATGGTTATAATATTCATTAATATTTGTGGTCATAACTAAAAATTGCTGCTTATCGTTCCACCTCCAACTGCCCTTAAACTCGTATGTCCCAGACAGAAGATATTTCACTTTCTGAGTACCATCTACTGGCATTTTAGATACTAACTACCATTCAACACCACAGTAAGAAGTGTTGTTAGAATTATAGAATGGTTTGGGTTGGAAGGGACCTCTAAAAATCATCTCGTTTCAACATGCCAGCCTCCTGCAAGGCGTAAAGGGCAGCTGTCATTCCCAAAAAGCAGACATGAGTCTGAACTCATGCTTATGCACAGAGCAGCCTCCCTCAGTGCCTTGCTGCTCTCCTTGCTACTACTACTACTCCTTGCTACTATGAGGGATTTTCTCTCTGAATTTCTCCTCTTGAAACCAACCTGTTTACAAAGACTGACTGTTTAATTTTAGGTTAATTCGAGCCTCTTTGAAGACACTTTGAAGCAATGACAAAATAGCTCATGTCTCCCCGGCTGCTTTTAAAATCACCACTGATAGTCGTCCTTGCCTTTCCTTGGCTTAAGGGTTTCCTCTTGCAATTTGTTTTTCTCCCCTGCATAATTCTCCCCAGGCTAAACTTTTTTAAACAGAACTTACTTGGGGGAATCTACCCAATTAGACACTTAAATCAATTAGGCTGATTGACAGAAGGATTATATCTAGCATGTTCTTGATTGTGGATACAAACACTCAGCTGGAATAAATACCTGCTTCATAAGGACTTGCTGAGGCTTAATTAATGCTTATGAAGAGCTCTGAACACGTGAAGTGCTGTACCTGCACTGTTATTCTCATCATTCCTAGTAGTGAAGGCTTCAAACTTGGACATGGCAAAGACAACAAGGACAGAAGGGGACCTTGACTCCAGGCTACTGGTGACTGCAGCTGCAGGAGTTAGACAGAGCGACGTCTGGCAGGACTTTGCTCTAATTAAACATTGCTGCTGCTCTGGGCTCATGAAGCCTCTCTCATTCCTCTGCAGGATGGCAGCAGCACCTGACTTCCAGACCTCTAGACCTCTACACCAGGACTTTTCCCCACACTGGAGCCACATCAGCATCAGCTCAGCAGGCAGGGCATGAGTGAAGCCTGGATCCCAGTTGTTCGGCACCCTGTCCTCACGCATTCCTCCCAGGAAGGAATTCAGGTGATTCGTGCTTTTATGGAAGTGCCATTCACCGAGGCATCAAGGCACTGATGCCTAATAAATAAAGAGCTAAAGATCATGAGGCTGCCCAAAAGCAACACTGGTATTATTACTAGCTAACAGACACATAGGAAAGCTTCTCATTAACAAAAATTATCCACATACCTCAGCGATACAAAGGATCTCTTTTCAAAGAAGCAGACATTAATTGTCATCTTGAAATCCTAAACATCTGTGGTTATATTGGGTTACGTATAGATCCAGCTTTGTGAGTTGTGCTTTTCACTATAAAAGACCATACCTAAAATTCAGTAATATAATAGCTAATACATCAATGAAAATAACTAATGTTTTTTTCAGCCCACACAGAATTGTGCTATTAAAATTGCAAATGTGTACATATATGTGAACTGGAAAACTTTAAATTTGAAATTCACAAAATATAGTTTAGACCAACCAAAAAAGAAGAATCCTCAGAATCCAAACCATTGTAGCCTGCCAATATGGAGGCTTCCAACTAAAAAACAAAGCTGTCCCATCCTTACCCTTCCTCTATGAGTCCATTTGACATTTGTATAGGATCTGTCCAAAAGTTCATCCAAAGTATCCTCCTAATAAAGGCGGTTTAATTGTTGGTACAAGCAACATAGCAGTCCCATCGCTGATTCATTAAAACAATGATCTGATGACACTATTTTTGATAGTGTGTTTTGAATAATGTGTTCCTTTTTCTTTTTCTGCTATGTGGAGAAGTAGTAATGCTGGCAGATAGCCCCAAGAACTACCACAACAGAAGGCCAGCACAGAATACAGCATTTATACCATTAAAACACATGTGCATACACACTCCACCCTCTCCAGAAGCTGCAAACCTGTGAAGCCTCAAGCAACAGTCATTTCCAACTAAGGGACAAGTCTCCATCACCAGCTCTAATCCATGGAAACAAAGGAATGCCCTCAGAAACACCCGTAGATCATTTAATCTCAAAATATACATTTTGGAAGATGTTAATGAAGGAATCTTTGCTAATGGTAACTACACAGGAGCTAAGTTTAGTGTCATAGAAACACGACACTAAAAGTGTCTGTTTCACTTAAAACCTGGATTAGAAACCAGCAAAAGTATTCTAAACAAGGTTGTGATTTTCAAAGGAAAAACATAAATTGTACTATTATTTCTTAGAAACTGATACTCTAAATCCTATGTTTGTGGCTTTTAAGATTTTTAAGATTAAGATTCCCACCATCAAAGCTTAAAAAAACACTAAAAGAAATATTTCATCATAGAAGAAATACAGGTTCATTTTCAGTGATCATCACATTCAGTGGCCTGTTTTGGCAATTAGAGAACCAACTATTTTCCTGGTCATTACGGGACTTACCTGCATATCCTTGTTTCAGTTTTCCTCATACATCCTGCTGCCTTTCCGCAGGTGAACTCTGTACCTAAACACAAGTTTTGGAATATTCTGATTTTATAATCTTACCAGTTACTTGCCAATTTATGTAAGGCTTCATCTGTAAGGAGGAGTTTATTACTCTCACATTCTAACATCCAGCTCTAACTTCTATCCCTTGAACATTTAACTGTGTGAGTTACGAAGGCATGTAAAAATAAACTTCCATAAAATTATTGTGTGGATGAGTAATTGCTCAAAGTTATTTACATGGTGGAGAAATTTTGCTTTTATGTCTTTTAAGGGATTCTTCTCCTGTCCTGTCATGAGAAAATTATGATCCAGGTGGGACAATGCTATTGGATGCTATAGTATCTGCTTGGAATCAGCTATTCCCAGACACACAGAAGTAACTGGGGAACCACCACAGGAATGTTACACACCAGCAAGGGAAGACATTTTTTATTTCACTCATAAAGCTTTGTTAGATTTGTCTACAGCATTGATTTACTAAAGAAAATAAAACATTTTGAAAAAAGTTACATTTTCCTTCAGTTTTTCATCCTTATTTCCCACTTTTTAATTTCAGAATGTATTCTTTTCAAATCACAAGGGGCTATTTAACATGACGTCTCTCCCTCTTTCTTTATCTGAAGAAAAAAATACTTTCCCAGGACACATGCTGGCCTTTAGCCAAACAGCCAACATGCTCACATTTTTAAGGACATAATTTTATGCCTCCATTGGAAATACTGGTCAATAACACATTTTTCATCCATCAGTCACCATATGAACAATATTTTGGGCTGTATATTTCCATCCAAGCTGAAATGAGTAAGACGTATTCCACCCATTTAGTTCCAGACTTACACTAGGCTCAAAGGATTCTTCTGAGCCTGTTGAATAACAAGTTTATGTGCTGTAGCAGTGCAATGTCAACACTGCAAGCCGGGTAGTTGCAAATGCTTAGGATCACAAAACTGCACTCTTTTTGAAAATCCCGCAGTAGGGTTTTCTTGACAACTTACCACAGCGGTTAACAATCACACATTTCCATTTTCCAGAAAAATTATCTTCATTGCTGAAATCCTTTATGTTAAACGTTATCCAAAATGTTTTACGCTGCAATTCTTCATGGGAAATGCATTCTTACAGCACCGTGGTTGTCACTGAAATCTAGAAAGCTTTACTAGCTAAGACAGCAATCACAACACAGGAATAACCTTCTACGGTTCAATACATTTTTCCAGTGGTTGGAAGGAGCACCCCTTTTTCAGATCTGCACTCCTTATCCAATATAGCAATTTCAAACAGCTCCTGCTGCAGCACCTGCTTAGCCCTAGCATTGTACTTCAGGTTCTCACAAGGTCAAATATTCTTATTACTTGAATTGCTGAAACACTGTGGGAATAATCCTGCATTTCCCTATTTTTTAAAAAATGCTTCCAGCTGAATTCAGAAAACAAAATATATTTTCAATGACAGTTTAAGGTTATTAGCTTTACTCTTTCTGGTTTTCCAATCGCAACATTATCAAAGCAGTTCTAATTTAAGAAGATAAAATTCTACAAGAATACAACATCTGACTTTATGATAATCACACAAATTTATTGCACTGCTGAACTCTCCCTTCAACTACTTCTGACATGGGAAACACAGCTGAGTCCCATTCCTAAGAGCAAAGCACTAAATCAGATTTAATTAGCTGCCTATACAAATTGTTAAAATGAAGTGCAATAAATATGTGTGATTATCATAAAAGTCAGTCATTCCAAAGAGTTTACAATAATTCTTAGAGTAACGAGGAGGCTGTGATGTCTTTAAGGACCAATATGCAATAAAGTGTTCTCACCAGCAGCCACTTTATCACACATGCTCACATGCAGAGAAGGTAGCTTCTTGAAAAACACCATCAATATACCAGACACGATTTCATTTCCACTGCTTTAGATGATACTGCAGGCTGCAGGAAAACACCATTTTTATTAACAGAACTGAGATATACACAGGCTACTAAGAAACCGTCTCCTTCGAAAAAGCCACTTTTTGCAAGCAACTCAATTTTAATTAGAACACCTGTTTCCACAAAGAAAGCAAATCTTGTTCTAAACAAACTTGAATTTTACAAAAAAAGGATTAATGACAGGAGAAACCAGTTCTGTGTGCATTAAGCCTCAATGAAGCTGGGTCTGCTTGCCATGATTGCTCATACCTCACAGAATAAATCACTAATGCAGTACGGGACCAAAAATGGTGGCAGAATGCATCTCAGCTCCACTTCTGCAAAGATTTATGTTGCTTTTAATGGGATTACATGCAGCAGCAAAGAAAAACCCATCTGTAAGTATTCAAAGGAGTGAAGCATTAGAATGGGTTCTTATACTCATAAATGAAGGTACACACAAAAATATTTACTGAAATTGCAAACCTTTTAAAACAATCATTTCCCAAATAGATACACTGTCAGAAGAAAAGAAAAAAGAAATCTCAAAATACTTGGCCACACAATTGTTTCCCAATTTATTGGAAAGAATTGAAACATAACATTCACTGTATAATTTGCCTTTATTGGGGAGACAGGGAGAGGGAGGAATAACAACTTTTCTGCTGAAGTCTATAATGTATTTTAATTTAGAAAATTACACTTTCAGCCTAGTTACAAATAAACCACATTGTAGAACAAACAGTGCCAATATACACTGTCAGCCCAGTTAAAGTGCCCGTAAGTCCTTTCAGGATCACGAATGTCAACAATAAAAAGTATTACTGGTGGACTTAAGAGAGGACAATGTATGCATGCCCAGAAACATAAAACATTTTCCTTATATTGCTTAAATTAAAAGAAATCCAGGTGACAGAAGAAATTATAGGGAAAATACTTCAGAGTGATATTTACGTGTCTTTCAGAAGATCAGTTTATAAGCACAGCAAATTTCCTATATTTTCAAGCAGACTGAATACCTCCCCAAATCTGAGTACTTGCAGAAAAGCAAGCATTCGACTCTGGAAAGTTCACTTAACAACAGGATCATAACCCAAGAGGCCCGAGCTCAGGAGATAACTTCCCACTATCCCTCTTTCACCCCACAGCCAAAAACTGCAGTAAGAGAGATATGGGAAATCCAGCAACAACGCCAGTCAGAACAGAGGTGGCAGATTTGAAGGTGTTTGAGTCCAGATATTCCACACAGCAGCTGAACAATCTTAGATGAAGAAGAAGGTCCCTGAATGAAAGAAGTCAAAGTGTCTGTGTCTCAGAGGAAACAGTCTCTGCTGTACTGCCAAGCTTTAATCACAAGTCTCTTGGGCACACATTTTTAAATCTTAGGTGACTGAACACACAAGCAATGACCAAATTCACATTGTTCCTTTTCACGCAGTTATGCACTATGTAACCTGAAAAGACAGTCTTTTGCACAGTTTCAGGTAACAATACTTCCAAAAATTTTTGCTCATTGCCATTTCTAAGGACAGAATTTCCTGAAGAGAAACATATTAACATGTGCCGATTTCACCATCTTTCTGTAGTGGGAGTCCTCCGAGGGGAAAGGAGGCAGATGATAGGTGATAGAAAATATGTAGGTGAGGTCTAGGTGAGTGAAATGTAGTAGCAGATGGGAAAGTGAAGAAGTTGACCTAGGTGGACAAATGGAGGGGTTATCCAGGGACCACGATATCTTCAGACAGTGGAAAGCACGCCACTGGAGAGAGTTACCACTTAGTTTGTCAGTCACAGGCAATCACTAAAAGCCTGGATTTAATGTTCAGAAACTCCAAACACAATCAAAGAAAGTTTATGATGCACTGGCTCTTAAGGACACTCAAAATGCTTCACAGGACTCTTTAGCTGATCTCTGGGAATAGCACATCCTTACCAAAACCCCAACTATCCTTCAGTGACCACTTTTTGAAAGCCTTGATTGTGATTTTAAGTGCTGACCCATTAATAAAACAGAATAAACAACTTTTTAAAAATAAAAAGAAAAAAATTAACTCTATTAGGCCTGTGTTTCACTACAAAATGAAATATTGATGACTTAGTTCTGTATGTTTGGATCTTTGTGCTTGCTTCAAGTCTGAGAAATATTACAGTTAGGACATGAAAATATGCAAGCATGCTTAAAAGCTGCAACCAGTGAAAGAATAGCCAAGTCGATGGTTAAAGATGATGAAGAGCCTCTGGTTACTTAAAACAGAAAATTTTTTGAATAGTCAATACTAGAAAGTAAAAAAATTAACCCTGGAATACCTAGAACTCAATCAGGATTTCCATTGTGAGATAGGAATCAACCAACACCCTTAAGCAGCACGAAAGTGTTCCTACTCAGCTGATCTGCAAAAGCTTGCAGGAAACTAACAGGTTCTTCACTTCTGGAAGTGGAGCTTTTCCACTGAGGTCTGCAATACTAATTCATACTTTGCACTTAGCTTTTGGGAGAGAATTTTGTTTCTCTTGGTGATATATTCAGACTCTCTTCATTGCTAGTATTTGAAGAGTGACAACACCATAACTTGTTTTACTTTCAATGGAATATAAAGCCATATGAGGGTCTAATCCACAAGAAGGGCAAGGAGGCGTATTTCTTCTTCCTAACAAATCAGCAAGAATTTGCTCTGAGTCTATAACCTGCCCCAGTTTTGAGCTTCCTCAGACTTACTGCAGACAAAGAAACCAATCAAGAAATGCAAGCATTAAGGGGAAGATGACTTCAGAACCCAAGGAGGCCATACACAACAGAAAAATCTCAGGAAAGGAAGAACAGTGAGAACCCTCAATCCTAGAGTTGAACGTGGTTCATATATTAGAAACTATCTTACAGAGCATAAAGGTAAGGTCTGTGATGGAATGTCACATAGTGGGAAGAGAAAAAGCAGTAGGAGATGAGGGAGGATTTTCACCATTTTTTGTCTGAGTCCTCCCTAATATTACTGACTTTCAACATCAGCAAGCAAAGCTTGAGGCTAAGCTCTCCAAAATCATCGGGTTCTCATTGGTACAAGAAACAAACCATAATGTTTGGGGAGCTGGACTCCCTAAGACAGCACACAGCCAGAGCAAGAACACCGGAAGCCACAAGAGAAAAGAAGGAATAACTGAGTAGGAGAAAGAAAGAGGTAAAAACCCTGAGAAGCATCTGGAAGCTTTTTCAGCCTCCAACCTGAAGAAGGAGGGCCTAATGCCACATGTCTATAAGCAACAATGACAAACCAGTGCCTCAGCACTGCCACAGCAGCATCTGTCCTTACAGGTGCCATGCAGTGACTACCCGGCACAGTCCATGTTTGGCCTGTCTGGAACCCAGAGAACTTGAAAGAAAAACAAAATCACTGCAAAAATAATTACTTTTATAATCATTACAAGCAAATTCTCTACCTTCTGCACTATGAATAAGGCTGTAGACAGGTTCTTAGAGGTGAAAAAGGCAACTTGTAACAATCTCCAAACTTTCAGACTCATTGGTGACTAAATAGTCTTTTTGTCACTTCAAACTTTATTCCTAAACAACAATATTAAAAATAAGATAATTACAAAATATAATATTGCACATCAGAAGCTATTTTCCACAGTTTCCTATCCAAAATAGGCTTAAATTAGCAGAGGATACATTATTACTAGTATTCAAAGACTACGCAATGCTTTTAGAATATTAGGTTACATCAGGTTCCCTTCACTCAGGGAAGCACTTAAATCCATTCTTATTTTCAGGAATAGGAAAAGCTGTCCTGACTCAGAGACTCCAAAGTAGAAGTATGACATATAGATACTACCTGGGCATACCATAAAGATTTGATTGGTTTGTTCCACTAATTCTTGAACTCCACAGCAAGTCTTATTCCAGTAAGTATTAGAAACAAGCTAATTCAATTTAAAGTGCAATTCTTCTTTAAGAGTCAAGTGATCTCTACTTTTATACATAATTCTTGCAACAAAACAGTCACAAGATGAAACAGAAACATGATGACAGCACCCTACACTTTTTGGTTATTCAGAAAGTTCACACAAAATATTAGCACTCACCAAAAAGTAATATTCTGGTTCATATAATTGTGAAAAAGTTCCACTTATTCTGAAACACTTCTGACATTTCTCATTATGAAACAAACAGGTAGAGCAGGGGCTGCCCAAGTGTGAGATAGCCTCCTTCACCTCTACAACTATGTATTCAATGCTAACACCATTGATACTCTAATGTCAATATTTTTCGCTAGCACACGGAACTCAAGGACAGAGAACTCTAAAATGGACAACTCAAGTGCTTTTTGAATTTAGTTAGTTAACCACAAATTCTGAGATCCAAAAGCTGTTCTAGGTCATGGCCCTTCTCTAGACCGTATTTTTCCCCCTCAGGATTTCTTGAAAACTGCATCCAATAAAAATATTAAAAACACATGCAACAGAGCATCTGACACTTCCCCTGGGAGACCTTTCCATAGCCAACAAGTTGTTTTTCCACAAGTTGGATTTTATTCTCATTTCATCCCATTGCCCATGGAAGCAAGGAGAAAGAGGCCCCATGGAGAGCAAGGGAGGGGAAAAAAAGAAAAACAAAAAATTGCTAAACACTGAAAAAGTGCAAAAAAGTAATTCATCTGTGAAGTGTGCTAATGAAAGGGGAACCATGAAGGCCAAGGTTAACTTAGTCACAGCTTCCCATCTTTTTCTTCTCCATCAGCATGGGAATGTCACAGATGCACATGGATGGGCTCCTAGGAACAAAAAAAAATCAATATGGAAAAATGCCCGAGTTATCCTTACATAATTATGACTTTGGAAGAAGAACCAAAGTGCCTTTACAATGGCTTAACTTCCTACTTCTCAGAGTAGGAAGAAAAGCTCTCTGAAAGTTGTTATTATTACAGTCTTGAAAAGGTATCAGCCATGATATCTTCCCACTTTTCATAAAGAACTGAATCCTCTCTCCTACACAGCACCATCACTGTGTACAGTGAAACACTGTACCATCAACTACCCTGGCCCCGAGAACAGCCACGGAAAGATGCTGCCAAGGGAGACATCATAAGACATCAGATTTAGTGAATAAGGATTTTTCATCCCTCACTTAATAGATATAATATCTGGCTGTTTATTTACCATATCCTACAGCTAAAGAATATATTTACTTTTTATTCTTCCTCCTCTATGGCTAGAAGGAATTAGTGCAAGATGTGTATGCAGACAGCTATTTTGAAAACATTATAAACACAAAACTCCCGGCAGATATCATACAAAAAGGATGAGAGAAGACCCATTACTAGTGATAGCCACAAAAGCAAACATTTGTCACCTTAAACAGATGTAAAACTCAAATCAGTATTTAAAGAAAAATAATAGACACCCTCCAGAATTTATCTAGTCCCCACTATCAACAGAGGGACTGCCAAGTAACATCAGAGGGAGGTGGATATGAATTTGATCTCTGTCCTTCAGAATCTCAGAATCAAAAACAAAGGCATGGCGATAGCCACCAACAGCTATACATTAAAATCCCAATTCATTTAGAAAAGAAAACATAAATGATTTGTTAATCAATAAAAGGAAGACTAAATGAGCTTGAAGGACTTCATGTGTCCTCATCAGCAACTTCCTTTCGGCGCTGGGCCCGGAAATGGCGCTCAATATTTATTGTCACTTCCCTCTGCAAATTCCTGCTGTTAGTTTTTCCAGCTGTTCTGATCCAGGGGTGCTGAAGTACTTGACGTGCTGTGTAGCGCTTCTGGGGATCCACTATCAACAGCCTGGTTATGAGGTCTTTTGCTGCTATTAGGAAAGAAAGGAAAGGAGAGAGGGGTGAAGTACAGTGATGTGGTGATCCTGTGCAATGTGCTCTAGGATGGCCCTGCCTGAGCACGGTGTTTGAAACACTGTGATCACTTCCAACCTGACCCATTCTGTGATGCCATGACAGTTATACCCACACACAATGTCCTTCTTATTTTTTTCATTAGTTTTACCAAAAAGACTTTTGTGACTATCTCCAGGAGATATTTTAACACCTGGAGTTAGAATTAGTGACAGGAGATATTAAATCTACATGATTCATATCATTCTCCCCTTCAGAAAGAGAGAAGAAGGTGAAGGGAATTTAAACTCGAAAGCATGCTGAGGGGTTCATGCTAGGTGTTCACATCCACAGCAATGAGGATTGGGTATCTCATCCCTTAAGAAGCATAAGTGTTGTAGAATGCCGTGGAATATGTTCTTTAAAAGACAGTATAGGGTGCAAAGGAGTTTTAGGGTTTCTGATTTTTGTGTACATCTTTACAATCTAACATAACCCTTGGGATTATTTTGGCACCTTTTTCTGCAGAGACGTATAAGCAAGGTGAGGAAAATCCTTTCTCTTGCCTAGAAAGGGAGCAATCCACTAAAGAAATCAGAACTAATATGCAGAAACACAGCCATTGATAGTACCAGAAGACTAAATTTACATTTAAAGCACAGGATCACACAAGAGAGACCTGTAAGACACCCCAAGTTCTTTGAGCTTGCTGACCTGAAAAAAAACTTTTTCCCGCACCAGGGAAGAAGACTGCCACTTCTCAGATCTTCTCTAAAGGCAGAAGCTTACCTGCAGAAATATTGTCCCAGTAAGGGGACAGGAACTCATAGTGACCCAGCTGTATGATCTGAAACAGCTCCTCTTGATCACGGTCCTGACTGCGAAAAGGGGGAAACCCACAGAGCAGAATGTAAAGGATCACACCAGCTGCCCACATGTCTACTTCGAGTCCATAGCCTAAGGAAGAAGGGACAAACCGTAAGTCTTGTTTCAGAAAGAAAACTCACAACTGGTAGGGAACTCTTTCTTGAAAATAGATTGAAAAAAATACAGAATCTCTGCTCCGTTCCTCTGAAAGATGAGGTCAGCAAAAGAATAAGCAGCTGGTACACCATGCTTACAAGCAGTCCCTTATTAACTACAGCTCTCACAAAGTACCTCTCTTCCATAACATGTTTCACAAACACTGTCTCACAAGGCCAGTGTCAACTGGAGACTAATTGAGAAAACACAGCACAGATTTCCAAAATAGTTCTCCTCAGATTCCCTTCAAAAAAGAGCTGTGAGTGCCAAGTTTCCATTGAAATTGGATATAACCGGAGATGTTCAACCCAGCTCCACAGAACAAAAACCAGAAATAGCTTTGCTTGAGTCACCAACAAAACTGACTTCTTTCCAGGTCTGAATCTCTTTGGATATGAAGTCTGCAAAATTCCTCCTGATGTGAAATATGTTTTATCTTGTTACATAAATTTAACATACACATTCACAAAGATTTTACATCATTAGGGATCATGGAAAGTTGTCTGGATTACAGCCATGAAATGGGGCTGGCTACCCTTAGGTTGCAACATGAACTTTTGGTCATTTCCCCACTTCAGCAATTTCTAGCTATGATATTTTACAGCTTATCTGCTTGGAAGTCAGTGTTATATTAGCATAGACATCAATAATGCAAATATAACTGATGTCATGCTTGTGTTTGTTAAAAGCTAAGAGGTTTCCTTTCCTTTCCCAAATTACGCTGCTAGCCAACCTCCTACCCTCAAAAGATATATCAGTAGGTTGAAACATTCTGGACTATTTCCATGATTATAAAGTTCAGAGTAATTGTATCATTTATGACAAATTATAAATATATACACTCACCCTTCTCAGCAAGTATTTCAGGAGCAACATACGTTGGTGTTCCACACACAGTAAATATGGGTTTCGTAACCTGCTTTGCAAGGCCGAAATCTGCTAGTTTCAGTGTAGTAGATTTATCTGCATTGTGCTGAACCTATACCCAAACAAAATATACATATATTTAGTTCAGATGCATTTTAAGACAGCAAAATATAAAGAAAGCAGTTAATAAAAGAGGAAGGAGTTCTAATAATAGTACTAATAATGGAAACAGTCTTCAGAACATGGGAGTTTTTTCCCTGTATAAGAGAGTGCTTATATTTAAGAGGATAAGCTATTATGGAAAAAGGAAAACTTTGCTCTACGAACTCTGGCACACTGCAATTTCCAAGAAATAAAAAGAAGGAACATAAAAAATAACCAAGAGTCAATTAAATGTCATTCTTCCTCTTTGGAAAACAAACTGGGAAAGCAAAGAAGAATGCTGAGGACATTTTTATGCTTAAATGCAATGGTGCCAGGTAAGCTACTGACTTTATAGTGTCACTTGATGTTGTGCTTTAGCCCCAGAAAGAAACTAAGTACCACAGTGCTCAGTTGCTCATCCCCCTTCTCCCCACAGTGGGATGAACCAAAAACTCCCTAAGTTGAGATAAGAACAATTAAATAATTGAAATAAAGTATAGTAATAACAATAGGAATGGTAACAACTGTAAGTGGGGGGGGAAGGGGGGAAGTGAAAGAGAAAAATAAGAGAGAGGAATAAAATGCAAGAAAAACAAGTGCTGCACAAGACAATTGCTCACTACCCACTGACCCCAGCCTAACCCGTTCCCCCCACAGAGACCAGCAACTCCTGGCCATCTCTCCCCAGTTTATCTACTGAGCATAATGTTCCATGGTACGGAATATCCCTTTGGGTCAGCTGCCCTGGCCACGCTCCCTTCCAGCTTTTGGTGCACCTGCTCCCTGGCAGAGCATGGGACACTGAGAACTCCTAGACTTAGGGTAAGCGCTGCTCATCAACAACGAAAACACCAGCGTGTTATCAATGTTCTTCTCATACTAAATCCAAAGCACAGCACTGTACCAGCTACTTAGAAGAAAAAATGACTCTATCCCAACTAAAACCAGGACACATGAAAAATGCATCTCCATCATACTGGCCTAACAAAAAAAAACCAACAAAAGCTTTACGCTCTTTCCAAACTACTCTGCTACTCTACCTGCTGTCCTGAAACTACATTAGTAAAGGTCACCACATAGCAAGAGTTGAAGAGTTAGGTCCATGCAGAAGGAACTCCTAAATGGATCTTTTCAGCAGTTCTCATCTCCTACATCCACCCAGCAAATAATCAAAACACTTTTTCCAATTCTAATTTCGTATGCATGGGTCTTTAGCATTAATTTTTGATGCAGCTAATGAAACGTTATTTTAAGAATTAAAATATGATAATGACATGGTGGGATCGAGCGCACCCTCGGCAAGCTGGCAGACAACACCAGGCTGAGTGATAGGTTTGACATGTCTGAAGGACGGGAGGCATCCAGAGGCACGTGAACAAGCTCAGGAAGGTTGAGCCTCCTGAGGTTTAACAAGGACAAGTGCAGGGTCCTACACCTGAGTGGGGGAAATCCCCAGTATCAGTACAGACTGGATTATGGATTGAGAGCAGCCCCGTGGAGAAGGGTTTGGGGGTGCTGGCAGATGAAAAACTGGAATGACCTGGCAATGTGTGTTTGCAGTACAGAAAGCAAATCATATCCTGGGCTGCATCCAAAACAGCGTGGCCAGCATGGCAAGGGAGGGGATTCTGCCCCTCTGCTCTGCCCTGGGGAGATCCCACCTGGAGTGCTGCATCCAGCTCTGAGGTCCCCAGCACAGAAAGGACATGGAACTGTTGGAGCGAGTCCAGAGGAGGCCACCCAGACAGTTAGAAGGATGAAGCACCTCTCCTGTGAGAAAAGGCTGAGAGAGTTGAGGTTGTTCAGCCTGAAGAAGAGAAGGTTCCAGATGGACCTTATCATGGCCTTTCAATAATTTAAGAGGGGGTACAAGTAAGACGGGGACAGGCTTTTTAGTAGGACCTGCAGCAACAGGACAAGGGCAATAACTTTAAATAGAAGGACGGTCGATTCAGACTAGAAATATTTTATGATGAGGGTGGCAAAACACCAGAGCAAGTTGCTCAGAGAGATGGTAGATGCTCCATGCCTGGGAACATCCTGCCCTGTCAGGTTGGACAGGGTTCTGAGCAACCTGGTCTAGTTGAGATGTCCCTGCTCATAGCAGGGGTCTGGACTAGATGACCTTTAAAGGTTCCTTCCAACCCAAACCATTCAATGATTTTACATTAAGAAGTCATAAACAATGTAGCAGTACAATTAAATAAATCAGTATGCTTAATACTGGTGACTGACATTCAAATATTCTTTGAGAGGTAAAAAATGTCATTGATTTCCTTCAAATGAAAAATTGTCTCCGAAACTATGGGGAACAGATCAGCAGCTAAAATGTCAAAAGCCAAGGAAATCTGGACTTTGGTTTTGAATGGACAAACTGGAATACAATGCGACTAAGGGCACAGATGGGACAAGATTTGCTCGTGTATGCTATAGTTGACTTATCTCCATTTATCATCTTTACAGAAACTGTAAGCGCTCATCCAATTTTGATTAAGCAAAATTTTTTTTTGACTTCTTGGTGAGGTTTTTTCTTTTTTGTTTTTTTTTTTTAAGAAAATAAAATATTACATTACAAAATACTACAATATAGTCTACTAATTCCTTTCCACCTTCTTCATAAAAAATGCGCAATACAAAACTGGGAGGAATGGCTAATGCCCCAAAATCCTATGCAGCCATTCAGAGGGATCTCAACAGACTTGAGAAACAGACAGGGCAGAACCTTTTGAAATTCAACAAAGGCAAATGCAGGGTCCATAACCTGGGCAGGAATAACCCCCTGCACCAGCACAGGCTGGGGGCTGACCTGCTGGAAAGCCGCTCTGCGGAGAAGGACCTGGGTGTCCTGGTGCACCATGAGTTGTCCCTGAGCCAGCAGAGCATCCTTGTGCACCCTTCTAGTTTTGATTAAGCAAAACATTTTGGGCTTTTTTTTTTTGCCGCTCTTCCATGAAAAAGTGTTTTACGGTACAAAACAGGAAATAAAGTTTACTACAACCATGCAGTCAAAACTTCTGCAGGAAAAAGATAAAATGCCACAGCCGTTTTCTCTATTATATTAGGCAACTACATGATGATTTTTTGCCATGATGCACTGTGGACACAAACTGACAAAAGTGACAAAAATATTGTAAAGGTAACACTTGCTTTTTAGAACAGCATCTATCCACAGAATTTATATTCTAATAATAGCAGCAATAATGGTAGGATGTCACAAAAATTCACTATTTAATTACTCAATTTTATATGCAACATGAAAATATGAGCATGAATATATTTTCTTAGTGTATATATATTTTTTTTAATTATATAAGAAAATTATGTCACTTGGAATTTTAACTACCCTGCATGCTACTCTACTAAGACAATACTGAAATGTTTATGTATATTTTTAGAAAACAGCAGGGTGGTGGGAAGGGTGGAGAACACAGAGGTCTTAATCCCAATCCCAAAACCTTCAGGTAATTTCTTGCTTTGTAAAATGCACTGTTGCACTTTTTTTTCTCCTCAGGATGCCAGACTCCTAATCTCCCATTACAGCACAAGGTGGCAACACTGCACCATCTGTTCTTTCAGGACAAAACCCCTGAGCTTTCATTTTACTTAGCAAGCGAGCAGGTAGGAACAGCATGCACGGTGGGTATATTTTCACAGCTTTGTAACCATCACTGCAGAGACAGCATGTAACCTGTCAGCACGCCTGAGAACCACAGCCCAGAACTTCTCAGCAGCTTCATAACACTGTGCTCAGAACAACTGAGTCAGCTCAGAGCAATCCCTTCACCCCCAATTTCATACTCTCCCATCTACCTTTCCAACACCGGGCATCACCTTGAGCATGCAAATATGCTTCACTGTAGAAACAAAAGCTTCTCAAGTTCTTCTTCATCATTCCACAGGCCAGACTACTTACTCATACCAGTACTACAGGAATGTACAAGCTGCTCAGGAGAAATTTAACCTCTGACATCTACAGTATGTATTCCATGAAATGGCGAGAACAGAGCAAAAAAAGGAACATTAAATGAACATACTAGCCTCCCCAGTGACACCTAAAAGACAGTTGTTACTCTTTCTGCACTCAACACCTCAAAGAATTGTTATAAAAGTCCATTTAAAAGTGCTGCCTACCTACAGACTTAATTGAGTTAAGAAAGACCAGTGTTCAGTACACTTTCTACAGACAGTAAGTTTAGGGCATATGACTACTTATGCCCTTCAACTGCAAGGCAAGCCAACATCTGGTGGTCTTGGACTAAAGGCAGTCAGAATTGCCCACTACTTTCTCAAATACAGATGCCACGGCAGGATATTAGAATGCTGTCTGAGGATTTCTAGCTATCCCAGCCATATGACTACAAGATTACAATATAAAGCCAAGTTCATCTCCAAAGAAGGGAAAAATTAATCTTTTCCTTTTCTCCTGTTGGTAACTCCCAGTACTTAATGCTCTTGTTGACTTTGTATCTACACCGTGTGAAATCCATCAGCACATTTAAGACTATGATTTGCAACATTTGTATTTCTCTGTATGCACAAGTATATGGTAGCAGAGATTATTCTTATGGACATCACAAAAGCAAGTTAGCCCATGGAATGTTTTGTATAATGGACATAGAGTTTAAGAAAAATTACTGCTTACACATTTGAGTTTCAGACATCCCTTGCTGCTAGCTAGAAGAATCTCTATGAAAAATTTTACAGTAAATTCCCTACATAGGCTTATCATATTGAAAATTACTGACAGATAAGTGGCTAAACAGGAGTTTAACTCACATACACTCAGAAAACTGACAGTGCTTTGTATAAATGTGAATAGTGCCACAAAGTTAAAGGGTAGAAAGGCTATACTTGAAGTTTTCATACATGTATGAAAACTTAAGAACAGAAAAAGGGGCGGGGAGTAATCTCAAATGCATAAGAAGCTGTAACATTTATGAAGTTGAGTGTTGAACAATTACCACATTAGTATGTGAGGGAAGTGTACAAGGATATAAGTACACAATCACAAATACAGCCTTCTCCCTTGCCCCTAAAAAGAGGTGACTTTGTGTCTTTTATAACTATAACTTTGAAAAACTCCACCACCCTTTGGCATTAATTGCTCACTCACAAGTCAGGAACTGCCAGCAGGTGTAGAATTAAACAGTCCCTTATTTTAAAACCTGGCCAGCAAATCCTGCTCCATGAGATAGCATTAAAGAAGCGACTGGCTTCATTTGTGAGACCAAACCCACCCCACTGCCCATTCTTGGCAGCAAAGGTTTTCTTGCTGAACACCTAATCCTAAATGAGGTGATTCTGTTAGCAGATGGGAGGGAGTCGTAGCAGCTGTCTTCACACCAGCTGTCAAACAGATTTTGTTTTTGTAGCGCAAGTCACCACCCTTCTGCCTGACAGCTATGCTGCAAGGAGCCTGATCATCGTGGGCAGACACAGGAGTGAAAGAGGGAGGGGAAAAAGCAGGAAGGGTGATGGTGGCCTGGTACAGAAGTTTATAACCAGAGGATAGTCCCATAAGAGAAACAGAAGTACAGTGAATTAATAATTAAACCAAGTTTCCAACTCTATCCTGTGTCAATAATTTTACAATTTACTAGACATCAAAGTGTATTTCTACCTTTTCTTCTGTAGGGACATAAACTGTTTTCCTTCCTTCCCCCAGTTCCTTATTTTTGTGAAACTTACAGAAATAATTCTTTTCCCAGTTTGCTGCTTCTCTGTCAACTCTTATGAAAATCAGACAGAATGTTTAAAAGCCATTAGGAACAGGGTTAAATTCTCACACAAAGCAGGTTTACAGTAGACATACGCATTTCCTTAGTAAAACAGACACAAGATCCTTTCTCTTCCATTTCCTATTTGCTTAAAAGGGAAAAACAGGAGACAAAAAAAGAAATACAAGATTCACCTGACCAAAAGACTCAAAGTAGGACAAACAAGTCAGCAGCCTAAACGTACAGACCTATTTTTTGACCTCTGTGTACAAAGTCTAGGTAGACTAATTCAGATTTAAACATCCTCAGTGTAACAAGAGGTACCTCACAAACAAGTACATCTCTGCAGGATGCTGGTATTTGAAGCACTATGCTTCATGTCGTGACCCACCAACAGCAGATGAACCCATGAAATTTGCTTCAATACTGTTTGTTACTGCTCAGTACTGGCTAATGATAAGATTAGGGGCAGCTCTCCTTCCTGCTTTGCTGCTGCAGCCACTCTAAAGACACAGAGGTAGCACACTAAAAAGGCAGAAAAGCCAGAATCTTGCTCAAATGGTTTGTATTTACAGGAATGCTTATTAGATAGCAGGTGACCTATCCAATACTATCAAGAGCTTATAAATTCATTTGCATGGTTGAATAGACTTGCTTTTCAAAAGGATGCTTTATGTACATGGTATTTAACACTAGCATTCACAAAAAATTAACAGCGAGGTGAAACTGGAACAGGTAAAATTTTATTTCCTGTAGTGTTTAGGTAGCACTGTTCTTATATGACAGAATACCTACAGGATGGGAGCTCCTCTGTCCTTAAAAAATATATTCTGACTGACAGAACGGGCAACATGATTATTTCAGTGCTACACAATGCTGCCATTGCCCAGCATTCTCTGTTTTGCAGTTCTGTGAACTAAATGTGAAAACAACCAGAATGGACCTTTATCTTGCCCTTTTTTGCTTACCTACATCACTGGGATGATTATGTATTATAGAGGGAAATGAAGTATCTGATCTCAGGTGTTTCACATGCACTGGCTTATCTTCAGCAAATAGGAAGGAGCAGGCCCTGGTTCATAATGGTAAATCAGCTTCTGGAAAAAGCCCCGCAGTTCGAAGTGAAGTTTTGTTCAAACTTGGTGGAAACACATCACAAAGGAAGGGCCTGTAAGCCCACTTCTTGCAGCAAACCAGCCAGCTGCACTCACCATCTTTTATTTATACACAGACCACACACCAAAGGTTTTCATCCAACTAAGCATTATACATAGCAGGACCTAGTATAGATGCTATTGCTTAAAAGGTTTGGGAGCAAACCATTCCAGTCCAGTCTTGTGCAACCTTTGCACGTCCTAGAGGCTACACTGCTGCTTTTCTCCAGAAATTTACACTGATCTCTGTGCAAAATTAATTCTTTTAAAAGCACTGAATGGCCCACAGAAGTAAATAATCTCTTACTTCTATTGCCTGGCTAACTGTGATCTTCTGGGAAAGCTGATCAAATCCAATTTGTTAGACTGGCAAATATTTGCTATTTATCTGTTTATCAGGAAATTTGGAACCCTAATACAAGAGTGTAACACAGACTTACCAAGGGACAGTTGTTTACTGTTATGGTTCTACAACGGGAACCTTGTGGAGTGTCAATACTACAAACATTTCTATGCATATTCACACATGTGAGTAACTCTATTGACTCCAGTGCTGGATGCAAAGAATGCAGCCTCAGAGATGTGATGGAAACGAGTTTTTCTCGTTGGCATGAAGCTACTATTTGAGCTGACTTTAATGTTGTATTCACCAAAACAGTCTACTGTCAGATTATTTCAATCAACTGCATCACACTTCTAAGAAAATAAATTGTCAGAATAGACACAATTGTCAAAGTAGAGGACTAGCACAGCAGTCTACAAGATATGCAACTGCAGTGGACAAGAAGTCCAACTTACAAATAAGATAAATTAGCAATGTTAATAAATTTTGGTCTGGAAGGAAGATGCCTTATGATTCACCCTCACACACCTAGAAGTCAGACGCTAAGTAACAGGTCTGATTTCAGAAAAATGCAAATGCTCACTACCCCTGAAAGCCTCATGATTTTTACCTGAATTTCTTTCTGCAATCACTGCTATCTGCAGTGCACAGCAGATCTATGTAAAGCAAACTGCCGTTGTAATTTCACTTCAAAATTGTACCCATTTTTCCAAACAATCCTGCCACAGCACGTTATCTCTGCACAGTATTTGCTTAAAAATATTCAAAGAACCATAAATGGAAGGAAAATAAATTCAATTCCTGCACATATGGAAATGTTTGACAATACTTACCAAGAGATTCTCCGGTTTGAGGTCCCTGTGGACAATGTTCTTGCTGTGAATATAAACCAGTGCTTCACACAGGTCAGTGATCATGACAGCAGCATCATGCTCTGTGAACTTCACACTTTCTATGATTGCATCAAATAAGTCCCCTCCTGGGACGTACTCAAGGATAAGGTAGATCTCAGCTTCTGTCTCATACACCTCAATTAAGCTTACTATATTGGGATGAGAGAGACTCCGAATAATCAGAATTTCACTTTCCATCATGTCCTCCTTCCCCTTCAGCTTGGATTTATCAACAATTTTCATGGCATAGATCTGCTTGGAATCACAGTGGCGACATTCCTTTACCACTGCAAAGTTCCCATCCCCAATAGTTCTGCCAATCTCATAGTGTTTTTCCACATCAGTTCTGCTTTTAATGGCATACCTCCGGCTCGTGCTTTCCAATCCCTGAGCCTTGTTTTCTTCTTTATTCACTCTGCGCTCCCCTGTTTTTTCCCGTCGAGTCATGTCACTCTCTCTACATGTGACATTCCCCTCTCTTCTGGCAGCTTCCTCTTTAGCCCTTTGTCCCTCTCTGCCCTCCCTATGGGTTTTAGACAGTTTCTCAGCATCTCTCAGAGGGTCCTTCTTTAGCCAACCACTTTGATTCACTACACAGCTACCTCCATTATCTTCCTTTGCTTCATGAGATAGCTGGAGCCCTTCCACAGCATTCTTCCTGATTTTTACCACTTCCTTCCCATGGTTGTCATGCTTCTCTGCATCCCTTTCCTTCTCAATATTCCTTTTTTGCTTCTCCAGCCCTTCACTAACAATCCTGTGTAGGGGCTTCCACATCCTCCTACTGCCATTATCTTTCCAGCCAACTTCCTCACTCTCCAGACAAGTTTCAGAAGATTTTCGGCAGTTCCTAATTTTTGGATTTCTTTCTACATGGTACCTCTGACATGCGCCCGAGTTCAGGTCTCTGTTCTCAAATGAGGCCTCAGCCTGTCTTTCCCTCTGTAACTTTTCTCTGGCCTGCCTTTCCTGTTCACACTTCTCACACCTCAGCACCTCCTCCGAGCTCTCTTCCAAACCCTCCTCAGAACTCCTCTCATGATTAAGGTACCTCTCACTTTCTCGTGTTTTTCTAGAAGGCTTCACTCCATGCTCACCACCCCAGCTCTCTCTAGTCCACTTTTTTTTGGTTCTCATTTTTTCCTCTTGCTTTGTCTTGGCTTGACTTTTTCCTTCATGTCCAGCTACCAGTTGGGAAGATAAGCCATCGCTGCAGTTCTTGGTAATTTCCGTCTCATCAAAGCCACTGTCTACTTTCGAAGCCTTGTCATACAACCTGCTCTTCAGTTTTTGGGACTGCTCCTCATGCTGCTGAATTGCAGCACTGGCAGCATAGGGATTTTCAGGATAAAGTTCTTGTAGTACCACTTCCAGGTCCTTCAAAGTGAGGGGCTCCCTTCCCATGGCTATGAAAGCATCACCTTCCCTGAAGAACTCAGAAACACTTCGTATTTCTCTGCCCCTCAGATTGTAAAGCTTTCTCACACGGTCATTCTTCCAACGAGGAAATCCCAGAGCTTCTGAAATGTCAGCCATCAGCTGCTCAAAGGTCTGGACTGATCTCCTGTTGAGAAGCAAGGTTATCCTTCTGAGCGTGCGTCCCCCGGGTTTCACCACTGTAATTATCCTCGGCTTCACAGGACTGTGCTCTGCATGTATTGTGTGAAAACCATTGCGGGGACTGAAAAATGAGGACCTCTGGCTGCTTTCACCCAAACATGGTTTTCCATAGTTTCCACGACCACCAGGAGGACAAGTCCCATGTAATTTCCTCTCTTTTACTTTTGAGCTCGAGTTGTGTGGCGAATGGTCCAACAAGCCTTGGCGTCCTAAGGCAAACAAAAAGCAGGCATATTAATTATTTTGCATCATCAGACCTTTCTGAGCAATAGCCTTCTACACATCAGTGTACGTGACCACAGAGAGTAAGCGTGGGTGACTTCAAGGCTTATGAAGAACTTTAACTGCCGCCAAGGAGTATCTCCACATACATGCAACAACAAACATTGCCAAGTTTGTGAGAGCATCTAAATTCCTTTTGGAACAGAGAAATGTCATTGAAAAGATAATATTGAACACAAACAGACCTTTCTTCTAAATCCTCACCTCTTTCAGAAATCCCAAAAAATAGCAGAATTGCATCCAGATTGTTTAGCATTCTCTTATTAATGTATCTACAATGAACTCACCCAATTCCTTTCTGAACCCAATTGCAATTTTGGCCTGTGTAAACCCTGTGGCAACAAGCTCCACAATTACATTGCAGAAAGTAAAATAAACTAATTACTTGCGTCTTAAAATTACTACCAGATGGTGCTGTGTGTGTAACCTTACATTTTTATATATAATTGTTCCCTCTTCACTTTCCCTGGACCTTCTATAACAAATTTTAAAAATGAAATTCTTTTTCTAAAACACTACTTTTGCTATATTTTTAACAGTAATTTCATAAGTCATTTAACAGTAATATAATTTAATCTTTTGTCTTAAAGAAAGGCACTCTTAGTTTTGTTTGATAATTGGAGTCATGGTTTTCCAATACTTTGCTCTGACCTTTTTATTCTAAAAATTATGTAAAATCACACAAAGTTCTGAGTATTCTATAGGGACATTAACATTTCATCTTAGAACATCAACCGAAGAAAATGGCACAATTTGTTATGTGTAATTGTCAAAAGGAAGAATTGAAAACATATGATTATGGACACACCAAACTGTAACATGATTCCCTGTCTATCAATAATAAGCTAAGAATAAAAATGTCCCCTAAAAGTGCTCTGATCTGTTGTACTTGCTAGAATTAAAACCTGATTACAATACATTCACTTTCAGCCTCAAGAAATAAACTTTCAGAATGGGCCCAGAGTGCTCCCAGAGATCAGAGTGCTTCCAACTCCACTTAATAGCCTTGCTCTTCAGCTGGAAACAAACATTCAATATATATATGAACTAACAGGACCAAGACAAAAGAAAACAGCCAGAACAGTTACTGAACCATTACAAGGAAATATCTATACACCAATGGCTTATCTTCCAGAGAATCACATCCATTTTCATACATTACTATGATTACATAGCCACAGAGCAGTGGGCAAATCCTCAAAAGAAAATCTCAACATACAAGTGTTCCTCTTGGTCTTAAGCTCAAGCCTACTACATTTTGGTTTTCAACTGCAGAAAAGCCATTTTCAGCATTTCATGCTACGTATTTTTATTTGTCCTTTTCATCAAGGCATAATAGAGTGAAGAAGAAATACGCCTCCTCGCCTAGAACAACAAACAAAAGGGAAAACTGCAAGAAGGGCTGCAGCAGAGCACTCACTTGCTCTGCCTCAAAAAACAGTGTATCCAACGGGCCAGGGCTTGAGTGCAAGAAGCACACGAGGAGACACTGCTACAGAATCCACTCTGCTGTTGGCTGTGCTTGATGCAGGATGATGGACATTTCTTAGCTGTAATACTCTCACCAGCTGAGTGCTGTGTGCCCCTCGGCATGTCCCTTAACTCTTGGCTTCATTTTCTTCCCCTGCCAAATGAGATAGATGCTTCTTCTCCAAACAAATATTACAAAGAAGCCCAGCTGCCAGCATGCTGATTGAAGACGTAAGCATTATATAAGAGCTACGTGTGACTAATGCTTGGTGGTTGTACAAGTTATTTCTGTCTTCATTCTGCTTTTTAAGGATGATCTCTTGTTATCAAGAGATGACTACATATGTGCTAGTAATTTTTCAACAATCACGTATTTACATTCCACCCAGAATAAAGCTTAATGTGAATGGAGGAAAAAAAAAATCAGCTGTAATATTAATTCTCTGAAACCTAAATCTACTCCAGAACATGTTATTTACCAGGAACTGGTGAAGCTCTGAACTTAATCAACATTTCCAGATTCTTGTGTACCCGCTGTCATCAAAGCATTATCTTGCTTATGGGAACTGTGAGTGACATTTTTACTGCTTACAAACTTGGTACAACTTAAAAACAATGGTGCACTAATAAAAGCTTTTCCCACAGATTATGTTCCTCCTGGCTATGCTGCTAGTATCATACCTTTCTATAAACTACTGATTTTAAGTGCTTGGTTGTACTGTTGATCGTTTCAATTACCCAGGCATCAATTATGTTCCCTTTCTTCACTAAATTGGCTAAGCTTTAAACAGAAGACAATTTTATTTTTTAATTCTGTAACTAATGAAAATATGAGCAGTTTTATGTCATTTTTAACAACAATACAGGAATGTGTTTTTGTGTGTTTTAAACAGGCTTGATTCCTAGCCAAAAACAGTTTGACAAAAGCCACAAGTTAATATATAACAATGTTTGGAAAAAGAGTAGAATTGCATATTTTTCTGAGAAGAAAAAGGACATAACATGATTGTTTAAATCAATGCATGAAAGAATCTTCTAATATTTTCCAAGAACAGGGGAAGTGTCAGATTTTGTCAAAGTGGTGGTCACAATGACTATATACTAAATACAGTTAAAATTTCACTTCAGTTTCCTGTTACAACTATTTCAGTCATAATTTCTGTTATTTTTCAGTTATGCTATATTTAACTGATACACATGAAGCAAGCCTCAATCTGTCAGGAAAGTGCACACGCTTAAACTGGTAACAAGCACTTCTAGAAAGCCTTCAAAGGTCACACACATAACCAAATCCTATAGCTACAATATATATTGCTTCAAGATCTTGTTTCCATATTTGTATACAAGTGGGTGAAAGAGGAAGAAGGAGGTGGTATGAGAAACACACTTCAGTGAGTTCAAGTACTGGCAAATTATATATCAGAGAATAAAATGGGGGTTTTTTCTTCTGCTGTCCTCCTGAGAGCTAATGGTTATTAAATACAAATATTTCTTCGAAATTTTAAGATCAACTGATGTGTGCATGTGTCTGTTTTTATCTGTAGCCACAACTATTGCAAGTAAAAATGCATTGCTGCCATTTATCTTTCAAAACTTATCCTTTCCCTCAACCAGTCTACAAGCTTTTATTCATTAATTAAAATATTGCCACTCATCTTACATTCTTCTTGGCTCTCCTGCTGCAGATCACAGTTTCAGTAATTAACTGAACGGTTTACCATTCTGCTATCAAGTCACAGGTTGAAGTGGAATTAAATTTTTACAAGGAGTTTTACAACACAATTTAAAACAGAAGGAAGCACTGAAATTGGATCTAGGTATGGCATTGTTTTCTGTGAATAAGATGGTGCTATTTAAGCCCTGCAACTTCTTTAGAAGGCTTCCACTTACAAAAGGGACTGTGAAAACACCCCAAAACATTAGCAGCAACTAAAATGGCACATGACAGAAACTGTGTATCTGGGAGTTGTTTGGATATATTGGTCCCAATATAGGATAAACAAAGCACTGTTTCAAATGGGCAGAGAAAGGACAGCAGTTATGAATGTTTATTTCTTCCTTAAGACCCAGCAATTCCTGCTGAGGGCATGTAAAACAAAGACCATAGGGAAAAAAAAAAAGAATCTTACTTGGAACAGAAAGCATTTAATTCATTTCAGAGTATTAACAAGTATCTTCAAGTACTTGAGCATGAAGAATGTCTCGGGCATTGAGCTCGGGGCAGCCAAGTGCGTAGCTCACACAGGTTACCAGTGTGTATCAGCATCAGCTCCAGTACGCAATCCGAGTCCTCTAGAAATGTGCCATCCTGATCTCCTCTCCTTGCTGTAAATTATTAAAAGTTGCAACTTTCAGGCCTAATGCACACTCTTACCGCCTAAGACTGAAGTAGGAGTATGGCAAGTCTCAATTCACTAAATTAGATACAGAAAAATAGAACATGATCACAGGCATCCTTTTACAGCAAGTAAATTTTACATGGGCCTTATCTACAGCCCTACAGTTGGAAACACAACTGGTGAATTTTTCTCTGAGCCACAGCTGTAGCACTCTCTCTTTCCTTCCCTGCTGCTCATCCTTTCTGATTTACAGCATTTTAAGGCAGAGATTTCATTTGAGTCAGGACTGGTGGTTATTTCAGCAACAAGGAGAGGCAGACACGCTGTATCAGTTTTGACCAGGTAGAATGGTGAGTAGAAAAAGAACGTCAAAAGACAGTGTAAAATGTAGCAGGACAGCTGCTGCTAGTTCCAGCCTGAGGGAGCTCCAAAGGCTCACACAGCTCAGAGCTATGGAATTGAAACTGAAAAAGGAAACCTAGTGGAGAACTGGACTGGGAGCATACGAGAAAAGAGGGTTTGGGACAGATTGCAAGGAATGGAGCAAATAGTGCCACAGTCAGACACGGACACACAGCAGCTCCTATGAATTTTGATACTTTGCTGATGGCAATTTCCCTGAACTTTACTGACACAGTGGAAGCAGATGAGACTGTAATAAGGAAGCAGCAAAACATGAGTGAGAATAAGACTGGATCGAGAAGTCAGGTAGAATGCCAAACCTAGACAAAGGGATGGCACTGGAAGTCAGCAACTGAACTATCCTCACATGGTCTGCTCCTTTGCAGAGCTCCATAAAGGACATCTACCTGCTTTTGCTGTCACTTGCCATATTAGATCACCTTGATTTATATTTTTTTAAAGAACAGGGATAACTATATGCAACAGACAGTGGCTCATTAAGAGAACATTAGCCAGGTCATCATTAAGACAGGAGAAAATTAAGTGATCAACAATACCTTGTGTTGCATCAAAAGCGGCAAGGTCAGCAGGTCTAGGGAGGCGATTCTCCCCCACTACTCCAGTCTCATGAGACCCCCACCTCGAGTCTCACGACCTACCCTCCAGTTGCCCTATGGAAGCCCCCAACATATGAGGGATATGGACCTGTTGAAGCAAATCCAGAGGGTGTGAAGAAGATCAGAAGCGCTAGAGCACCTCTCCTAGAAGACAGAGGGTTGGGATTGTTCAGCCTGCAGAAGGTGGCAGCTCTGGGGATACCTTAGAGTGGCCTTTCAGTACCCAAAGGGACTTAGGAGAGAGACGGAAAGGGATTTTTACAAGGACATGGAGTGATAGGACAAGGAATGGTTTTAAACTGAAAGAGGAGAGACTTATATGAGATATGGGGAAAACATTTGTACTGTGAGGGTGGTGATGCAGGTTGTCAGCGAAGTTGTGGATGCCACATCACTGGCAGTGTTCAAGGCAATGTTAGATAGGGCTCTGAGCAACCTGTGTAGTACAAGGTGTCCTTGCCCATGGCAGAGGGGTTGAAACTAGATGAGCTTTGAGGTCACTTCCAACCCAAACCATTCTACTTTACGAATTCACTTCCTTGCATACAAGACAGTTCAGAAGTGTATACATACACTTTTCTTATATCTACTCCAGGGTATGGTGGATCCTCTTTTACAGGTAAACTGGATTAAGGATTGTGCTGTAAAAAAAATTATTTGTACTACATGTAGCTGAAAAGTGTGTGAAAAAATATAGGAAGAGTAGTTTCTCTGCTTAAGGCAGAGCAGCTCCGCAGAACTGGATTTTGCCTCAACCAATTCCATTGAGTTTCAAAGCAATCAACTTGCTCTAGACTTATCAGAGAGGATTACAGTCTGGTACCCAAAACAACCTTCTGAGACCTGATCAGCAAACCTGCTCAGTGCTCACAGCTGCAAGAGCATATACTGCAAGAGGTACTTCAGAGAACAAGGCAATATAACACAACACAGAGATAATGCTAAGGTATACGGAAAATTCAGGACCTGGGCATCTCAAGTTGTTTTAATACTTTTATTAAATAGTATAAATACTAGTAGATTAAATACTTTTGACTTTATTTTTTGCACCTCAGCTGCCACCGAATGCAGTACCTGCCCTCTCTTTGCAGGTATCACAGATAGGCTAATTCATATTTGTTACTGCAGAAATAACCATGACAGAAAAGTCCACGACTTAACAAGCCTGTATTAACAGCAGGGTTCAAAAAACACACAGCAGGAGGTACGAAGACCCAGGGTAAACAGTAGAGTAGATGCTCATTAGGTAAACTTTGTCCGTCACATACCTTGATGGAGCCAGAGCCCCTGGGGATAAAAAAAAGTAGCATCTGATAATGTAATTAATGTGTATATCTTAATGCACAGAAACACGGGTTGAGGGGATAGCAATGCTAATCAATAGTCATAAAGGCCTGACTATGTAACCTGAATAATATCAGAATTTAAGTACCTGGCCTCATAGAAATACATTTTTTTAATACATTGAAATAATACATTGAACAGATCTTATGTGCTCAGAATACATCTGATGAGTTATAAAATATACTATGCAATAAAATGTTATTGTAAACCATACGGTTTTATAACCATGGTTTACTAAACCAAATAAAAGAAGCACAGTCTTTTTAGATGACCGAAGTGTATTTTATTCAATTACATTAATTCAATTTGGAAAAAAAACCCAACAAATCCTCATCATGGGGTATTTGCATGAATTCTTATCTACATTAGCTATTGGAGTAGAAGGAAAACAAAACCATGTTCAATATTACAAATACCATTTATTAGCTGGATTAATTCAAAAACAGTTTTAATACTCTCACAGTGATAAAAAAAGGGGGGGAAATCAGTTATCAGTTTAATTTCTGTAACATCCCTTCTACCACTCTAATGGGCATTTCCAGTCATACTCATGCCAGTACTTCCATGTCCGATATGCACTAGTGTAGTGGAGATCAATCACTGACCCAGTCTAACCCAATTTGTAGGAAATGAAAATCACTCAGCAGTTCAGACAGTGTTCTATGTTCACTGAAGAAAAACTAATTTGGGCTCACATACAAAAAGAAAAAAAAAATCAGAGTAATATCTGTATCTCGTAAGTATACAGTTGTAGCCCTAAAAGATCATATAAAATTAGTATGATGGGATTCCAACTTCATTATCTTTCACAATTTCACATCAAGCATGCTTAAATTCGCATGCAATACTATTTTTCCTTTAACTGTCAGCCCTGCAAACTCAGCTGTGTGTCAAATTGGGTTCCTTCTGTCCCACACGTCACCAACAGAACTGAAGTTTCTCCCGGCCAAATGTGTCTGGTCCCATTAGATGAGTGGCCAAAGTGTCAGCTGTGAGGAAAAAAAAAACCATCCTTAGCAGCTACACCTGGACTGCAAGAGTATGGGAGACAGGCACCTCTGGACCCAATCCCTGTCCTCATGAGGGCAGGAAAGAAGACTTCAAAACCTTGCATCATACACTGTATCTTCAATATATCTGCTTTTTAAGAATAAACATACATTGTGCCATGCAAACTAGAGATCTCCAAGTCTTTGAGTCCCATAAGTGTCCATTCTCATTCTGCCCCAGTCTTTCACACAAGAAAGAGTGAGTCTACTCTCTTCTCCCTGTCCATTTATCTCACTCCCTTTTCACTGCCAGTTTTGGGACACTGACCTCTGAGTTAATGGGAGATCCTAGAGGACAAAGAGCACCAGAGCAGTTAAAGTCAGGCAGATGTTGCAGCAAAGGAGTTCCCAAGATGGGAAGGACTGTCTAGAACGACAGTCTGATGGGAGAACCTTGAAGCTGGCTGGACTTCAGCAGAGGGAGGGAGCCTGAGGAATGCCCACACTGGAACCCTCACTGTGGCTGGGTGAGCTCTGGAGGATGGATGGTGCCTCTGCGACACCCCCAGCCCCAGCAAAATGCATGCAGGAGGCTCAGCATGCCACCGCACGTGACCATATTTACTGTATGAGAGTCACGACGGATAAGTGACATTTAGCAGCCACCTTTCCTTCTTTCTCCTCAAAGGTCAACTTTAGAGTTTTCTTTGCCTTGTTTTTACCTGCCCCTTCTCCTTTGCTAAGTATTCAGAGCCCCTGTGCAGTCTGTGCTGGTGCTCTCCTGACCAGCTCCCCCAAGAAGCGAGCAGCAGGGTCTGGATTGCTGCAGGGCAGCCTGGTTTGCTCTCTGTTACACTCCCCCTTCCAACCTGGCAACGGCCGTTGGGCAAAAATTACCTTCCCAGGTGCTTATCTTCTTCCCCTGCAGGCCCACAACCACCCCACTGTACCGTTTCAGATTTTCTAAACCAAGCCATTTGTAATTAAAAAATAAAATATTTACAGCAAACACAGATGGTTACTGCCATGTGTTAGTGTTAAACTGAGCTGAATCACACCCAGAGGAGCAGATGAAAGTAAAGATTTCATGAAGTCTGGTAATGACTCACAAGTGCCATAATTTTTACTTTTTTTTGGAGCAGAACCCCACTTTCATTATCTTCTGACATTTTAAGGGTAGCAAGTTAAAAAGCAAGCATGAAGAAAGTCTTATAGAGAAGTATACAAATGCATAATCTGTAAAGACTATGTGAAATGTAAGACTGCACGTGAAATGAATCAGTGTCTTTGGAGGTGTGAGGCTCTGTTTAAGTTGCAAAAAACCAAAAAAAGAATATTATGAAACTGCTCATTTATTTAATTTCTTTCAAAGATGACAGTCTGGGTATTTTACTGGGAGCTGCCATGGCTGCTTTCTGCAGTTTGACTGCTTTAAGGTCTGCCCCAGTAACCAGGGAAGTCTGCTCTGCAGTCCAGGACCTTCCATCAAGAATCTTTCAGGAGAGGGGCAGAACTGACAGAGGGAAACAAACACATCTTACACAACTGCGGTATTTGCCAGAATCCATCTGGCAAAGCCCTCTGAGTGTTTCTCCAGGCTCACTGTACAGGGAGTTTCACTTTCACATTGATGCTCTTGACTCCTGAAGTACCATATATTTCAAATTAATTATTCATGTTTCTTCACAGGGTAAGCTTTCAACTGCTTTTTAGTCCTGTTAGCCAACAATGCCTCAGTCAAAGGAGCAGGATTCTGTTTCTTCTTGTGGGAGATTTTATTTTCATTGCTTCCTCAATCTCAACTTGATGACTAATCGGTTGCAACTGAGCAAACCCAGTGAAAATAAAAGAGCCTGCAGAGGTGTCACCGTGAGTTTAATTAAGCTTCCAGATTCTTTATTACCAATAACCTCGTTGCATAACTAAGGGAAAGACCTAGCCAGAGTCTGATTCTCCATCTGGTTTGCAAAAGGGGAAATCACATAAAAGTTTTCTTTGTAAATATAGCTCATTTAAGAGATGCTAACTCACATATAAAAGTAGAATTCCCAAACTCATTATTATAGAACCACTTTTTCAGAAGAGACTCTTATATTAAAGTCAACATTGCAAAATAAATTGTTTCACAGAACTTATTAAAGAAAATGGGTTTCTCAGGGAAAACTGTAAGCCAGTGCTAATTAGACTCAAAAGCATGATGACAAGCAGAAAGATCGTGATTTTCACACCACCAGACATTTCTCAGCATTTCCATTAACTACATTATTTGGGCTGATGAGAAAACTAAAACCCAAAGAATACGTGCAGGCTAGCACTATTGATGGAGTGGGAGATGGTGTTTTCAGAATGTCTACTGAGAGCCTCTTCTACAAGTACGTGGCATAATTGTTTTGCATTCTTAAAATAATTAGACTGAGTAAACAATGCTAGCGACAGAGAGAAGATGGTAAACATGCCCGACTTTCACTTGCAGTGAAAGCAAACTACTGTGAAGATGGACAATTTGCAAGCAGTATCAAGACTTCAAATTTACATTAGAATCAATCAAGGCAGTAACTCCTGCTCCTTTTTTCATTGTTTCCAGAATCTAGTGAACACTCCAAAAGGACAGACCCCAGATCCTGAAATTGAGAAAAACATGGAAAACAGTATACTTTTAAGAGAAATGTCACATTCACCTCTTCAACTACCACACTTTCAGCTCTGATCCAAGTTGCAATGAAGCTAATTAAAAAATTCACATTAGCTTCAGTGAGATCTGGATCAGATCTAACTGAGGCTGCTAAAATCACCATAATGTTCTGATTCTAATTATATTTACAGGACAGATTCTAATTATATTTACAAGAAAATCTATAGAACACTGATTTCAAATGTTGTTAAATGTCAAGGAATCGTCAAGTTACAGGAAATGAGAAAAAGCAGTGACAGAAACCAACTCAATTTGCTCTGGAGCTGTTGGAAAAGAAGGAAGAACCACAAACTTCCCTTGTTTTTACAGAACTGTAGATGTTTCTGCAGAAAACAAACTAAGCTAGGTAATCTTAGAAATGGGGAAATGAATCCCACACAACTTCCCTTAGTCACCACACACTGTAAGTCCAGCCGATGCCAAAATTGTGACGCTTTGCGGAACACGACCAGAAAAGGCAGCAGTGAAGACAGATACCAAGCATGTAGTGACACTACCAGATAAATTCAAAAGTCAGGTTAGCATGCCCAATTAACCTGAGTATAAAAAAAACAGTAAGACAAGGTAACTTTAGCACTGCTCAAATTCAGAGGCTTGAACAGCTGCCACTAACTTGAATTAAACCAAGTTATCTTATCTTTGCTGACAGTTTAAGTCCAATTAACCAATTCAGGTTAAGGAGCCACAGATGGAGATTTACCAGAAGCTCTCAGCTGATGTGTCAGAACTTCCTACAAAAACTTTCACGGAAAAAGTCATGCAATTTCAGAAGATCCACACCCCTTACACTACAAGAAATAGACTAGCTTAGCAGGGTAAGTTTTATCTGGAGACCTTAAGGGTAACTTCCCCAGACATAAAATACAGCCACCTTTTGAGAAAAGCATGACAGAGTTGCTATAATAACTGCATTTCTACTACATAAAGTAGCTGTAATACGTTTTGTAAGCTTTGTTTTACTTGCTGACTGTTTTTGGAGTCTGCTGGGTTCTCAGCATTTCGAAGTGTCAAAACTGCATTCAGACCATATGAAAACCCACAAGAAGCATCAAGAGATAAAATGGGGGCTGAGGGAAAAGGGAACAAGGAGGTGGGAAGACAAACTTGCATGCAAACCTGCATATACACATATTTTCACTTCTCTATAAAGTTAGTATCAAAAGCAAGCATAACAAATTATCAGGTTTGGGGATAAACTCTTCGTTTATACCCTCATACAGGACGGCTTTCAATCTAAATGCTCAGAAGAAGAAGCTAGAAACTTTTTATGCTGTTGCAAGGGGTTGGTTTGTTCTGTTGAGTTTGGTTTTGTTCTTTTTTGAAAAGGGAAACCTTTTAGCACACTGTGTAGCGAAAGTTTCAGATCATGGGGTTGTTCCCAAACGCATTGTCTCACAACCTGAAAACCACTCCACTAGCTCAAACCAGTGGCCCGTCCAGTCCTGCTGACACTGCATACTGAATGTACCCTGAGGAAGGCAGAAAATAACACTGCACAGCGAAAAGTCATGGAATAGTTTTCCTATAAATATCTGTTCAGGTATTAAACAGGAGCAAACACAACTGATATAACTACAGAAGTCAGGGGATGCAAGGGCACAGCCAGCGTTCTTCCCCGGAGAGGTCTGCCGACCACATGACACAGCATCCCCCTCTGACACAACAGCCCTCCCCAACCTTTGAGTCCGTGCATCTCCAGCCGAAGTGACTTCCTATCTGAGGGAAAATTCACCAGCCTCAAGCGCCTTTTAACACACAGTTGTGCAATGGTTTAAAACCCTTACACTGCATGCTATTTACTCTTTCTTGCAGAGCGTCAGTGTGCTCTGAGCAGCCCACAGGCATACAAGTACACTCATGCTGACTATTAGGAGAGCAAGTTACTTCAAATCTTCAGTTTTTATGGCAGCACAGGTGACTTCATGCGTGCCTTTTGGAACAGCAAACACTGACTTCACAGTCTTCAAAGCTTGCCTCGGTACGTCGCACGGCTGCTGAGGTGGTCTCAGCCTCGGGGAGGGGACGGACAGCCCGACCCGCACCCAGCAGCAGGCACTGGCTCTCCGTGCAGTAGCAGCCCCTTGTTCTGCTCCCCAAAGTAACCCACTTGCCAAGGAACCCACTTCACTAGTCTCCCTCACGATGGGGCGACGGGGCTTCTCTTTAATCAAAAATACAAGTAATTAAAGGAGCACGGTGCAATCACCACCCCAGCTCCGCACTTTCGGGGACCTCCCTCCCTTCCCAAAAGCCCTCGCCTCAACCCCACGGCCAAGAGGCATCGCACCTTCCTCCGTCAGTCTCAAGCCCCCACTTCCAGCCCAAACACCACCGAAATCTTCCCCCGCTCACCGCAACCCCGCGGACACGCAGGGACCTGGCCAGGAACTTTGGCCGCCGCCGGAGCGGCCCCACGCCCGCATCAGCCGGGGCGCAGCGCTGCCAGCTCGCCCCCTCCTCCCAAGACGAGCCCCCCGGTTGGCGACCTGTCGGGCAGGGGCCCCGGTGGTGCGGCGCGGGGGCTGCCCGCCGGGACGGGGGCCGAGGGAAGGGGCACTCACCCGCGCAGTGGCAGCAGGAGCCCGCCGCGGGGTGGAGCGGGGGCGGCGCGGCGGCCGGCATGGTGCGGGGCTCGGCTCCGCTCG
>WBMZ01010833.1:0-40588 GCA_013400975.1 Atrichornis clamosus
GGAGAGGAGAGGAGAGGAGAATGGAAAAGGAAACCTCTCTGGATAAGGGAAACATCTCTGCATCTGGACACATGAAGCACATTTCAAATCCACCTTTATCAGATAATCAATTCTGCTATGAAACAAGTATTTCCCTTACTTCTTTAAGTGATCATGTAAACTTTTACTCTACAGATGTTTTGCTGCATTATCAAGAAGATCTTTCTGTTATCTGTAAGTACAATCTGTTTCAGCATTAGTACACAGTGGCTTTCAGTCACTTCATTGAAAAGCAAATAGGTCTGAGAATGTGCTAGACAATATGGAACAGCCTTATAAATTAATGTTACTACCTATAAGGAATGACGGGAGCATTATGTTCAAAAGAACTGAAGGCTGAAAACATTGATGCTTCAGAAATAGTAATATTTGAAACAGACTTCTGTAATCAGAGGAAAAAGGTCAGCATGAAACAGTTTCGTCTGTAAGTCTGATGAGATTTATGATCCATAGTCCTGGCCCATGCATTTTTACAATGCTGAAAAAGCAAACAGAAGGCAATAGAAGACAGTTATGAGGTGATTACTTTACTTCAGAGGTGATTAATGGGACACGGTCAAAAATCCTCTGAAGAGACATCAGTGTTTTCCACTGATGGGTTTTGTAAGCATGAGTTTGATACTCTTCTACTCTAGATTTTAATTTCCTGGTAAAAGATGTGGTTCATAATCAAAATGAAGGTATACAAAAATACTAGCTGCTGAGTTTGTAAGACTGATGGTTTTCTTATCAGCAAATGATAAGAAAATAGAATATCTTTAGTTTTATGATACAAATAACTCTGAAGTACCAAAAGTGTGCAGAACTGAATTGAAATATTCTAATGGACTATGCTGCAAAGGGTCTAATAGCATCTCATCAGACTACCATATTCATACACATAGGTCTGTGTGTACTCCTAATTTAAGAACTGAAAATATTTGCTGCTTCAAGTGGAAGAAAGAGTGGCAGTCAGAAACACAAGCTACAAAAAGGATGAGCTCAAAAATACAGAGGTTTTGGAAATGCTGCCAAATAAAACTGTCTAAAGCCCAAATCCACACACCTGGACTGCCACTCTGTCACTGTGTTCTCAAGCATTATTGAACCCTGATCTGGTTCCCCATACATATTTGCATACCTACCAGTGTGACTGCAGAGGGCATGCAGTTATATCTAGTCCCTCACTAGTTTTCCTTGATGCACGTCAGTTAAGGTGCTAATCCAAGAGCTCAAGACTGTCTTTCATCCAGTTTGTCTCCAGTTTCTAATCGGAAACATGTTCTAGGGATGCCTTGCCATTACTCCCAGCACTTCTCCTAAAACTCTTCCATTCTGACCTTTGATTCCAGTTTTGTGTGCTAAGGTAACCCAGCTCTTTTATTGCCTTTCTCTGTTTCAGCAAGCTATTAGTTGGAGCAGCCTCTCCTTAGGATGGAAGATGAGCCCAGAGGTTTTCTCCAGTGTAACAGAGCCTAGTTTGTGGGTATGGTGTAGGGAAGTGTTTTGCAGAAATTATTTGAAATTTTGTCTCTTCTTACCTGCCCTCAGGATGTCAACTCTCAACTTACTCTCATCCCATTTTTTCGCTCAGAAAGGCAGAATATTGGTTATATGAAACTCATTTTTGATGTATTGAGTACAGTTATTTTCCTTGAAGGTCACAGAATCAAGTAGTGTTTTACAGTTCTATCACTCAAAGCTTGAAGTGGATGTTTTACTTGGGATATGAATGTCACCCAGGCAAAGTCTGTTCACTCCTTTTCTCCCACTATTTCACTAATATCAGAGACAGGTGAATTCAGGGCTATGTACATCCACATGCACAGATGTGTCCTGGTTCGTCATCCTTTTGCAGAGGGATAAATTTGTATTGAACTAACCATTTGCAGAACCATTTAGCACTTTTATAGTCAGTTTGTTCCTAGGGAAGTATTGAAAAAGCTCAGTAATCTCAGTGTTTACCCAACACTTAATGAACAGGTTTTTGAACACAGTTATTTCTGCATTTAGAAATGGATGACTAATTTAATAACAAATTTTTAAGAGCACTTCAGCAGCTTGCCCCCACCTGGTCAGGTCTGACTTTATAATTTTTTGCATATTTGTACCCTCCACTTTTCACAGTTCATTTCCATCTTTTTTTTTTCCCCAGACTTCACCCACAGCTGCCTGTATCCATATTCATCATATAGAGACATGTAATGGGGGAATGGTTACTTGGGTTTCAAAGGGTCGATGCCGCTCCATTCTGTGTGGCAGATGAGCTGTTGGTGGTAGTTCAGGAGCTGGATTTAAGATTTGGTGGCCCTGGAAAGGAGAGAGCTGAGCAAGCAGGTGGAGACTTGGCTCCTCCTGGCATCATTCTGTCATGTGGACTGCAGTACTATGGCTTGTGCTTAAACACCTACTAAAAGCCTTTGTTTATCTTGTAGGTAAATTTCTTTTCCAAGTCAACATTTCTCAGATTGCTCTCTGACACCAGCTTGTTCTTCTTCCCCATGGAGAGCTGCTGATACTAAATTTCTCTCAGTCAAGGCATATAATGTAGTACATTCTGTATGCCAGACCTAAGTTTAGTGTGTCTTCATCTTGTCTTGTTCTCACTTTACTCATTTACAGAGATAGTTCTTATTTCTATCAGAATTATTTTTCAGAAACACATACTGTCACAGATTTCTGAAGATAAAAATCCTAGGTAGTCTTCCAAGGTTTCCTTGTTTCCCAGTTCTGCATTGTAAATAAGCATCAACATGCTAATCAGAATTTTTCTCAGTCCATGTTAATCTCAGCTCTTGGGCAATTACATCTTGCTTTATTGGGAGAGGAAAGCGTGAAATAAATGTCCTCCTTTATTTACCCAACTATTATCTTATCTGTTGTTTTTAGCATCCAGACAGCATAACTGGAATTTTTTCCCATCTTCATTTCTCTTTGTTGTGTTTTTGTTTTGTTTTGTGGTGTTGGTTCTTGTTTCTCTATGTAGTACTTTTTTTTTTCTTTTGTTTGTTTGAGGTTTTTTACCAGCTTTTGGTGTTAGTATTTATACAACCTTTATTCTTAACTTTGATCTGATTGTTAGGAAGTTTGCTCTATTTTTGCAGGATGCCAAAGTATCAGATGTTAGACTGTAGTTATAACTCTAGTACCACTCTGTTACACTGAAGATCCATAAAAGAACAATTGCTTTAAATGTGCTACCCAGTAATGAGAAAGATAGCTCTTAATTCACCTTTTTCCTGAGAGACATCTTCAGGCTGTGAAAACTTTTACAAAGATATAAAGTGATAGAGAGTTTCTCATAAAAGAGAGGCCAAAGGCTGCTTGAACTAAAGCTAAGCCACATGGAATTTCCATCCAAAAGATTTTTGCCTTTCCTTGCAAAGACCTGAAACAAAGTCCAAGGATGAAGATGAATCTTGAATTTATAGCCACATAGTTACTCACAACTTGCAGACAGAGCTAGGGAAAATGCCCTTGCTGATGAAGTTTGAAGATGCCCAAGAAGCACTCATCTGATGGGATGTCCAAGTGGGGTAGCTTTTATACTTGAAGAGTGTTTGAAAGTACTTCGGAGCAGATCTAAGCTTCTGTCTGTTTTTGAAGGGCAGATAGTTTCTTGTGGTCACTTAAATTGTTTTTTTATTGTTTTTCAAATTGATATGAATTGATAAGCTTAGTCTTTGGGGTCTGATGTTGATGATTTGGAGTTGGGAGTGGGGTCATAAGTGGGAGGATAGAGAATTTTTATTTGAGGGGAGTTCATTTAACCACAAAGTGCTATTAAATTATTTATCAAGTGTTACATATATTAAGTGAAGAGAAAAGAACTGTAGTGTTTCAGGAATCTGGCAATATCTAAGAGGGTGATGGAAAGCTAATAAATTAGACAGGGAACTAAACTATTACAGAATCTTGTCTACTGCTTCTGTTAAGATCCATTTAAAAGGCATTATATCAGCTTAAATAGAGGCAGTTCTCGCTCACATCCCCTGTTGGATCCAGAAAGTCAAATGGTCAGTGGAGGTGGGAAGCAGATGAAAAATTATTTGAAAAATTATTTTGAATTCCATCAAGCTTCATCTGTGGAGTTATCTTAATCCATTGTAAAAACCTTAAAAGTTTTTTAGACAGACTGAAAAACATGCACTACGGAGGCAGGTGAGGGTAGCTCTGCATAGCCCTGCAGTGGGCCATGAAGATGTTTTTCGTTATTGCAATGTAATAAGACCCTTTTCTGAAGTTGTTTCCTGTGCTGTGGTGATGTTGGGTTCACTTAGTCTTGGCAGTCTGGAAGATGTTGAAACAAGAATATTGTTTTAGCTAAAATATTTGTTTAAGATCACAAATTTTTTGAGACCAGTGGTGACAAATGATTCATTTAAAACTTTGAAAAAATCATTTGTATTCTTCTCCCTCTCATCCACTGGCCTCATCTTCTATATATCTTTCTTATATAACTCATATAGCATTCATGGTTTTGAGCAGTTTTTATTTGCACTCAATTTTATCTGACTTGTAGTCTTTTTATACTTTAACTTTTGGGAGAGGATTGCTTGTACAGTGATGGAGTAAGGCAGTCCTGATTCTGAAAGAAGCCTGAGGGTACTATTGTCTTATGAACAGTGCTGACATAATTCTGTTTTGCACTGAGACTGCTTACTTATTTTTCAAGCTTCCAGGAGAGAAGTGGCAGAAGTAAGTGCTCTGACTGCTAAACTTCAGCTGGGTGCTATTCATCAGGATAATGTCATGCTAAGAACTGCCACAGAGCTCACTCTTAAGTTCACTCCTGTACCCATTATTTCCAAAACTAGCACTGTCATCATTTCTGTCTGGTCCATACATACATGGCAAACAAAAACTAAAATATGTGTTGACTGTCAGAAGACTCTTAAGTATATCTCTAAAATGTATTTTAAGTAGAAAGCTTTTAGATAATTCCAACTTCCACTGACTGTGTTTTTATATCTGCATGCCAGATTTTGCCTATACTAGACAGTGACTTAGAAAACACCTATCTGAAGCCTGTAAGATGAAAAAGAAATCTCCAGCAGAAATGATTGAAGTCCTCACCAGGCTTTCTTTCCAGGTGCCTGGGCTGATGGAACATACTCTTCGTCAAAGGGAATCTGAAAGGCAGTTACCTATTTTACAGACCATTATAAGGTAAGCCTGCAATGTTCAGCAGATGTGGTGTTTGGAAGTAAAGACTCATTGCTGTGATGTCTAGTTAGTCACTGTACATTAAATTAGCAATCTGCAGGGTGCTTTGCATAACTACTTAGCTTAGTTTGATGGGAGGAATAACAGCTCTATTTCTTCTCACTCTTATCTGTTACCTCTGTAGGCAAATATGTGGAAAGAAGCTAAGTTAGAAATGCAGATGTAGAAGTGCAGTTCTTCCAAAAGGCCTTTTCTTTTCTGTCAATCTATTTTTTTGAAAACTGTTTTTTCCTGGAGATGGGCTGATGTACATTGTCAGTAAAATTGCACCTCTCAGCATTGAACAGGAACATGGAGGAGGCTCATCTGTCATGCCCCTCAAACATCATAGTGAAAAGGTGAAGTACAGTTGCCTTGGCCATCAAAGAAGAGGGATGCTTTTCATGCTGTGTAAGTCATGGGCAGCTGACGAGGTTAAAAACATCATAGTTCCAAATCTGCCAAATTAGATTACAGATTGGATAGTCACTTTTAACTTTCAATGCAGAGTTTTGAGGGAACCTTATTCAATAACTTTGCTGTGAACATCCTTCAGACTTATTACACAGTCTGGCAGCTTGAGTGAGATACTACCCCGTTGCGGCAGGGGCGAGGTGGTAGGGTGCCGCAACCTTCCAAAAGTGTCTCCGACTGTGAGAGAGAGAGCCGCTCGGCAAGGCTCCTTCCCCAAAGCACACACATGCACACACACACGCCAGATAGCTGTAAATCTTCTAAGGGCAGGTCAACAGTAAAGGAGGAGAGAAGGGTCTGGGGTTCCTCAGGGAATGTTTATTGCAGCCACCCATGGAAGGTTCCAGAGAAAAGACAAGGAGCGAGCTGAATGCTCCAGGTTAAATATGGCGAGCTGAATGCTCCAGGTTAAATATGGGGGTGGAGAGAGCATCAGGGCCAATGATCTGAGGGCACAGGGGCGGTACACAGGCAGGGTTAGGGTCAGGGAACCAGTAGATGAACTCCAGGGGAAGGACAATAAGGCAGGGGCCAATGGGGGAACCGGGAAAGGAGAAGGCTCTGGCAAGGAGGACATGTAAGGGAGGAAGGGGCAGGGAGGCCAATGGGCCAATGAGGGAAACCGAACTGGGGTCTCCAATCTTAGGGTCTGTCCCACCAAAGGAATCTCTTTGTCCCATGTTCTGGGGGCTCACCAGCCTCCACACTACCTTGTTACTTGAGGTTATGGGTACATTAGACAGAGCAATGAATATGTATTTTTTTTTTTTTGTCTATAATTACTCTGTTGAGATGTTTTCTTTCTGTTCTATAAGCATTCTTTTGATCCAGTCTCAGCTGCATTTTCTTGTATAAGGATCAGAAAGCTGACTTCTACTCAGATTCTTTGTTGGAATGCAATTACCCAGGTTGTTTCATAACTTCCAGAAATTAGACACTTTCTTTTTGTTTCTTCTCAGAACAGATGGTGGAGTAAAATTTGAATCACTAAAGAGATAGTGGGAGAGAAGTTACAGTGGGGGAGAAAAAACTGAACTGAAGTGAAACTTTTCATGCTTTCCCTTTTTTTGCTGATTCCCAGTTTTTGTTTTTATAGGAAGAGTTTAATAGATACAGCTTTCAGAGTTGTCTCCCTTATTTGGAGAACTATAAAATCAGATGGATAAAATCTAGAATATTCTGCACTTTTACTAGATGCTTAATGGATATTCATAAAGCATTAGACTTTCACCTCATTACTTGAGTTCAAATCTATTTTAATGGGCTGGTTTCTTCCTCATGTATGTTCCCTGAAGTGACAGAGCAAAACTCATGATTAATTTTCCCACTCTTTAAAATGAGATGGATGTATTAATTTAGCATGGTGTCTGAAGGAGGCACATGAAAACCACCATCACTGGCAAAACTGAAGCCCCTGAAGCCCTGGATGGGAACTCAGTCTATTTCTAGATCATCCCTTTAAATTATTTCTGTGGAGATAATTTTTATTTATGCTTCTGTATTGTCTGCACTTTTAGGATCACTGACCATGCTAACACAAGAAAATAACTGGCACAGGGCAGTCACAGAAACAGAGGACTGCAATCCTGATACCAGGGAAAAAGGCAAAATTGAATCATAATCTGCTCTCTGCTGGGTTTGACTTCTTTTTAATAGTGGCCTTTGTACATGGCATGGAGTATCTTGAAAGGATAGAGGGACATGAATGAGTGTACCTTGACCCTCTGTGCCTGCAGTTCTCTCACTGACACCAATAAAATGCCAGAAATGCATTGCTGCAGATTAGTTGAATTCGAGATTTCCCCAGCCCCCATGCCATAAGCCAGTAAATGTAATGGGGGCTTTTTGTTGGCTTCTATAATTTCTGTTGTATTGAATTGCTCCTCTTAATGTACCATACACAGAGCTGCAGAAAGCTGAGCACAGAGCTCACGTCCTGTCAGGCAGGAGGCTATAAGCTTCTGCTTTTCTATGGACTTCCTTCAAACACAATGCAGGTGGGCTCTGCAGGCTGATATGACATTCACTGCATGTTTATTTGTTTTCTTCCTTTTTTGTTCACATGTCAGTCTGCTCTCTCTGCTCTTATGTACCAAACTTCAGCACCTCAGGCTCCCATTGAATATCACTGCACCCCTGCAAGGGTCTCTAGGAAGCTGGCTGGGCTATTTGTGGCATAGGCAGTTGATACATCGTTATCTGAGTTTCACCCTACTGGAGTTTTTATCTTTCTTTGATATGTCTTAACTTCCATCTGTGCTTTAAACTGTGCTTCTGGGTCACTTAAGTAGCAGTGGGGTTGTTAATCAAACTGTCGTGTGGGACAAAAGGTCTAAACATGGGTTTAAAAAAATCTATAAGCTTCCATGGACAGATTCAGCAAAGTACTTACAGAAAACTCCTAAATGGAGAGATGTGAATAGCCCTACAGATTTCAGTGGGATTATGGGTGCAATTAAAATTACACCTGTGATGAAATACCTGGATGCACTGAAGTCTAGTCAGGGGATTCTCAGAGCTTCACCTGGCTTTATACAGCCCAAAGCCCTGGGTGGTTTCAGGGGCTCATCTGCAGCCCAAGTGTGGTGCATATGCTAATAGCCATTCTGTGCCATTGGCCTCCCGAGCAGCCAGATTCCCTTTCAGAAAACACAGATCTAGGTTGGGAAGCAAACAAAGGTGAGAATATGGCTTTGCATGTGTCTCTTCTCTTTTTCTGGTGGATGAGTAGTGCTACCACACTCACTGGCTCTGTGACCCGTGATGTGCCTGCAGACACAGCCTCAGGGCTTCAGATCTGAGTTAGCCACGCTCGTCTCTAGCCGCTCTTCCCAGTGATTTTCTGTCAGAGAAGAAAAGTGAGTTAGATTGATAAACTTTTGGAGAGCATTCATTGTAGCTTCAGGAAGCAGAGTTGTGGTCAGTTCTCAGTGTCATTTGGTACATGAAATGGCATAAAGAAGGGGAAAATGCAGAATGGTAAGAGGAAAATGTAGTAACACAAGAAAGAGCATAATTCAGAGAAGGACTTTAATATGAACATAAAAATAAAGGTGTCACTGTTCATAACTGTGAGGGTAAAAAGATGACATTATTTAGTTTAACCCATTGCATCCTGCTCACATGATTTTCCACCTCTCAGATGCTTCAGATTGCTTTTCAACTTCTTTTCAAGCACTTCTAATGATAAAATATCAATTAACAAGGCTGTTGTCACATGACCTTTATAGTTAAACTTTCTTACTGCTTTATTGAAATGCTTCAGCATACCACTGTTACCTAAAGTACCATGGTGCATTACACTGTAGGTGTTTGTGGGTCACCGTAAATGTCTCTGCAAAAATAAGCTTGAACTGCTCTCTGTTGATTTCCTAATTTAGTTAGCAGAAACCCCTTCATTATCCTCCTCCTGATTCCACACAGCCTCCACTAGCTACTAACCTTTAAAAGCTTCCCCCACCCCTCCAGGTCCTGACCACTCTCCACTAAAAGTGACAGAGCACACAATTGGAAGCTTTTTGCAAGATATTAAATTGTACCTTCAACTCCCCTAGGTTTCATTTCCACTTATAAAAAACACAGCCCAAAGACACTGAAGTCACCAGAGATCTTCCCATGAGCAGTGGTGGCATCTTAGGTGCCTATGATTGGACTGTTAATGGCAATCCCAGTTGGTCATTTAGGAGACCCTGATGCCTCTCTAAGTTACAAACAGGAGCCGAGGCAGTTTTATGAAGGTAGGGAAAAGCAAAAACTTTATTTCGAAAGTTATCTGAAACAAACGGGGCGGGGAGGGGGGCGGTGCTTCCCCCATGCCCAGCATACAAAGCAAAGGACAGGTTCAGGTAAGGAAAAAGGACTAAAGCTCACTGACTCTCATGCAACAGCTCTATATATTATGGTCTAACAAATTAACATAGTTTACAAAGATTCTCCAATTAAGGCACAGAATTCATGTGTTAATTCCTCGCAGCATCTTTCTATTGGGCCCTTCTGTTCTCTCTAAACATTCGTCTTTCAGTCGTCACCCGGTGATAACATGTTCTAACATGTTCTAACATGTTCTAACATGTTCTAACATGTTCTAACATGTTCTAATATGTTCTCAACTCTGGAATGCTAGATGATAAGTGACTCTATTTTGTCTGGGATATAGGGTATTACTAACCAGGATTACAGTGAAAAAAGTTACAGGAGTTCTAACCTAGACTAGGAAAAAAGCAAAAAACTCCTTGGCATCAAGCTGGGACATGGCTTTTCCACTGAACAATGCAGTAGTTCTGTATCCTGACTGCTCTTCTGTTCAGAGCCATGAGTCACCTCTGAGGAGACTGATCTGAGACCCCTACTTCACAGGCATTTCCTCAACATCTAAGACAAGGACTTAGTCCTAGTTGATATTTTTAAAATCAATATTTCATTAAGCAATGCTTTTTTGGCATTTCAGTATTCATCTATATTAACTAATATAAGCCTTTTATCTCTGTAAATCAAAACACTTTGGGAAAGTTGGAGAGCATAAAAACTCTGTATTGAAGAAATATGAATCATGCAGAGGGATTACATACTTTGCCCAATTGCCCAAACAATTAATGGATTAATTCTTAATCCAATTCCATAGCCACAGGCCAGATTTTATCTCCTAAATGTAAAATATTCTACATCTGAAAAAAAACTAATCAAGTTAATGACACAGCAATTTTGCAATTGAAGTAATACTCTATTTTAAATGAACTTAACAAAAAAAATTGTTTGATTAGGGTGCTTTTCTGAAATGTCTGTCTTTAAACTCACTGTAAGATTTTCAGTTAATGACATGTTTAACACTCAACTGTTTGGCAACATGTTTAATTTTCCTTATTTTAATGTTTCACTCTGGCTATCTGCACATGCAACTGGGAGAGAAGTCTGTGTCACGGAGAATCCTTATTTCTAAGGTGTTTCATCACCAAGACTTAAATGAGAAATAAAAGTGGAAAGCAGTGTTTGCACAAACGTTCTCTGATTTCCCTATGCTTTTTTTTCCAAAGGGTTAGCAACTTGCTATTTCATAGCAGGAAAAAACCAAACCAGAGTGACTTCATCTATGCAAATGCATTTTGTGAGATAATTATTCGACTAACATTACAAAGCTTAAAAATTCTCAGACTTTATGGTCTCTGAAGACTGAATTCATTATATATTAAACAAGACAGGATTCTCCTTTGGGAATTTTCTGTCTATCTGTTTTTCTTGTATATATTGTTTACCTGCTTAGGAATGAGGAAAGGAGAATAGATCAGCTCAGTTTCATTGATAATGGCACCTTATTTCTTTTCTTTGTAAAAAAAGAAAAAGAAAAAGAAAAAAGTTGTTATTGCAAACATAACCTACTTCTCCTTATGTAGGCAGGCACATGCTTGTCTCCTCAGCTGAGACATGAGGCACTATTCTTATCTTCACTTTCATCTACATTGTGCGTTTAGGCAAGATGCGCAGGACATAACAGCTCTGTAGTTATGACTAGTTTAAACTATGCAAAATTAGAGCTCTCTCTAACATTACAGGCAATTTTAAGGCTATGTGATAGGATGTTATAGAAATCCTGTCCAGGGATATGTAACCCTGACAAGCAAGAAAGGAACATTAAAAATATTTGGAGATATTTGGATGCAGTCATTCAGATGGGTATAAAACCAGCCTTCTGTTTCATCCTCTTGGCATCTGAGAACCAGGAAATGTCTGCAGTAAAGGGTCAGCTTCCCAGTGGATTAAGCTTACTTGGTTTCACTGATGTTGATTTGCACAAATTGACAAATTGATAGACTAAGAGCATTCACCTGTGATGGATGCACTCAACCTCCTTGACTCCAAAGTATGAACTCCAAAGAAGGTTAAGACCTGGGCCATAAGCAAGACAAAATCTCCCCCAGGGAACTCACAAAGGAGCAGAGTGACCCAGTGAGCATCAATGCATGTGAACTTGGAACACTGATCATGCCATTAACACCACGGCAGCAGGTGGTTTTTCCAAGACTCATTTGTGTGGGTACAAGGAGTCTCATGCTTACCTTTCCCCTTGCATGCAATTTAACTGTGAGCCAACTGCTTTATCCCATAAATACAACTAAGTGAGCCTTCTTTGAGCTATCCCTGCTAGGCAGTGTGGCTGCATGAGCGCGATTTCCACTGGAGCTGAGATGCCTCTAAGGGCTTCTCCTCAAGGCAAAGAGACCTTCCTACTAATGGTAGATCTTTGGATGAGTACAATTTGAGTTCTCTCTAAATTGCAGCTGGACCACCCACCAGCAACTCTCCCCTTGAGCTGGGATGCCTCTCAAGGTTTGAGATTCTTTACCTGAGATCAAGACATCCTTCCTTACCTAAGGCAGGGAGAGCCCTTCTTTGCAACAGGTCCTTGGTAAGTGGCTGATAAGATACTAAATTAATGCTAACAAAATCCATGTAATTGATTCCCTTAGATACAAACAATTGTCCAAGTCTGGGACCTAGACTGGCCCTAGCTGCAGCTAGACTTCATCATGAGTTTAGACAGCAAGGTCCACCCTGAACCTCATGGCTCAAGGGGATAGTCTCCCTTACCCTACTGCATCTTCAGTCTTTGTCACTCTAAACGGATGCTAACTCAATTTTCCTTTGTATGTTTCATCCACGTAGTAAGTAATAGAGCAAAATTTGCCATCCAACTTCATTAATTTGCATTTTTATAAAGTCATATTAAAACAATTTTTGCTAATATCTTTGATAGTGATTCTTTGAGTGACCCTAAACTACTCATTCGTGACATCACTGCTTATTATTTCTCCACTATTGCTTCAGCATTACCTATTACCCCTTCTTTTCAGTTCTGCACCTTACCTCCTACTCCTGTCTCTGCTCACGGATGATAGGAGAGCGGACTTCATTATCCCCAAAACCCCTCAGATTAGTTCACAAGAATCATAGAGTAGTTAGCTCTTTGTAAAAGAGTCAATCTTTCCAATGAAAATTCTCTCTCATATTATTCTTGTACTCCAGTCCACAAAGTGTTGAGCAGAAAAAGCAGTATGGAGACAGTTCTTATTCAAATCCTGAAAAGTAGGTGTCAACTTGGATGGTCATGGCTTTGTAGTCCATCCTACAACATCCAAACCAGGGGTTTGCTTTGCAGGAACTCAGCTAATTACTGGTCATGTTTGGGAAGTGTCCTTGGGAGGTAATGAAGCACTTCCTGGTTGTTTTGACCTGGGATATGTGCAGGAGGGCACATCACCCTGCTGGTGACAAGGTCAGGCTGCATTGTGGAGGTGCAATCTGTTCCACCTAACACCAAAGTGAACATCCATGAGCTTTGGAAGCTGTATATATCTTCCTAGCCCAAAATGGGTGGGAAGTTCTCTCTTCCTCCTCATGAACGTCTTGAAGCTTTCCCTGAAGCCCCTGTGCAGAGGAGCTGCTGCTCCTCCAGTGTGGGAGTTCAAACTGCTGATAGCAGGAGCCATCTTTTGGCCTTGGTGAAAATTAAACCTTGGGATAAGCTTAGCAAACTGTTTGTCAAGGAAATGAAATAAGATGGAGACACTAACAAGCACCTTGATTGTTAGTGTTGATTGAGACTGGTCTGCAGATCTGCAGGTCTGCAGATATTTTACTTACATGGGAACAAAGGGATTGTGAAACTGCTTAAGCCCTTGTTTGCATAAAAGTATATAAACACTGTATGTCAGAAATAAAGTTGTCTTTGCTTGCAATCCCCGTGAAGTCCATGAATCAATCACCCCAAATGGTGCCCCGTATGAGGAGTGACAAATCACCTATCTGTGTGTCTGGCGGTGAGCCCCGTGGAACTAAGTACTGCTGAAAGGAAGCAGGAGCCAGCCAGCAATCAATCACTTCTGGTATTGGAGGTGAGCCACAGGGAACATGGGGAACGGAATGTCTTCCCAAGAATGCCATGTTTACGAACTTATGTCTAAGTTACTTGAGAAACAAGGCAAATCTGTATCACCCCACTCCCTAAAACTGATCTTAAAATGGGTGCAGTCCTGAATGCTGAGTCTTACCCCCAGTTCCACTTTCGCCTCAGAACTATGGGATGGGATAGGGTTCAAACTTTGGGACTGTGCTACCAAAGGGTACAAGCCAGCTGCTGAAATGCTCCCCACATGGTGGGCCATTTTAGAGACTATTAAAGCTCACAAGGGGTCGCAGAGAGCGCCAAGCACCAAAGGAGCAGTGAGCCCCTCCTCTCTCACTGACGAACTAGCACAACCCATGGCCGCGCCACCAGAAGAGCCTAAGGCGAATGTTGCGCCTGCGCCAAACCAGCCAATGCCACTGGCTGCTTTCTTGGTGAGCTCTGATGACGACAATAATCCATCAGAGAATCCTTTTGACCCTGGCCTGACCAACCCGGAAAGGGAACGGGACTTGTTCCTGCCAGAGCCGCATGACTGCTGGTATAACTTGAAAAAGGAGGCCCTGAAGGAAGGGTACCTGGACATAGCCGAAAGAATCGTAGCCCCGGTTCTGTATTGTGCACACCAGAACCCAGCATTGGAGCCCCTGCCTTTTTTGGTTATCAAAGAAGTGCTTTGGACGGTCTCTGAATACTGTATCAGCTGTCTCTATTTTACTAGCATGCTATCCATGGTTCTTAGCTCATATATTATGACTCCTCATGACTTGAAATCGCTGTCACAGCTTTTATTGTCACCACACTCAGGTGCCTTGAGGGGGCCTTATTCAATTTTAAGGGGAAGAAAAAGAGGAAGCGAGAGGAAATTATTTCTTTTTCTTTCTCCTTTCTCACCTCTTCAAGTGTGCTGGGGAGTCATGGGAAGGGCATGGATGGACTGGAATCAGTCCCCTAAGGCACAGCTGCTGCAGAGCTTGGCAAAGGGCTGGGAGCAGGGGCCAGTTTGGCTTGAAATGTACTGGTTCAGCACTGGTGCCAGCAGCAGCTATTCTGGTTCCTAGCTTAGAGATTTGGAAATAATTTCCCCCAGGTGAGGAGTCTGGCAAAAAATGGGTTTTAGGCCTTTAAATGACAGGCCTCTGCACTAGGAGTATTGGGTGTGTAAAGAGTTGGAGGGCACTTGTTCTGTAACCACATAAATTAGAGGGTTGATTAAGACAGCTGGGTTACTGCAGTGGCATACGTCTCCATGAGGAAAGACTCTGGCTTCAAATCAGTATCCCTGGCTGTTTCTGAGAGTGAAGATAAAGTGTCAGTTTCATCACCGCAACAAGGTTTTCAGCAATTGGAGCTATCTGGCAGCAAAACTGCCAGAGATCTGGATGTTTCCCTCCTCTGGGTAACAATGATAGATAAAGATGTAACTTCATAATTGACCAGGTGGGGATTTATATGCTCACTGGGCTTTGTTCACAATGTTCACAATCCTTGCACAGCACAAAATCATCATCTAATTGTCTGCCTGCTCTTTCCCTTGTTATGGCTGAAGAACTGTCTATACTATACAAATACCCTGCATTAAAAAGCAGCAAACTGAACAGTACTGTTTCTGCAGCCAGGGCATATACACAGAGCCTGGAGCATCTACATGGGCCAAGTTGGTGACTTGATATGGCTATGTGATGACAAAGACATCATCAGACCCTTCTTCCCCAGGACTTCATTTCTCCTTCTCTTACTGAAAGCACTTAAGTAAAACCTCACTGCTATGGTGTCTGGTATTCATTAAGTAGCTCTCTGCCTTCTATATTATCTCTGATCCAAGACTGCTGAATGGTATTGGAGGAACTGTGCTACTAGAAATGCTTCTTTTGGGATATTCTCTGACAGATCAGAAAAACTAAAAGACCTTCTGATAGCACAAGTTCAGAGTCAAAGTTGAGGATATTAGGTGAGCTGGTATTGATGTACCTCACAGCATTTTTTAATGTTGGTGGTTCTAGAGTCTGTTTTGGATGCTAAAAATAGCTGTGCTGGAAAAAATGCAGTTTTCAGGAAGTAGTTTTATAAAACATTAGAGTGGTTCTGCTCTGAAAAATAACCCAGGAAAAAGTGTGGTGTAGGGGTCAGTATTTATTGTTTTTCAGAATTGGTTGGGACCTGTATGTGAAGCTGTGTCTTCTGCATCATTCTGCACTGTCCCTGGTAAAGAAAATGTGAAAGCTGATGAAATAGAGAAAACAGTTCACCTTTTTCTCTTGCTCTCAATGGTGTCAGTTTTATGCAACTAAAAAGGAGAAGGTAGTAAGAGTCTGTTTCAGTCATCTGAAATCAGCAGAAGGGACAATTTACAGAGTGAGCCTGTTAGTTATGTGAGAAATTGCTGCATTTGCAGTCAGTTTTCAATGCAGAATTTCACCATAATTTTTCACCCACAGGAACACATGACTGTTTGGATGAAAGACATGCATTTTCTGCCCCAGGAGTAACAGCTATCCAGACACAGGGAGGTAACCAGCAGGAGCTGATTACTAGTGGTTTTTAGGTGAGAACCCTTTACCACTTGCTAACCTTCCCAAACTGGAATTCAGTCCCTAGACTTGGCTGGGCAGACATTGTCTCTGGTATGAGCATTCCCTGAAAGCTGTGAGATGCCACCAGAATAGTGCAACATCTTCCCCATCATGACCCATCCTTGAATGTCCCTGACCAGTAAGAAGACCCTGCATCTTCCTTGCATGTTTTGTCTCAAATATGAATTTACTTACTGTCCCGGTTTGAGACAATATAAGGAGGAAAATGCCCTCCTGGGGGAAGGTAGACTATTAGCCACCCCTCCCCCACCAGGTCCGGACAGAGGCAATTCCTTAGAGGTAGAATGAAAAAAACCCTGTTTTATTTACAAGGCATAGGAAAGAAATGAACAATATTAAATGATAAACTACTTGTGATGGCGAAACCTGTGTAAAGTATAGAGTCCTTGGCCTGGTCCCCCATTGATGGGCTGAGGCAGGGCCCCTCCCCCCAGCAATGCCGGTGCTAAGGTGACCTTCTGTCCTGGATCTGAGCTTGGTTGAAAAGCAGTTTCAGGGAAACAGAAAAAAAAAGATCCCAAGGAAAAAAAAATTCTCTTTCCGTCTCTCTCCCTTGAGAAACAGAGCTGGGAAAAAAAACTGGCCAAAACAAAATAAGGGAAAAAAAAAAGGAAAAAACCAACTCTCTCTTCCCTGCTGCCTGTGGCAGAGCCGAGAGCTTAGGAGTGAGTGAGATGAAAAAAAAACCAAACCAAACCTGCCTGAGTCCCAGCACAGGAGTATTTATGTTTGTCCTTGAAAATTCTTGGAATCGAGTCAGAATTCATGTTTAGTATGCAGCGGTGATATGAGATAACAAAGTGGTATCATATGCTCAACCTAAGACACTTACATGATGGATCTTCTCAGTTGTTCAAAGAGGGAAACTCCAAGATAGCCCTTATGAAGCTGGGGCAGCCCAAGAGAGTGGAATGGGTCTGCCTTGGGTAAGAGCAGTTGTAATTGGCCTGAATCACAAGCTGAAGTAAAGCTGGACTCATTCCCTTTATCTAAATAATATGGTCATGCTGACAGGTTCCACCTGGACAACATAACCACTGAGAACAGAGACTGAAGTTAAATTTATTGCTATCTTTTGAACTGCATATTCTTTTAAGGCAATCAGCTCTTCTTACCAGTTGCTGGCATCTCTTCACATGCCAATGGCATTTTGCTCTGCTCTGGTAACACCTTGACTCCTTGCAGCAGACTCTCTCCCTTGGGTAACCCCCATGATGAATTGGACTGCTGAGGATGGAAGTTATAAGAAGCAAGAAATTAATTGGCACTGTCAGGCAAAAACCAGCCATCATGGGCTGTTTGTGTCTACCCTGAGCCTTGCTGCTATATGTCTCCTGCCAAAATCCCTCCCCACTGGTGCCTGGCAGTGCACACGTGCAGCAGGAGTGTGCACAGCATCAGCCCCAGCCCCATTAGAAGATCAAGGGGATTTGGGTGCACTGGCATTGATGTTTGGGAGCTCCCACTCCCACGTGAACAAATATGAATACAGTTCAAAAAGATTGCAAGAGATGGGTGAGCAGTGCCTCCAAAGTGCGCATGATCTACAGGCAGAAGTGGAGATGTGACACAATCACCTCTGGTTAGCTCTGTCTGTCCTCTCACCCACCAACATTGACCAGAGACATCCAGCTCAGTCCTCAGGGACCAGACCCCAGCCTGGACTGCAGCAATGTGGGCTTCCTCCCCTCTCTTACTCACAACTGGGGTGTCATTTCCCCTATTCACATCCATTCTGCAACAGAGGCAATCACTGGGGAGGCTAGCACAAACATATCATTGTTTCCATCCATTGCTATGGAATGCTCCAGGAAAAAGAAACCACAGGCTGGTACACTGGGAAAAAATTCCAAATTAGACTTCAAAGCTGAACTGGGGAGAGCCTCTAGCAATGACAACTGGGGGAAAAAAAGTATTCTGCTTCCCTGCATGTGTAGCTCAAAGTCCTGCCTCTTGCACTGTAATTATATTATTTTACTATTCCTCAGGAAAAAAAAGTCCTTAAAAATATGGTTTCTGGCAGTGTGGCTTTCCTGACAAGAGGCAGCTAGCTCCAATTTATTTTCAGCAATGAGTTGTAAAACAGTTGTGTTGGGTTTTTTTTCCCCTGACAACCAAGAAAAGTGGTCAAAAAATAAGCCAGTCCATGGAATTATTTATTGGAATTAGTCTTGACTTTATATTTTATTAAGCCTAATTAAATATTTATATTAGGTTAGTCTTAATTGTCCTTTTGTCATTATTAAAAATATTAAGGGCTAGTAAGTGATTTTTATACTAACTATTCCATGCAAATGCTTCTGTCAAAATTTAATTGTAATTTTTCTGGTAGTCCATTTGAGGCATCTCTATAGCACTGAATGTTACATCTGAATTGACCACTCTTTATATTTGTTCTTATTATTCATGATAGAATCATAGGATGGTTGGAAAGCACCTTAAAGATCATCTTGTTCTAAGCCCCCTGCCATGGAACACCTCCCACTAGACCAGGCTGGCCTTGAACACTTCCAGGGATAGGGCATCTACAGCTTCTCCGGGTGACCTGTGCCAGCACCTTACAACACTCACAGTAAAGAATTTCTTCCTAAGATCTAACCTAAATTTCCACTCTTTCAGTTTGAACCTATTTCCCCTTGTCCTTATCACTACAGTTTCTGATGAAGAGAAACTCTCCAGCTTCCCTGGAGGCCCCTTCAGACACTGCAATGTTGCCATGGGGTTTCCATGCAACCTTCCCTTCTCCCCAGTGAACAGCCTCAACTTTCTCAGTCTGGCTTTGTAGGTAATGTACTCCAGTTTTCTTATCAACTTTTTGGCCCTCCTCTGGACTTGCTCCAAAATGTCCATGTTCTTCTTATGGTGTGACCCCAGAGCTGGATGCAGCACTGCAGGTGGGGTCTCACCAGAGCAGAGCAGAGGAGCAGAATCCCATCCCTTTCCCTGCTGGCCACACTGCTTGGGATGCAGCCCAGGACACAGTTGGTTTCTGGGCTGTGAGTGCATGTGACCAGCTTATGTCCAGCCTCTTATCCACCAGCACTCCCAAGTCCTTCTCTGTAAGGCTGCTGTCAATCACTTTTCCACCCACTCTGTAGGTGTGCCTGGGATTGCCAGATGCTACTTTACCTCAATAATGAGCCTGATGGGAAAGCCTGGCGAATATGAGATAAACAGTCACATATTTATTGTTAAGACTGAGGTGGAGAAACAGCTAATTAGACTTTTTCTCCTTTGCTAAAAAATTGCTATAAATTTGTTGCTTTATCCTGGACAGTAATTGATATTCTTCTTAAAAAGAATGCTAGCTGAACTCAGTATGATATGACTTAGTGAAAAAATAGAGTAGAGGGTATGTTTGAGAGGACAGCTAACAAAAACTGAAGCGTTCTTCAGCTTGATAGAAAAGTGAAAGGCTGCACAATTTATAGTATTATACTGACCAGTATAGAAGTATACTGCTTCATTCATAAATATCTATATTCTATGTGTTTTTCAAGCATAAACAAACCTTTACATGAGTGAGATCTCATTGGATTAGCAGTCAAATTAACCTTAGAGTTCTCATACTGAAAATAATCACTTTTTGAAAGGAAGCTGAGGAAAATGTACCACTTATTACCATTGAACATCTTGACATCACTTCAGTTCAGATTTCAAGCTGACTATCCGCTCAGTAGGAGATATATTTGTTCTAAATTAAACATGCCAAGAATTGGACTCCAAGGGGAACAAGGAGAGTTTGTTGTTTCCACACTGGAAATCTTTATATCTGCATTAGTGAATTTTGGCTCCCTATTTTTCCTACTTAAATTAATTGCTAACCATGCTAAACTAGAGCAATTAGGGTGTGAAAGCTCTGGCGCAGTGGTTCTTGGTGATTGAACCGGGGAGTCAGACAAGGGAGGGATGGGTAACTAGCAGCAAACCAGGCTTTATCAGAGGAAAAAATAGCAGGAATGCAAGAGAGCTTGGGAAAATGAGGTCTGGTCTTTTAGTGAACAGACTACTGGGCTCGGATACAAAACTTTACTGTGAAAACCTGGGAGTATGGAGTGGGATGAGGGAGACAAGCCTTGCCCCAGGATGTCTCTCGCAGCTGTGATGGACGTTGTTGCTTGAGAGGTATCTGCCAGGATGGTATCTGTCATGTATTTACAACAGAGTTAGAAACACCCATTTTAAGGGTTCTGCAAATCAACTGGAAAAATTGGCTCAGATCAGGAATCTGGTTGACAAAGCTATGCTCTTAAAGCAGTTGTACAAAACCAGATCATCTGCTTTTCAAATCACAGCAAGAGAGCAAACAAATGGACCAGTTTTCTGGTTTGTTTTTTTCTAAATTTCCCTTGTTGTGGTTGCATGACACAGGATATTTCTTATATTTTAAATTAAACCATTGGTTGTTGTTAATTAAAATTTGAGATGTGTGAGAAAGAAGTGTGAATGTATTTAGTAAAAAATAAACTGATTGACTATAGTATAAACTTTTATAAATATGAAGCTATATTTTGCTGTTGTAGCCAGATTGCAATATAGTATCAAGGTAAAAATAATTTTAAAACATCCAAATAGATTTAGAGCAGAAACTGGTGGGTGGAACAGTATTTCCAGGGTATTTGGAAGATCACATTAGTTTACAAGGATGGTTTCTCTGGCCTTAAAATGCACATTCTATGAAGTTTTCCTTCCTTTGCAGAGGGCCCTGCAGCCCCAGAGGGCTGGCTGAGTCTCAGGCAAAGCTGTGCCATGCAGAGCAGCTCCTCTTTCCTTCCCCTGCCATGATGCTGGTCCACAGTGGGTAGATTGAGAGCACCCCTCTGCAGCCCTGATCCTCACCTAGGCCAAGGGGTTCCCCTGATCCTGTCAGCACCCTGCAAGGGATGTGGGCTGGAGGAGATGGTGAGCCTGTGAAGCCAGCTCCCAGCATCCCGGTATGCTGCTGCCCAGGCCCAGGGTTGCAAGTGAACTGATGCTCTCCACATTGGCTGTGACTGCGCTCTGTAAGCCCAACATCCCTGGATCACCAAAGGGCTGGACATGCCCTTCAGGTGATCTGGATCACTAATAGTATCTTTCCCTGAGCATGTGCTGGGTTGGGCAGTGAGATGGGATCAGCACAGAGTGCTGCCCAGCTGGTATTACAGCTCCTGCTGCAACTGCACCTGGGGCAAATGCTGCTACAAATATGCACTTGTTTTTCCAGCACAATAAGTATCCGTAACTGAGTAACAAGTAATCCCTTTGCTCATCTAAATTGCTTGTGTGAGATCTTGGGTGGGCTCTGGTGAGATGACTGAATTCAAACAGGATCTCATGATACAGCTGAGTGCCTGCACATGGATGTACTTGTGAGCTAGGTCCCCTGGCTGGGCCGCAGATCACTCAGTTCTTTGGTTTGGTTTGGTTGCCTTTGGCAGAGTAGAAGTCCAGGAGGCTGCAGCTTGTGGTCTAGCAATAGTGAGAAAGTCTCAGAGGGCCACTCATCTGTGAACTCAGCATAACTCATGCCATTACCAATAGCTGTGAAATCTGGGACCTTGAAACAAAGCCTGCTCCCCATTGTTGGCTGAGGCCTGTTTGTACAGGGAGAAGAATGCCAGCATCAAATGAGCAGGATTACTGGGGAAGAAAACATAGCAACAGCACAGCCTTGTCACTTAGTAACAAGGTAGAATTATGATGAAGAAGGAGTGAACATATATGAATAAAATATTCAGGAATATACATATTCATTAAAATGATACCCAGAAAACAGAAAGTCCAATAGCTAAGCATCTAAAAATGTTCTTGAATGAAAAGAATTTTAAATATCTGTCTCCGCTGTTCAAAGCTCTATGATCATATTACCTTCCTACATGAAGCTATTTCAAGTTCTCCCAGTTTCTTCCCCCCATCATCTCACCTCAAGTACATGAGAAGTCTGACAGATGAGCTTGAAAGGGTTGCTTTTTGTCACCAGACATGTGTTGCTGGTTTATTATCCTTACTGCGTCTATGTGAGTAATGTTCTTTATGTGTCACCATGCCCAGTGCTGATGAATACACAGTGATATATTTCAGCTCTAAACAGCATCCCAATTAATTTGCCTCCTATGGCCATTTGCCCTGGGACCAAGTGCATGTTCCTTATTGTTTTAATTGCTTTCCTTACCTCCTGGATCAGGTGAAGAGAAGAAGATTGTAGCAGGACATCCTCCCTGCCACAAAAAGCTGATCTGTTGCTTATTAGCTGGTACAATAGCCCAAGGCCCCTGCCCCCACATGAACCTGGTAATTGGTGAAATAACTCACTCAAAGCCACCTGGCTCCTGATGAGTTATTTGGCACTACGAGGGTAGTACTCTCCGCTAACAATAACATCTTGCCTTGAAAGCAAGATTCAAAGCATAAGGTGGAACTTGTGACTGACAGACACCTCACTTACAAACTATAAAAAGATTCGCTAAACCCTCACAAAGCAGAAGTTTCTGCACAACCCTCTGGAAATGTGTGACTTCTCCCTGAAAGGCTGGGACACTGGTTTTTCACGGTAATTCTTCTCACCCAAGTGTTGCGTGAAAGGGTTCTGTGTAAACCACCATCAATTCGTGGTAAGATACATTGAAATCCTAATCTATACTATTTCTTTGCTAGCTATAATTTAGGTACCTTTTATATCATGCACTGTTTTATGTAATCTACCAATCGTTCTTTGTTTACCTTGTGTAGTAGGTAGACTGTTTACAGCCTTTTGTCTGTTAATCTTGTGTCTATTCAGTAAATAATTCATTCTGTAATAGACCTAATTGGCCATTCTTAAGAACTTGAGAGCGAGAGTGATTTTGGGGTGCAGGTCGCCTCAATAGAGCTACTACCAGGAAACTGAGTGAAGGCAGCACTTGTCTAAAGCTCTCACTTCATTTGTAACAAAGATGAAAAAACAGTGCTAAAAATAAGAAATAAAACTCTTCCTTTCCTTTTCACACCTCTCCACTTAAATTTATTCATAAGATGTCATCTTTAATTCGGGAAAAAACCCCAAAAAACCAAAGAAAAAACAAACCCCAAATCAAACCCTCAATAACCTAAAATTCAAGCCACTTTAATAGAAGAGAGTGAGAGCTTGGAAGCAGCTGCAAAACAACATTTTGCATTATTAGATATTGTTCTTCTACCTTGAATATTTAATCAAATGCCCAAACCTATTCCCACATAAAGTGAAAGATTAATCATTGCACTTATAAATCATTCTGCTCATCTCCCTTTCATTTGTACTGAAGGTGCTCTCTTGTCTTTCAGTGCTGTAGAAGATGCTACCCCTTATCTCCAGCTTCACTTTTTCTAAGGGCTTAAGTTGGTATTGTAAGTAAATGTTAAATAGTCATCTTTATTGCTTATTTTATGTACGGTAAACTGCTCGCAGGGCTTTTGTCTTCAATCCACTGTTCTTAATAAATATTTTACCTTCTACTATTGAAACACTTGTTATGAATTTTCATGAGCAACTTCACATAAATCTTTTTAACAACTCTTCACATAAACAGGGGCTTCAAAATCGCTATGCTGGCTAGGCAAGGTTCATCTTGTATTTTGTTTCTCTCTCTCCAGTCAAACACTTTCAGGGATTCAATGGAACATTTAACACAAATAAAGGTGTTGTTCCAGGCTTCATTCATTTCTGTCAATAGCAAATGTTTGGAGGCTACACAGTGTGGTTCTGTAGCAGTTAGTTTTGTTAGATCCCTAAGATAAAAATTGCTTCTGTTTGGGAAATACTCAAAAGAATTCACATTTGTATCTGGATGTGTACCAAGATCACATTTGGGGTTTTACATCCGAAATTTTCATAGTAAATTTAGCAGTATGTATTTGAAGTATAGAAGCATCTAAAGTCTATCTGATGTATAAATAGTAACATGATCAGTTTATCTGTGCAACATGTATCCACAGTTCATAGAGATGATGAGGAGCTACTGGCCAATAAATGACCCCCATGTGAAAAGATCCACTGGCAGACAGCAATGGCATTGTTGAAAAGCTGAACAAATTCTTTGCATGCATTGGCATTCCCTATGATGCAGACGCCATTGAATACGGAGGAAGGCTGAGGAACCACCTCAAATGGAGATGTTGGGAAAAGGAATGTTACGACAAATTGATAAAGTAAACATTAACAAATTCTCAGCACCAGATGTTGTTTACAGAGGAGTCCTGAAAAAACCACACACCACAAAAAAGAATTTTCTGAATTGCTAATTATGTGTAATCTGGCACTACTATCAGCTCTGGGTATAGAGGGATGGAAGTGGGAACATGATGCCAGGTTTTGAACAGGGCTTCAGGATTGATCTACTACAACGAAGCAGGGGTCACTCAAAGCTTTCATTTGTAGTGGTAATAGATTTGGCTGGAAGTTTGAGAAGAAACACGGGTTTTAAGAGGAAGGTCAGGCTTGACAATCAGAAGAACTCTCAGAAGGTATCATGAGCATACATACTGTGCTTGATCAGGCTATGTAGCTTTCAACATAGCCTTAGGGAAGTAAGAAAGGCTCATAATAAATGACATTTACTATGGAACAGGAGAGGTTACCTATGGGCTAAACCCCAGAAAAGGGAGTGTTGGAAGAAACAGGCACCTCATACATCAGGAGGAGGTTCTACACACACCAGACCTGGATTCAGCATCTTCCTAAGTGGCCTGGAGAAGGTGGTACACGCAAATAGTGACGATGTTTACAACTGATGAAATACTACTCAGGATAACCAAAACTAGTATTGGCTCTGAAAAGATGCTGAAATAGTTCTTTGCAATAAAATGAAATTCCATGTTGAGGTGTTAGGGGAAAAGGTGCCTACATATACAAACTCATGATCTCTTAGCACAGGAAAAAAAAATGAAAAACAGCTTGAGTCATTGTGGAACATGTGCTAAAAGCATCCAAGCACTGCTCAGTGGGCAAGCTATCTGTCAGATTTGGAGTGGAGAAAGGGAGGTACTTTTTCATGTGGTGCAGAACTGTACTTTTGCTTCTGCATATTGGGGGTGCCAGAGTACCAACAGAGGTGTGGGGTGGCAGGTAGTCTGAGGGAAGAAAACTGCAGGCAACAAGTCAAACCAGTCTGCATGGCTACATCTTCCAACACAGCCATGTGCTAAACTGGCAGCAGCACAGGAGCAAGGGAGAGGCACTTGCCCTGTTTCATGCAGGCCCTCTGAAACCCTTACTGTCAGTCTTGGCTGGCTCTGGTTTAGGGGCTAAATGGGGTTTTGGTATGACACTTTTTAAGGCAATCCCAAATTACCAGGCTTTCAAGGGTTTGAGATGAGCTGTTATTATACCCAGGATAATACAAGCAAATTGGTGGTGGGTAGCAGGATGTCTGTCATAGCTTAGACCTGTAGTTATGGTTGAGATATACTGTTGCTTTCGGCTATAGAGAATTGTGAGAGATTCTTTTAAACTGATGCCTAGGGTGAAATAAGATGCAACCAAGGTCAATATTATATCTGTTTTGAACCATATACTGATGAGGAAAAATACATGGCCCTACCAGAGGAGGACAGAAAAAGCAGAAATGAAGGAAGGAAAAGGAGAAAATAATCAGAGGGAGAGCGAGATAGAGGAAGACACAGACGGAGATACAAGGTGTTACCACCAAGCATTCGGGGATTACCGTCACTATTCAGTCAACAGGTGGCGTGCGTGCACTGCGACCTGGGGGAGTCTGCTCCGCTCGAGAGACGCGGGACTTCAATGTCCAGCAGGCAGCATGGTTCCTGCGTCGACGAGTGGTGAGACGCTCAATGGGTCAGCGCTCGGGCAGGGGGCAGGGTCGGGGCAGGGTCGCAGAAGGCGGCTGGAGGATCGCGGGACATCAGCGGCGGCGCGGCGCCTGGAGCTGCGGGATAGGCGAGCAGGACCATAGACAGGCACTGTGCAGCAGGAGCAAAGGCTGGATGAGAAGGGTCAACAAAGCAGGCAGCAGGGAGCTCCGCCAGGCAGGGACCAACACGGATACAAGGACGGAGAAGGAACAGACCAGACTAGAGCCACGCGTTGTGGCCCAGTTAATTGCTTTTATACCCTCAGGCTCCCGCCATGGTCCGATCAACCGACAGCCATTATTGGGAAGTCTGGGAAGTCTTCCGCTGGCAGCAAGGATTTCCAGCGCCTCTAGGGGGAGTAGCCTGTAGCCCAGTGGTGGAGACTTTCTCCTCTGTGATTGGCTGCTAGTCAAAATCCCTCTAGATATACAACCCTTCTTATGGGGTTTTGAGGTAATAGCTTAGAGACAGTGCTCTCGGGGATCTCCTCCCCCTCAGAGGTGCTAGCTCCCTCTTCCACATGAGCACGTGGCAACGCTTCCAGAATGTGTGCAACCCCCTGGTCATTTTCCACTCAATATCCACTACTAGATTGATAACTCAAAGTTCAAGAAATAAAACTAAACAACGCTGAGGCATTAATATTTCAGAATTAAACTAGTTCCTCACACATACCTAACTAGCTCCTAATCAGAGGGATTTTTCTGCCAGCACTTGTTTTATGTGCTGGTACTTGAACCTGGACTAGATGTCCTTCAAGGTGTCCTGTCTTATCTTACTCCTGTCCCTGTCTGAAAATAACATTCCTTTTTTTCCTGGAGAAGTGGGACTTGGCTCTCTGCTGTCCTAGAATTGCCCACAAGAGGAAGAAAAAAGACCAAAATGAACAATGAATGTAGCTGCTTTTCCCCAATTATTCTGTATATGATTTATTGCCTTATTTTTGCAACAAGAAGAATGCTGTTAATGAGAATATATTGGATGGAACACCTTATTGGTTTTATCCTTGTGATTTTCTCTTTTTATCATGAGGGAGAACAGTGGATTTGCATCTGTTTGATATTTGAAATGTTCTACCTTTACTTGTTCTTCAGCTCTGTGCAGCATGACCCAGACCAAGAAAAGCCCATTTCAGTTCTTAGGACAGGTGCAAGATTAAGCATCAAACATCTCACTTGCTTGTGATTGTTTTCTTCTTCACAAATGTCTGCATAGCTTGCAATTAACTGTATCCAGAGATCAAAAGCTAAATAGTCTCTGACAGAAATTGCTATGTCAGAACCTAGTGCTGTTTGTACTGTACTTTAACAATAAGGCACTTCCACTGATCTTTCTTTGCTGAAGGTGAAACAGCAGGCTGAGCTTGCTCTGCAGCCAGAAACAAAAGAAAGGGAAAGGACTGCATGGTGAGTTGTGGAGAAGCACGGGTTTTATGGTTCTGAGATTGTATCACCACAGAAAAATGTTGCTGTTTCCTTGGTAGGGCTAGAAAAGTGAGAGAGGGCTCCTTGCCACACATGCAGACTGTGGTCTTGATCTAAGCGCCACGGATGCCTCCTGTGTGATGGTGGGGGTAAGCCCTGCACTGTCTCCCCTCTGGCATGGCATGGAGCCTGTGACTGGGCATCATCTCCTTGCAAGACAGGAGGTGACAACTCCATCTGCCCAGCTGGGGGAAGATGGGAGCTAGCAGAGGGAGAAGGCCTCAGTGTGGCTCCCTTCACACTGCAGGCAACATGGGGTCAGGGAAGCAGAGGACTGGGTGCCTTGGCACCTTTTTTGCTGTGATTTGCAGGGAAGCCCCTGATGCCTTCACCCTTAATTGCCTTAATTAGTCCATTACCCTCCCCTAGGGGAATTTTCTGCAGAAAGAGAAGGTGTCATCCCTTGAAATATTTGACTGGTAGACCAGAAACTCCACTGTCAGCTTTTTAAAAAAAAATCTTACTACATTCCAAATTGAGCTATCATATTGACAATTTAGCATCCAATCCTGTTGCTCTAATTCAATCATTTGCCTGTGCATTAGGATAATAATGATTTGCATAACAACCTTCAGTCTTCTGTTTAGCAACAAAATATTTTGATTTTCGCTTGAGTTATGTGAAATCAAACTGCGAACAGGCTGGCAAGTGATCTCAGGGGATCTGCACTGACTCTGGCACTGCTGGGGAAGCTGTGACTGCTTCTCTTTCCTGCAGGCGGCCTTGGAAGGAGTTGGGGCCTACTGGTAAATGTCCCTTTCTTGGGAAATTTGAAGAAAGAAGGGAAAGATGATTTTCTTACCCCAGTCATGAGTGCTTAGATTCCACTTGCCTGTATTTATAACTTTCTGCGCTACTGATAAAAGATTGTTTTAGCAAGTCAGCCTTTACATGCAGTTTTCCTTCCTTAGAGCAGAAAAGTTTGTAAGTGAGTTGTAAACCTTCCATTGGACTGGCAGGACTGATAGTTTTTTTCTTTCAAGGAGACAGCCCCCAGAGAGATAGCTGCACCAGATTTTCCTGGTGAGAGATGGAAGTGTTTGTTCCCTGTTTGAAGACTGGAGGGTTTGGCATCGGTCAGAGTTGCTGTAGGTACACCTGAAAGCCTGCTACTGAGCTGTGGATGCCCTGCTGCATTGCCCAAACAATACTTCTCCCATGTTCTAAAGCACACCCCTCACCCCACATTTCCTGTACAGTGCTTTGTAATTCTGACATATCATTCTTCCAATTTGCCCAATTTTTCACTTTCTTCTACTAGGCATTTTTATTTTGTTTAGTAGCTAGATTTTATACATGGACTGCTCTATAGAAATTTTACATTCATTTCCTGTGGCAGATAACATTTTCCCAATTGACTAAGTATCCTAAGTTAAAAAGGTGGAGCTGCCCTATGTGACTGTAGGCACCTGCAAAATTGTAACCCCCTTGGGCAGATCATTAACTTCAGATCAATAGAAATCACTTTTTTTCCTCCCTTTTTGTAATATCTTTCTTTTTCCCAATGTCCAGATGCTTCTCAGGGAGGCATTTTCAGAGAGAGCTGTCATTCCTCTAACACAAACTTGCATTATCAAAGCACTTCTGCAGGTAGTACTATGAAAATGCTGAAATGACATGCAAATCTAGACATTAAGGACAACTTCCTTAATAACTGAGGTAGATTTCTTCAAGCTTTCCTCTTGTAAATTGTACTTCTTTTCCTATGAAAGAATATGGAGATAAAGAAACGTTACTACAAAGAGCCTGTTTTCACAAGCTCCTTTTAACTTTGATGCATATCTTCCTGAGAAGGCCTTTGAGATCATACCATTTGTAGATGTCCATGTCATGTGATGTCCTCCTTTGTATTTTATCATATATCTTTTTATTAGAATGTATTCTGTCTATTTAATTGAAATAAATACTCTGTGAGATAAAAACCTCTGTGGACATTTTAATTTTCTAGAGGCTGTTTATAGCCTGGAGTTTCCTTGTTGGAATACTGTATTTCAGTGTTTTCTCCTCTCTCCTCTTAAATTGTATACAAACACTCCTTCTGAAGCTAAACAAACTCCATTTTTCATTTTGGAGATAATGCTGGCTTGTCCCTGTCTGCATGTCATTCTTTCCATGACTTCCCCGGATCCTATTTTAGCATCTCCCTGTGATGTGAGGTGGAGGTAGGAGCAGCTGACCCAGCCCATGGCTGGGCACCCTAGAAAAGGGAGGTTGGCTCAGGAGCTGGGGGACTGCCTGTTCCTTGCACGGTATAGGGAGTTCGGCGCTTCACCCCACTGCTGGCTCCCTCAGTGCTCCTGAATGAGGGGAGGACAAGAGAAACCGATAGGTTTCTTATGAACCATTGGATCTTTACAATGAGTTTTGTAGTAATTAATACCATTGTCTCTTGTTTATAACCTCTGGTGCTTTCTGATACAGGAAATGGCATGCCTAAATAGTGCAACAGGCTTTAGGTCCTTATGGCACTGATTCTGCTCACTGCACAACCACCACCAATGGCATGTGTTAATATGTCTCACCATCCTGAGTGGGAAGCAGCCAGGTCCCTGCTATGTCCCAAACTCAGGCCTTTGGCTTTGTCATGTAAATTAATCCCTGTTAATGGATCACATTGTTTTTCTTCTGCACTAGAACCTACTAAGAAAGACAGAGTGGTCCCCTAGTTCATAAAGGGTTAATATTTTCAGTCCCAGGCCCTCATGGCCTTAGCCAATACCATAAAGCCCCCAAATCCCTGGCAGTCTTTACCACAGAGATAACCACACAATGAACCTATCTGCACATCACAAAAAGCTGTCAGTAAATTTACAAGTACTCCAGGGGATATGGGGCTTGTTGCTGATAACCAGCTTTGGCATTGAATAGGAGCTGTACACTTATGTATGCTTTGCTGTGTTATGTTTTTCCCTGCAGACAGCAGCTCACTGTGGGAAAAGGTAAGGACTGCTGCTGGAGCGCACTCAGCGTCCTTGAAAACACCTCTGTACTCTCAGCTCTCCCGCCCAGTTTAGTCAGCGCTGGTGTTTGTTCCTCTCTTTTTTTGCCTCTTCTGCCTTGCTTCTGCTAATAATTTCACAAATTCGCTCTATCTTATGGGCCAGAGAATACTTCTATTGAAATTGGCTGAGTTGCATGAATTATGAGATGTTTATTCGTGGTCCTCTGGATTTAATCTCTTGATACAAACATCCTCTCCTCTGCTGAATGCTTGCTGGGGAGTGAAGCATCTGCTTAGCTGTTATGTAAGGACATACATTTATTACGTGTGTTAGAGAAGACTACAGCAAATTTTCCTGCTAAGCAGGTTGATTAATGAACAGCAACAGTAACAGAGCGATCGCGGTTCTTTTAAGCTGTTTGGCTATTTCCCCAGGGAGGAGGACCCTCCCGCGCCAGGTACCTGACCGGAGTCGATCGGTCAGAGACCCCGTCCTTCGGGGGAGGTGCCTTTTATACCCCTCCCAGGAACACCACCACTCTCCCGAGAGTCCTCCCCTTGGAGACAGGCGTCGATTGGTGGTCTGCTGGCTCACCGTCTAGGTGGTTGGTGTATTCAAATAGTGGTGTCGAGGCGTCGAGTGAGTTGTCGGTCTTGGGCTCCTCCCTTCGTGCTCCTCCCTTCGTGCTCCCCTCAGATGATGCCCATCTCCCAGAAACCTCCACCTTCCCCGCTGTCACTTAACTCTAATACATATAATGCACCTAAACTAATTAACCCGCTTTTCCCATATTAAATCGCTTAACTGTAACATCAACAACGAGATATTCTTTAACCGTTTTTCACAGGTTTTAACAATAACTCAACACTAATTAACCTTCAGAAATTAACTAAAAGGAAACGCATGTAACCAAGGGCTACAAAAATCAACATCCGTGTTCATTTATAAAAGGTGGTTGTGATCACACAATCTTGACAGACACCGGTGCCTGCAGTCACAGTTTCATACTTTGTGAAGTGGGAATTTATGTAGGCAGGCAGGTAGCAAAGCAAAGTGGGCACACTTCTATTGCTGAGGGACACCTTGTCAGGATTGTTTCCAAAGTTGTTTCTTTGGAAGCAGACGGTCATTAGCTATCTGTGAGTGCAACGATTGAAATAGGAGTGGAGTGACTGCTCTGTTTCCAGTGCTTCCAGTTGAAGGGTCACGGCAATGTTGCAGGTGATGCAGTGCCCAGGACAGGAACAGGGGACAGGGCTGGTCAGGTGAAGGAACGTTCCAGTGACCCTCAACCATCCATGTAGGAGGTGAGGGCAGAGCAGGGGCAAGAACTGTTCTACAGCATGGCCAAGTCTGGGTGGGGTTTCTCTGGGGAAACAGATTTCCAAGGAAGTGCAGGGAGGAGGGTATCAAGAGGAGTTTTGGAGCATCCTTTTTGAGGTGTTCATCAGTGAGTGGCTCCTTGAGGCATTGGTGACCAACAGTCCACCTCAATTTGTTAGTGCCCTTGAATGGAAAGGAAATGTTTCAATCCTTTGTGCTGCTCAACCTGCAGCAGAGTTGATCCCAAATGTACACAGTTCTTAGGAAGGTGTGTGCAGGAACAGGCAGGAGTAGGATGAATGTGTATGGAGAGACCCCTGGGCGTGCATCCTTTGCAGGACTCCCTCTGCCTGCACTGGCCAGCAGTAGGGCCTTTTGGGAAGCAATTCCACTGGAACAAAGCTGAGAAATTCTGAGCTAATTGTTCACAATTGCACAAAGGGGAGGAATTTCTTCAAATCCTTTCAGTGCAGATTGCTGACAGAGGCCACAGGCTTGCTTTGTTTGCCTCATTCAGGCAGGGGCCAGGGAGTGTCACCCACAGCTCTCTGGGTTCATTTTGCCCACAAGACTTCAGTCCATCATTGGAAATAATTTGCACTTGTGGAAGAGGTGCAGGCTAGAAATCTCTCTAAGCATTTTAATCATGCAAAACTTTCACTTTTGATATACAGAAAATTGTTACCTCCTTACCATCTGCTCCTGGTGCCACTTCCCTCCCTGGAGACACCCAACAAAATAATAATACACATTTTTGCATGTGAGGTTGGAGATGATCAATAGCAATCCTTCCCATAGCAGCGACACAGTACGTGAAAGTACAGTCTGTAACATTAAAGTATGGGAGGCTCAAGCGAGGCAGAAGCAATGCCCTGAACTTCCTTATTGCCCAGCTTGTCCTAAGATAAATCCCAGTACTCCAGCAACTCAGAAACTCTCGCTCTTGTGCTTGCGGTCTGTTTCCCCTGATGTAAAATGAGAGCAGAAAAGGCTGAGCTACCTGCCTGCTCTGAAGAAAGTCGTTGCTTATGGTGGACAGGCTGGAAAAGATTTTCTTTCTGCTTCTACCATTTCTTAATGACCTCTGTTATACTGCCAAGATCTGCAGTGATTTGCCATCTGAGTTTCAGTCCGGCCAACTAAATCTGTTGACTATTTCATTGTATACATTCAGGATGTCCTCCACCCACAAAGAATGCAGGCAATTTGTATAAAGCAAGTAGGAGCAACTTCTTTGGGCCAGTTTCTTTATTTAAATATTTCTGCCTCATCTGAACTCCCAGTATGTATTGCTGACACTTCTGTCATTTCTGGAAGGATAACTTCAGCATTAAATAATTACAAAGAAAAATCAAACATGTCTATGTATTTTTTCTAAATTATTCAAGGATGCAAGAGTGTTTCATGCAGTATGAGTCAGCTGTGAAACTGTACGTATGTGAGCCTACCAGCATGATGGAGTAATGGTGTACAGGCCTTTTGGAGGAGTTGCTCCTATTTTCCTTAGACTGTCACTGTTGATAGTGAGAAGACAAAAGTGTTTCTAATTTCTCTTTTACTTTGCTGGTGGTATAAAACAAGCCAACCCACTACCCCAAGATACTTTTTCTGTGCTCCCCTGTCACAAGAGAGGAATGAAACTGGAATACCCCAAATAGGTAAGGTATAAAATAGTCTCTCTTTCCTGTCACAAGGTAGTCAGAGATGGCATCCAATTCTTTCCTCACACACCATATTAATCTCTTTCTGACTTTGGAATTAATTGTAATAAGTTGACAGAGCTCTAGAGATGTCTGAAAAATAAATGTCAGTTTGCTCTGAATTTTCTACATGTCTGTAGTGCATGTTGTAGCAGAGACATTTTAAGTATGTTGTAGTCTGGTATCAGACATTTCTCAAATTAGCATTTTCTGTAGCACCATGTATGAATTAGAATTCTGTTGATACTTATTTTTATACTAAGCTGGTTATGTGATACATTTAGGTGTATGCCATTGTGTCCATTTGCATGGATTTACTTTCAGCAAGTAAAATGTATGCAATTTAAAGGAATTTGCTAGCTGCTGATGTTCACTGTGGTATGCATCAATGAACAGTGAAGAAGTTAAATGTGTTCCCCTTTGGATAGGTCTTAATTTGCTTCACTTTGTCTACAGAGTGTAAGTGCATCTCTGAGTAATTCTTTTGCCAATAAAATCCTCTTTACAGCATGAAACCACATAATGCAATAATGGCAGTTCCAGTAAGTTTATGTTAAAATTAGCACTGTAATTTCTAACATGTCTTAATATTTTTATGATGCTCAGGTGTCACACTTCATGCCATTTTTTCCCAATTTCTCTCTTCTACCCTCCCAATAACGTGCTATTGTTCTAGGGAATGTTACAAACACATCACAGGATGATCAGTACTCTTGGTTCACCTGCCACATACTGGGTAATAACATCAAAACAGCCTAATCTTGTGGAAATAAACTGACTTTCTGTTTAGACCAATATTTACAGAGATGTGAGAAGTGCAGCCAGGACTTTCACCATGCATATGAGGATGATCTCTCTGCGACGTCTAGTTTCTCCCCTCCCGCACTTTCTGCTCTGTTGTCCAAATTTTAACAGCAAGTTTGGGCCTTTTCAGCTCTTTGAGCCCTGTGTGTGTTTATGCTATGGTGTCAAGAAAATGGGAGGGTAAGCTCATGCTGCTGAGTGGCTGATGACCACTGTGACCGGCTACAAGCCCACATTGGGCTATAAGCATCTGTCTCATACAGGTACTGAAGTTTGAGTGCATTAGTGGACATACGGACTAGTTTCAAATTTTAGGTGCAAGCAGGTAGAGGCATCATATTTGGAGAAGTTAATGCTTTGGGGGTCAGGATGTGCCACCTTCTTTAACTAAAGGAGTAGCTGATTAACTGACCAAGTCCACAAGACAATGCTTGGCTTTGCAAAACATTTTTTGTGCCTCTGAGGAACTGAACAGTGTTTATTTTGATTAGGGGGTGACAGGAACATGTCACAGGGAGGAGGAAAGAAGCACAGATCTATATAAGGGAAGGTTAGACCCCTTTGGAAGAGATTGACTGTAGGGATTCCTGTGTTCTACCAAGATTGGGTGCTCTCCAGCTTTTCTGGAGAAAGGCCAGAAAAAAGGGAGAAACAGAGAGACCTTTCATATTTTTATTAACTCAATGTTAAGCATAGTTTTCCTTTCTTTCTTTACCTGTGTCTTCAAAAGAATAAACTGTCTCATCTATTCTGAAGATTGTGATTAAATGTTTCTGTATTCACGGAGCTTGATTTAAGAATGGTGTGAAAATAATTGGACAGCAAGCTCTCTTCCACTGACGGACTGCCAAATCCATCCTGTGATGCAGCAGCAAGTGTCCATGTCCCCTCTCTGTGGCTTTTGCTTGGTACCCTTCATGTAAGCAGCTTTCAGGAGGGAGGAATGTCTCTCCCTGGGTGTGGTACCTAGGAAGCCTTTGTGTTACATTGCCAGCTCCCCATGCGTGTGAGCGCCCATACCCTGTCATGGCATTGCTTGACCACAAGAGCTCTCCCCAAGGCAGAAACAGGGAGTTTCTTGGGTTGACAGTCACAGAAAAACCAAGCCTGGCAGGAATCCCAGCTTTCGTCTAGATGTTATACCTGTGCCTTGCACCAATCCTTGTAGATGCACAGGAGACCCTTGCTATAGGAATGTCTGCTGTCTTATTTGGCTATCCCTGGGGATGTGTGTGGGCCCACATGAGGCTCCAGTCACAATATGAGGAGCTGATGAGCAGATTTTGTTTATCATGAGGTAAAGGTCACAACAACACTGGCTTCAGCAGAGCAGTGCTCTTAGTTTGATCTGAGGAATGTATCTGTATAATGTTCTGTTCAGAAGCTTCTCTGAGTGCATATGTTATCTGATATGTCACCTAACAGTTGTCACTGGCAAGATAAAATTGTGGTCTACTGTGGAGGGGATGAAATGGTAGTCATAAAAGCACCTGGCAAATGATGGACACGGGGTATGAGGTGAAACCATGTGGGGTAGGTGGGAGAAGATCTCTGAGCACTGAGCAGCCTCTAGGAATCACTGTCTGGGGCTGATGGGATGCTGGGGAATGGCATCTAGGGACTGTGCAACACCTGCTTGGGATTTCATAGGGCAGTTGTGAGGATGTGCAAGCCTTGTGCCTGGGGAAGAATCAGAGATAGAGAAAGTGGATTTAGAATGAACAAGTGTGTGAAAATAAGGAATAAGGGATAAAAGGGTACGGATGTATGTGAACAGGAATGGCAAGTGCACTTTTCCCAGTTGATTGACTCTGTTCTGCATGCATGTGCATGTGTGTGCTGTGAGTGCCACCTGTGGGAGTCAGGCTATCGTCAAGGGTTCATCTGCCTGACTAGAATTCTGGCACCTGGGGAGACCACAACATGTGCAGTTTTCCTTGGGGACTTAAGTGTTTGAGTGGCTGTGTGTTTCTACTTGAGAAGTTCTGAATACCAGAAGCTGAAGTAGGGCTGTGCCTTATTAGGCAGCCAGGGAGGCTGGGGATGTAGGATCAGCTACAGCAAAGACTGCATATCTACAGCCACTTACTGGAAGGAGAGGAGAACCACGATCAGACAATATGCACACTTCCCATTTGGATGAATGGGAACACATATTCTGTGTGTGTTGGGAATAGAAGCTCAGCCTTGCTGCTTGTTGGATCTGGGGACACAGATTAGCAGCAGCCTCACATCTGTCAAGCCGCCTCTTCAGCATCTCTGAGCACTGGGATTATTCAGTAATTAACTGATTGCCTGAATATTGGAGTAGGAATCATGCTTATCAGTGCTGCTGCAAAGATTTTGAAAGTCTGGATTAACATTTTGCATAGTGTTGACAATAGAGATATGGACCAAAAAAAATTAGGATATAACTCAATAGGGGTGAATCTAAGGTATAACACATAAGGAATAAACCAGCTGCACAAACAACAGTAGTCAAAATAATAGATTTAAATGGAAAGAGACAGTAGTACACAGACATGGTATTAAGTGACAGCCCACCTGCCTACAGTATATGGAACAGGACTGTAAGGAGGCAAGAAGACATGATAAACATCTTCTGCTTAACACAGAAAAAAGTTCCTTGAACTACTGGGTCCAATTTTGGACACTGTGTCTCAAAAAGAGGGTACCTTACTTGATTAGAGCCAAGAGGACAGTGGGAGTATTATGGTACACTAGAAAACATGAAAAAATTTGGACAAATTGTGCTTCTTTAGCCAGAGAAGAAAAGTCCAACCGGAGATAAGATAACCTTGACTTCAAAACAAGTTGTGGTAAAGGGGCTGTTTGCACTTCATGTTCTCAGACATGTAGGAAAAACTTAATTGCTACCAAGAGAGATGTGGAGCTCCTGGAACAGGTCCAGCAGAGAGCTGCTAAATTGATCAAAGGTCTGGAGCATCTCTCTTACAAAGAAAGGCTGAGAGAGTTGGGCCTGTTCAGCCACAAGAAGGGTGTCTTAGTTTGAAAGGCAGATATCTGCCAAGGAAAAGCAGGAACCCTCCTGGAGTGGAAGGAATCTCCCCCTCCCCTGAATTATTGTAGTTTTGAAAATTATCAGGCTTTTGAGATCAAATATGGGAAAAGGATAACAGTTACTTACTAAAAAATCTAGATAGATAGATACAACCCAACAGAACAAACAGCAACAATAACAACAACAACAAACACCAGTAACAGACTCCCCGCCTGTCACCCGGTTTCCCCTGTGGTGTAGCTCTGGCCACACCCGGGTAGGGGCGCTGGTGAGGCAGGGGAGGCAGGGAGGCTGCAGTCCGGTTGTGTGGTGGTTGCAGTCCAGTGGGAGTGGTGGTTGCAGTCCAGTGAAGGTGGTGGATGCAGTCTCATGGGAGTGGTGGTTGCAGCCAGCTGAGAGTGGTGGTCCTCTGCAGCTCTTGGAATTGGTGCCAGAGAGTGTGTACCAGGGTCCAGGCAGGCTTCATTATATTCCCGCAGGAATGTCCATGTACCTCCCCCAGGGCGGAGCATTTCACAATGGAATTATGAGATAAGAGAGTTTGGGAGGTTCTGGGTCATTCTAGCTGCCCATTGTCCATGATGGCCCATTAACAGAGATGGCCTCCTCAGGATGGGTGTGATCATTGTTGGTGCTTTCAGGGGGAAGCTCTCCCAGCTGTGTCTTTTGTGAGGCCAAAAGAGACCTCACCACAGGATTCCCCTTATCTTATTTAACCCCAGCTTGCAGTCCAAGGGGCCAAACATGCACCGGGCAGTTGTTGCAAACGACCTGTCCTTAACGGCTCATCAGGGCTGATGCAGATGGGGGAGAATACATTGTTTTACTACAACCCCACAACCCAGGACAAAGAGACAACTGAGCGGGAACCTCATCAATGTCTGTAAGTATCTGTAGGGAGGGTGCCGAGAGGATGGACCAGGCTCTGTTTGGTGGTGCCAAGCAATAAGACAAGGGGCAGTGTGCAGAAACTGATGCAAAGGATGTTCCACCTGAATATGAGGAAGAATTTTACTGAGCAAGTGACCATGCACTGGAACAGATTGCCCAAAGAGGTTGTGGAGTCTTCCTTGCTGGGGATACTCAAGAAGTGTCTAGACATAGTCCTATAGCATGTGCTCTGGGATGACCCTGCTTGAGCAGGGATGTTGGACCAGATGACCCAAAGTGGTCCATTCCTACCTGATCCCTTTTGTGATTCTGTAAACCATAGAGGGAATAGAAACAGGAGGGCAAGCTGTGGGGCAGGCTGCCAGTCCACAGTACTGGTAGGGTCTCTAGTGCCCAAGGGCTGGTGCCACTGTGCAGGCATCTACCAGCAATCACCCTGACATGCAGCATCCCTCACAACATGTTGTCCTCTGTGGACATCTTCAGGAGGTCACATTCCCCAGTCTACACATGCCATTGCTGGAAACACAGGCCAGGGGTCCCTGTCTTCACCAGCAGAAATGTACAGACCACAGTGAAATTAGTGCAGGAAAGCACGAGGCCTCCCAGGCTCACACAGGCCTGGACTCACTGTCAACTGAAAGTCATACTTCCTTCTAAAGCTCTGCTGACCTGATGGTTCAAGGGAAAGAAAGGGCCATTGAAAACTGCTACTAAGCAACTAGTAAGAGACAAACGCAAAAAGTGTTTATTGCCTCCAGGATTAGTATATAGGTCAGGTAAAAAGTACAGAATTACTAACCCTTTGTAATTAAATAATTAGGGCACTTAATGTAATTGAGTAGCATGATGAATAGTGGAAACAGAAACAAATTGCAAAACATTTCTGTCCTTCAGAGAAATGCATAGGTATGCAAACAGCATTTGCTGTTTTGTATTACCACATTTGTGAGTGAGAATAGTTATCGGAGAGGTAGAAAGAAATCTTAGGTTTTGCACTCCAGTGTCCTGCTGGGGCAGATTTGGTTCCAGCAATGCACTTTACAGTATTTTGTTACAAGAACTATCAAAGGTAGGTGAAATACATCCTTTTTAGACGCAGGTCCAAGAATCTCAGTGGGTGTAGGCTGACAGAGCGCTGCTGAAGGCAACAGAGGTGTTCCAAGTTACACTGTCTGAATTAGCTAATGCATAGACAGGGCAGCACATCCTGCTGGGCCCCACAAGCCTCTGTGAGCTCAGCAGATTTTGTTATCAGTTGGAAAGGTTGGTGGCGAGTTTCGGCTGTGTTCTGCCTCCAGCTCCCCCCTCCACCACCTCCCTACCTTTCGGTTTCTCTCTGGCTCTGTCCCCTGGCCCTGTAATGGGATAGCTTCTCCCCATCTCAAAAGCTGTTGTAATGAGTCAGTCTGTTAAAAGGATCATGAAGTGACTGGGTATCACAAGGAAAGAAACTCTTTAATTATCTAATGTTAGGCTATCAGAAGTTGTTGCTGAGTAGGAGAGGGTTAGTTATAGTTTAACTTCTGTAGGCTGAATTGTGAAGAAAGGTTTTCTGGCATTTAATTAATGTTTTTAGAAGTTTCATACACATAGCTCCTGAATTGCTATGGGACTCAAATATTCATGAAGTATAACCCTAAGGAAAGTAGAGTGTCTGGATATTTAGCCACTCTGCCTTTAATTAAAAATTACCTTTTTTTCTATTAATATTTCACCTTTTGTGCTTGCTGAAGGCCTAATTCAACTGCTCCTCAACTGTATAGCACACTGTTCATGCTTAGCTGTAATTAGTCCCACATAAGGAAGAATGAGGAATTTGGTCCTAATGGTGTCCTTCTGGTGGAAAACCAGAAGATGCTTCTTTTACCTGCAGAGAGGTTATAGCTGGTGTTACCCCTCAAGCCTGGGCCCAGCCATTTGCATCCTCCTGACTTGTTCACCAAGCCCATATATACTCCAGAGCCCAAGATATTGCTTTTGACAAGGATCAAGATACCCCAGAAGAGTTGACAGTGTAGTATGTTTAGGACTATGCTTTATATGCTCCTTTTTAATATAACCCTTTGGTAACTTCTGTGTTTCTTATTTATTTTATGTATAATCCTCTGTGCAAACTGCAATTTCAGATCTCTGTACTGTCCAACCGTGGTGGGTTTGTGTTTCTTAGTGAATTTTTTCTTCCTTTTTCCAGTTGGTTACCAGGGGGACAACTGGCAGGAGCGAGTTGTAGCCATATGCAAATGCCAGGCAATCAGAACACAAAAGAATGGTTCATCAACCTGGCCACTCTTTGATATGGTTTTGAAAAACACAAAAGGAGGTGGGGAAGGTGTGTGCGTGTGGGGGGGTGGGGGGGAGTAGTCCCTGGCAGCTGGAAAAGAAGTTGGGTTTTTTTTCCTCACTCACCGCCTCTTCGCCCGG